>JAUMHC010000111.1:3802337-3828349 GCA_032359785.1 Heteromormyrus szaboi
TTATTATTATTATTATTATTATTATTATATGGAAGCGGATCTTGTTGCAACCGCATTATTTATAGTAACTTAATTGAAAGTGAATAAACTGCAGGGCAGTCTTAAAGGTATAATATTGTAAAATACTGTTTTAATTATGTAAATAAGCAGTTCTGAAAGTATATGACTTTTCCGGACTGACTTGCCAGTCGTGTTGTCATTGCACATTTTGATTAGGCTGTGTTGAAAATGTCAGTTTTCTTTTTGCAGTAAAGTGTGGACACTGTGTAGGTGCTATAAAAATATTTATTGTCACTAGCTGTATTTTGATCACAATTCTGATCAACATTTTTGATTTTAATATATCAGCAGGATGCCTTTTATAAAGGTTTAATGAAGAGAAACTTGTGTAACTCTACTCACTGTGTTTTGGAGAAATGGTGTGAAGTATGACAAGGTCACTGTTGATAAACGCACCAGCAGCCATACTGATGACGTCAGAGGAGCGAGCATTAAGGGCCCCGCATCCAAAGGGGAGAGCTTGTCTTTTTTTTGTTTTTGTTAATGTCATTTTGTGTTCCAAAATCTCTCAGGCTTGCAGCAATTTTTGGTGCCAGCGCTGCAAACAGATGCTCTTTGTGCAAGGTTGTGGTGGTATGGGAACGGGATGCCAGTGAGTGTGGGGGGGACAGGGGGTTCTGCCATCTCCTCTGCAGTGAGCCCATTTCTCTATGCAGCCTGGGAAACAGAGCTTTCATTGTGCAGACCCACACAATGAACCCAACCTAGCCGTACAATAGCATAAAGTGGACTCGTCTTGCAAAAATGACCCCCGAAGGCCCGAAAAATACAGACACGTTATTTTTAGCTTTTTAATGTTTTGTTTTTTAAGATATATTGGGCTTCAGAGCTAGTCCAGTGGACTAGGAACAACTCTAAATTTAACGTATCTGCATTTGCAGATACCTTTTCATTCCGACTATTTAAATGTATTTTTGTCATTTGACTCTTTTTTGTCAGATTCTAGTTGTACCAGTGACCTCGGCCCTCCGATGTACACTTCATTTTTAAGTTTTCCTTCTAACTCATGGAAAATTTTGCTTGATTCAGTTTTTCAAATCCATGCCCTCTCTGAGATAACACTTCTGTGTTATAATCTGTTTTTTTTTTACTCTAAAAATCCAAACTGATGATTCAGGACCTTAGAGTAAAAATGGAAGGACGTTTGTTCAGTGACGCTCTCGACTTTCAATCCAGTCCCCAAAACAGGAAGACTGATAGTGCATCAGTATTCAGCCTGTGACTAACTTGGTGATTCCCAGTATTTAACCTCAGTGCCCTGTATGAACTCAGGAAATGTTGCAACTTTGCAGGATGAATATTGCTTCTGCTAATGCAAACTTCTTTCCCCAATAAAAATATACTGAACTCTTGGACTGTCCTGTCCTCTAACAAGATTATATTGCATGGTGTTTACATGGGTCTCTATTTCAGAATAGACTCATAGAGTTGAACAATGATTAAATGTAATCTAATATCTAGGTTGCAGTTCCTCATAGCTCAGTCCCAGATGCATCAGCGTCACTATGGGAATTTCTTTCTTTAGTCTTTTTAAACTGGCAACTCGAAGCAGGCTTGTTTCTCAAAGAGCAGCAGCTGTGCTGGTGACCCAGTAATGCCTTGCACAGATTCACTTCCCTAGCCTCCTTGTTTAAAGAAGGTCCTTTACTTGGCGGGACTTGAAACCGACTGGCTGTGTTCCCAAGAGCTTGAGTCAATACTGGAATTAATTGCCTTTCCACAGCGGCCCTGCTCTGGTGCGATACAAACTGAACTGTCTCTTAGACTTTCGTCAATCTGCTGTCATGATTGTGCACTGGCTTATTGTGTTTTTGTTTTGTTTTTTTGTTTTTTTGGAATAATGTGATAGAGCTTCTGCATACAGGTCTTTTGATTTGTTTCATGGAGTATCTATGGATTGTTTTGACTAACATTTGACATTGTTTTTGCACAATTACTAGCTATCTGGGTCGTGATTCAGTATATGTTTGGTATAGTGCTGTCGAAAGTATCGAAAATACGGAAAGTATCGATTCTGTCATGTAGAAAATGGTTTCAGTACTCATCCTTCATGGTATGGATTCTGCAGTCTGCACTTCCGATTTGCTCTGACCACTGAGGCTCGTAGACTACCAGTGCACATGCCTAGAACTGCATACGGTCTCACTCACAGGTGTTAAGATGAGTAGTCAGAAGCGTCAGAACTTCGCCACTGCGCTTAATCGATAAAGACTGTAGCATGAGTGGCATGTGGAAATGCAAGGGCTTTGTGGCAAATGAAGAAGGCAAACCACAGGACATGCAGGCCTGCATGCAAATTGTGTCACTGCACAATATTGGCAAAGGGGGAAAACACAGCTGAAGTAGAGGTGTGACGTGCATTTATTCAGTGGGTTAAAACATTTTTTTGTAGTTGGTTAAACATTTCCACAGTAAGACAATGATCTGCAGTTGTTTTCACCTGTGGGTTATGTTCAGTTACATGCAATCTTATGAAGTTGTTTTGATTAGTGTTGATACAAAATTTTAGAGATGTGCATTTGTTAGAAGTGTTTGTGTTTTGTGCGTTGTAAGTAACTGTGTTTACTGCTTGTGAATATCTGAACACAAATTTCAGTGTGATTACAATGGCTACTACTGTACTTATTATTGTTTGACTGGCACTGCAATACAAAGTTTTTTTTAGATATAGAAATGAGTTTACGAAAGTTTGTAAAGTTTTCACTGCAAACAAAATTGCAATTGAAATTTTTTGAGTCACAATATGTACGTTGTTGAATATCGAAAATGGTATCGAATTTCAGTATTTTTCTTGGTATTGCAACTTTGAAAATTTTGAAAATTTGGTATCGTGACAACACTAGTTTGGTACATGGATGTTTGTCTGCACTGTGTATTCCTGAATACCGGTGTGATCGTTGATTTATGGTGTTCTGCGTTTCTTTAGCCATTCCCAGAAGGGAAGAATGATGAGATCGCCAGAACGTTAGTTTTGTTTTCAGACTCCAGAATCACACCATTGCACCTTTGTACACCAGTTTGGAGGAATCTACAGTGGGTCTCCTCTGCTCAGGGAAACTGGTCTGGCAGCAAGCTTCCCTTCCAGAGACACCCCTAATTCGATTCGCTCAGAATGATAAATTATTAATGATACGTTGGAGGCAAGCACGGTGCGATGACAGCGTGCGGTATTCACAATGAAGACCTCCTCTGTTCCCTCACCCCTGGGTGGTGATTTTGCTTTCATTCAGCCTCATGAGAACCTTACCCTGTGTTCCGCATCACAGTCTCTCATTCACGGCGCAAGAATCGGAGGTGCTCAAATAGGCTGCTTCTAGCTGGAAGCTGGAAAGGAAGGAAGGAAAGGAATGAAGGAATTTTGCCAGCTACCAGCTCAAAAAAAAACGCCGGTGTTAAAAATTCCCGTTAATTTGTGATTTTATCATTTTTGTTTTTGCCAGTGCTGTTTTGTCTCCTGTTTTGGAATCTCGTGTTCTACGAAGTGTACCTGTCCTGTATCGCACGACGCAGGATGAGAACTTTTGAGGCTTTTCATTCTCTAGTAGACGTTACGTGTAACGTTTTCTCTCAGCACTGTTTTGGGTGACTGAGTTGGGAGGTATGCAAAAGATACAAGACACCGTCATGTCTGCCATCTGTGAAATTTAAAATGGGCAGTTTATTTTTGGAGGGTAAACCGTTAATGAACTCGGTGCGAATGCAAATTTTCTCCACTCTTGACAGCAGTAGCTTTTCTCGTACTAGTTATCGCACCCCTGCGTTCCGACATCTGTCTTAGGTGATGCTGTAACTGTTACTCTCACACGCAAAGCCGATTTAAGAAGAAGTCAACGTAGGGCTGTGAAGCAGCTAGAATAATTTACTCTGCCTTCTCCTGGAAGGCAGCCATGCAGTTATGTTCAGTCTTATACATAACATTTGAGGTGGAAGAACACAAAAAAACACATTGTTTGGTAGCTTATTTTAGCTAGCTTATATAGTCTTCCAGTGTATGAATGCTTGAACAGCTTTAAAGTGGGAAGAGAGGCATGTATTTTTACCCAGATGACTAAGGGCGACCATATTTGGCTTCAGCCATGATACCCTGGCCTGATTTCTGTGGTAGTGACCCGTCCACCATCCAGACATGTTTCTCCAGTATGTGATGGCCAGAGCGATGTTCTCCAGAGCCTTGCGGTCATTCCAAATGAAATCTGCCACCATCCCCATAGCTCCCCCATCTGCCAGGGATTAGCCAATTCAGGTGCAGTCAGATAGGAAGCATTAAACCTATGAGAAAACTCATCGTTAACAAACGTTCGCAAGCTAAATATTCTGAAAACACTGAAAAGTGTTTGGATATTTCCATGGTCCTCAGTGAAGATGTGGCACTGGAATGAATAGCCTGGGGAGTGGGGGGGGGGGGGGGGGGATAGAATTTAATGTCTCAGTCTGATTATCGTGATACCGTGTCCATGCAAAAGCAGCAGTAGGATGCGTCAGGTGTACTGTGGAATTCCGATGATGCTGATGTTATTGAAAAGTCACCAGAGGAAGCTCTTTGAAATATAAAATATTACTGAAGTGCAAATGTGTTCAGCACAGCCTTGATGGCCGGCCAAGACAGCACATGTGTCAGAGAGCTGTGCGAGGCAATGTACCTCGAGGAAGGAAGCTGATTTGGTGCGGGTTAAACTTGATGTGCTTTCATGGGTCCTCCTCCTTCGTGTCAGCCCTCAGAAATTTGGCAGTAGGGGGGAGTAGTGGTGAAGGAATTCAACCAAATGTGTTAAATGGGTGACCAGAGTTTCACATCTGAATTACAGAGGCCCTGGAATTTCTTCCCTAAAATCCAGCTCCTGTGATTCACTAGTTGTTGTTATGTAGTTATTGGGACTCAACCCATATAATGAGTTATTGATGCGAAATCTGCTGATTAAGCGTCGATAATATCTCTTTAAATATTGAAGATAAGAAAGTAAGGTCTCTCCAGGAGAATGGAGAATGCTGAGAAGGTGTGTTTCCTAGCTCAATTTTTTTCCACATTTCTGTGTCTGAGCACCTGTTCATTTATAGGATGCTTTTTGTGAAGTAGAACAGACAGTGCGCTTGGAATTTTGTTCTTGTTTGACAGGTCATTATTGCGAAAGTCCAGGGTATGTTCTTGTTAAGGTTAAGTGATATAAGGTTATTTATAAGTGCCTTGTTTTATATGTTTTAAGTTTCAGCTGTTTGAGAAATTGACATCCAGTAAACCCAACGGTTGGTCTGTCATTTTTAACCCTAGAACATTATATTTGTTGATATTGGTAATCAGAATTCTTAGCTTTTGAAAATCTATCTATCCGTATCGGAAAGAGTTTCTGCTGGGTATGTCGTCCACTAGGTCAAAATGCTCCTTCTTCAGCCAAATTAGGAAGCTGTAAACTATCTAGTCTGTGTCTGGTGAACATTGCAGAAGTAATTCCGTACCGTGACAGGAGCCTGCCAGTTACTTGTAACTAGCAGAAGGACTTGCATTGTCCCTGTAATCAAACTGTAAGCAACAGAAAATGGAGTGAAAATCATGGGAAATAGCCAGTGTCTGGTCTGACTAAATTTTTAATACTAGCTTGATAAGATACACATGTCTGCTGAGATAAGCATTTTCCAAAAACACAGTGCTTCTGTTGACCCACATATGCAAGCTGTCCTGTACTCCTCTTGAACTTGTTTATTCTGTGTGAGTACAGAATCTGCAGTGCGTGTCTGATAAATATGAAACGTGGAGTCTCAGTCACGGCTCATGGGGTGCGAGTCTCAGCCGGAGGCTCGCATCCATCGATAGAGAGACGAGTCATCAGTCGCCGGAATTAAAGGGCAGCAGCAGTGAGCTGATTAAGTAACCAGTGGAAACTGGGCTAAATCTGCAGCTGACTGACAGTGCATGACAGTCCCACCTACTGTGGGCATGAAATGCTCATTTTTCCACATGTCACATATATTCAGCATTTTGTCCCGAAAAGCCATTCTTAATTACTCACTTACTGACTCTAATCAGTTTTACATTTAAAGTGATTTAACGGTAGTGATACGACAGAACACAGAATGTTCTGGAGGAATGCTAACAATATGCTTGCCAGGAGTCAACATCAACCTAAAAATAATGATTTGTTAGGGTTTGCTATAATTAATTGTGAAATGCATGTTTGTACATCATAACTAATAAATCCTGCATTTTTCAGTGATTATGGAAAATGCCAGAATAACACAAGGCTCCTGTCTGTGATGCATGCAGAAATGATGTCTCTCCACCTGTTAATTGACTTCATCATCACATTAAAATATTTAATGAAAGTGGCATTTTCCCCAGTTCTGTCTCATATTCCCAGTGTGCCACTGGCTGAGACACACCCATCTTGGTACAGAAAGGCACACCTGCCCCTTGGTTCGTTATAGGAAACCCTGCTCAGATATCGCTAATTACTCACTCAAACTCCTCCGCCTAAATTCCTTCGGAACTGATACCTCGACGTCGGTAGGTTCCAAGCTGAATGCCACGCCCTGTCTTTTGTAGAAAAGGTGAATTGAACGAAAACACAGTAGGCAGGAAATCAGCGGGTGTGCTCTGCCGGATTCCCCTGAGCATAACAGTGTCTCGCGGTCAAAGGGTTTGCAGGGAGGGTGCTGTGATGCCCGCGACTGTCTTGAGCGCTCATACCCGTGTTGCTGAGATAGGTATGAAGGTTTCAGCTCAGGCTTTCTGAAAATAATTTGTTTCTGCTTCATTCCACTCGGACGTATCCCAGAATTCCTCGGTCCTGATCATTGGTGGTATGCTGGTGGCTTCCTTTATAGAAGATCACTGAACACAAAGGTGCAGAAGGAATCGTCATTCCAGCCAGCAGCTGCTGAGCCTGGAACCAAGTTCATCACTCAGCCCTTTCATGGTTCCTGTAGTCCTGTTATTCAGGGATCTCCATCATCTGTATCATTTTTGTGTTTTTAACTCCTTCACAGAGCACTGTGGGAAGACGGCCTGCATCACACATCTGGAGGGATTCTCCAAAGGACAGCATCCCGGTTTGGAATGAGGGGAGGGCATTTAGTCGCTCTCTTAACGTCATGTTCTCTGTCCGTACGTAGGCGAACCAAGCCAGGTGACGCAGCTAGTCGTCACTGGCACTTTCACCTTCACCTTCAGCGCTACATCTCCAGAAGATGTTTGTCACCCTCTCATTGACACATGGCAGGGTGGTAGAAGCACAGGTGACGGGGGTGAAGGCGGATGATATATTCTTGAAGAGCGCCCCCTTTTGGTTAGATGCGGTGGAAGTAAGTTTGACCGGTTCAGGCATGCTGTTGAGCTGATCGAAAGTGCCTCCATCTGTGCATCTGTGTTAGTCTGTGGGTGGTCTGTGGGTGGTCTTGACGTGAGTCACTCTGGCTTACTGGGACAGGAAGTGTGTGTAACTGATCATGGTCACACTGCCCAGCTGACTGAGGTTGAGGGGCTCAGGCTATTATTAAGGACCTGGACTTGTGCAGCTCCATTTGGGACATTAACCAAGGTTTTTCCACTTATTTTTATCCAGTTATATCTAACTTAACAAAGACGTGTGTCTGAAAGCTGCTGGAATCTCTTCAGTGGCCTGCTGCTAAGCTAATCATGCTAGTAGTCTTTCCTTATTGTCACCTCGTGGACAAGATCTGACTGCTCTGGATTTACTTTACCTTTTTTTTTTTTTTGCGTTTCCTGGTTCAGATGTTTTGCGCTACATAAAATTTATATAATTTGTAAGACTGAGCTGATTTTGTTTTTATAAATGCAGTAATGTTACTTCCAACTGAGGGTTTGTGTCAGAATTGTAAAGATGGATTGATCCTGATTGGGACGCACCTGTGCAAAACATGATGCAAGGCTCTGATTCCAGCTGCCTGGGGTGTGGAAAGTCCCACTGCTGTGAGGGGGGGGGGGGGGTCGCTATGTGAAAGTTTATCACATTTCCGTGTTTCCCATGACCTTCGCCTGAAGGACCCCCTGCCGGATACTTAGAGCTGGCAGGAAGCTGCGGTCCTGTGCTGGGCACGGCCCCCCCCCGCGGAGTGGGTGAGCTCCCTGTTGTTCTGTAGCGTTGCTCTCACCCCGTCATGCCAGCGCTGTGGTGCCTTCTCCTCCTCCGTCCCGTAGAGAGGCTGTGACTGTGTGCCTGTGGCCTGTTCAGGGGTCACCCCTCTGCTGTGTCACTGCAGTGTGACAGCTTAAGCGTTTTCGTGTCTCTGAAAACACAGCAGCCTTGGCACTGAGGTCACCTGGAGGTACCACTGTGTTTCCAGAATAATGGTGTCGGAGCTCGGGGTGAGTTTTACGCCTCTGTTTTTTTCCCTGTTGTGACTCTGGGGGAGGGCATGAGTGGTGACAGATTGAAAATGGGCACCCTGAGGTGACGGCGGATTGCAGCGTCACACCTCCCTGAGGTGACAGAGGTTAGAGACACTGAGCCGCCCTGATGTGACGCTGGTTATCAGCGTCACATGGGGCGATACGGGAATCGGCGGGACGAGCATGTGGTCACCTGTGAACCGGGATCAGTCAGACCAGACATTGGTATTTAAAGTCCGCTTCGTTTTTATAGGATCGTTATGGGTAGAAGGTAAAGCGTCTTGTAGCCATAATTCTTCCACACGTTTCTCAATGAAAAATC
The DNA here is from genome assembly GCA_032359785.1 of Heteromormyrus szaboi. Lineage (NCBI taxonomy): Eukaryota > Metazoa > Chordata > Actinopteri > Osteoglossiformes > Mormyridae > Heteromormyrus > Heteromormyrus szaboi. The sequence goes on from JAUMHC010000111.1 coordinate 3,811,061, forward strand.
GGCACCTATAAACACATCCTAGGTTCTCTTGTTCGTTGGAGCTGTTGATACACACAGCTAATCGCACACATGCGCTTGAGAATCTAGAAACCGCAAAATTCAGTTTTACAAAGATACATGCTCCATTTTCTTGTCAGTTTAATCTAGTTTAATCATTCTTGCATTAATAATTAATTCTTATAATGATATAATTATGAAGTTCTTCCTTTTTACAGGTTATCCATCTTCAACATTTTTGCTTCATTGTTCATGATAATTATTCATATTCATTTTTCATTTTTTCTTTCACATTATTCAAATTGCTCTTGTTTGGATGTAAATTTAGCTAATAGTCCTGAGCTTTGGAAGTGCCCTGATGTCTCCTGCTGCCCCTAGGGACAGTGCTTACAGAAGAGGAATCAGATTACAGCTGATAGGAGCTTCTTTAGTCCAGCTTGCTTCTATGCCTGGTCCATACAGAACCAGCCTTGAGGTTAGATGTGTTAGCAGTATGTGTGTGTTTGTGTGTGTGGGTGGGTGGGTTATGTATATATTACATTGTGGGGACCAAATGATAAAACCTGTTAATTTGACGTTGTGGGGACCGTTTTTCGGTCCCCACAAAATTGACCTCAATTTTATAAAAATCTGTGACTGCAATCAAAAAACCAAAAATGACAAGCTTTGTTTGGTTACTTATGGTTAAGGTTAGGGCTGGGTAGGGGTTAAGGTCGTCATTAGGAATAATATGTGGACTGTGCGCGCGCGCGTGTGTGTGTGTGTGTGTGTGTGTGCCTGAATGTCAGGCTTTTCCTCACTCCTGTCTTATTGGCGGTTGCCTAGAAACCAGGAATAGATTTCTGTTAAATTAGCAGGAGAAATCGGAAGATCCTAGTATTGAATTCCAGTGAATGGGTCATATTTCTCATGCTCTTATGACTGAATTATAATGATATATTCCTAGCCATGTACATTTTTGCACCCTGCATGACGTGCTGTTTATTTTTGGAGAATGAGCTGGAAACAGAAACATTTTCTGTCAGTAATGTTTTAGACTATATATGTAATGTTTAGGTTCGTACAAAAAATTGTAATAAATTCATAATAAAGAAATGCACATGGTAAAAGTAAAATATAGGTGACTGGTTTGTGTTATTTAAGGGAGTGATGTATGTGAATTTCTGTTTAGTACACCAGGCAGATGTTTGTGGGCAGAGCAACAAAAACCTTTTTGAACCAGCAAGTCATACGCCTGCCAATGGCATTTACTTTAGTAACACGCTGGACTGGAATAGTCTGATGACCATACAAACAGTGGTTTGTTAGCTGCTACCTCCACCAGCGTGGCACAGGTAGAATGAGAAAAGTTCATCATAGCATCACGGGGGCGGGTCTGGGAGAGCCGTGTGGCCCCTCCCCCTTCCCTTATCGCCATGGCTACAGTAGAAGCTGAAGCTGGATCTACCCGCCTCTAGCTGTCATTACAAACTTCCTTTTTTGGCGTTTTGGAACCAGCCTGGTGACTAAGAGCACCCCTCTCGCCAAAAGATCCAGATGGCCCACCTTCGTCATTAACTGCTAATGAGCCCTCGCTGGGTCAAATGCTTACGAGCTGTCTTTGGGTCGGCCTCGCTGACAGCGCTCATGAACCGTGCACTGACACGTAACTTTTTGTGTTTGCCTGAGGTATCTCGATATTTTCTTACTCTGTGGTTTTTCACTCAGAGCTCACAGTTTTAGCGTCCTGCTCTCCAGATCTGCAGCTGGATATTATCTCCTGAGCTGATTCCAGGGAGCAGCTGCCGCTTTGCTCCTGGGAGCCCGACCCGGTGCTCCGCTGTACTTGGGGCGGCCGGGGAGCCTCTGAGGAGCCCGGCTCTGGCCTTTGTGCAGAAGTCCGCTGAGGATTAGCAGAGCGGTGGCAGCGATTGGACACGGCGGGGTCTCGCCGAGCAGATGGAGGGGTGGGGGGAGCGACGGCCCTGGTCCCTAATCTCAGAGGATGACGGCACAATAGTTGGCAGTCAGCAGCAAACGCAAACCCAGCAGCAGGAGCGGCCAAAGCAACATTTTTTACATTTCTGTTTTAGTCCATCTTGTTTACCTCACCCAACAATCCCACAACAGAGTATGGGATTAGCTTAAAGTTTAAATCCTTAACTATGGCTCCCTTGTTGCTGGCTTTGCCCTCTGTTAATATTAGATCAGCTATGATTGGTCACCGATCACTATGGCAATCAGCTCTTCTCTCTTCTCTGTGGTCCCACATCCCCGTCACTCTACTTATAGATGTATGTCATACTTGGGTGAAAGTTCAGTTGTTATTTTTCACTGCGTTCGGCTGATGCGTCTCCAGCCTGGTACCTCGGTATCTCGTCCAGGAGGCCTTAAATAAACCTGATGTAGATGTCATTCATCAATCACTTTCCCAGGGCCTTCAGAGCGCAGAGGCCAGTGATCTCTGTCTTTCTGTATGCTTATGCTGTCCTTGTCATCTTGACATGAAAGCGTTTGTTGTTGTTTTTTTTTTTTTTCCTTTGAACTTTTTTTTTGTTTGATTTTCGTCTGTGTCTGACTGTTCGGGGAGCCCCTCTCTTCTTGGTACCAGTCCCGGATGGCACTCTGCTGTAGGAGCGATGAGGCGGGTTGTTGGAGCCCGCCCTCATCTTCGGGGCAGTCACCTGACCTCTCTGACGAATCCCAGCTTCCCTCTGCCTCTCAGTTTAACTCGATACGCCTGCTGTTCTGATACAATAGTAACAATTGGGAGATATTAAATAATATACCACTTTGTAACATCTTAATCTTATTCTGCCACTCTGGATGGTTGCATCGGAGTTGAAAACTAAGCATTTTCATTTATGTGGAAGTTTTCTGAGTTGCAAAATGCCAGAGATTTCAAGCCAGGTTGAATAAAAATTTATATAAGGCCTGGGCACGAACTGTCATGTTTTTGCCAAACGCGTCACTTCTGCTTTTTTCTGGGTGCTTGCAGGAGCATACTGGCGTGGTAGATCAGGCTGTAATCTGTGCATCTATTCCAATAAAGAGGAGTTACACCCGCGTAGAGCTGCTGCTCTCCGCACGATTCAGACCTTTTTACTCGGGCAGAAGTTTCCTCACGTTTTTTCAGGTCTCCCACTGAGTCTTATTCAAATTGACTTACTCATCTTACAGATACTCACTGCTTATATGCACCATCCATTAGGGGGTGTTGCACTGGGAGAGGGGGGGCAAGGTTGTGGGCTTGTGTGGGCCTTCAGCTGATATTTTTGCTCGCTCTTATACCAAGCAGTTTCGATGTGTGGCATTGTAATCAGAAGGCTGCTGGTTCAAATCCCAGGGTCGCATAGTGACGCCCAAGTGCTGCAGGGATTGTCTGACGCTGCTTTGTCTGTTGTACGTCACTCTGGATAAAAGTGTCTGCTAAAGAAATGTAAATAATGGTAGCATATGCTAAATGAAAGAAAAAACAGGACAGCCTTAACTGGGAACTTGTTCCATTCTTTAGTGGAAGACCCACATTTTAGGGATCAGCTTCCCATGATCCTTGGTGTTTTTGAAAACATGAGTATAGATACATGACCATGATCAGTGGTCCCCAACCTTTATTTCGTCACGGACCGGTTTCATATCAGAAACTCTTTTCACGGCCCGGCCTTTAAGGAGTGGCAGATAAATATACGTATTTATACGAATAAATTATACGTATAAAAATGGGGATATTTTAAAAATATAATACTGGGGTCTTTAAAATATAATAATAAACAGCTTGTGGGACTATTTTTAGCGGTAACTATCACGTGACCGAAGTTTTTTATTTTTTCTGTGCACCCCGCGGACCGGTACCACGTGACCCACGGCCCGGTACCGGTCCACAGCCCGGGGGTTGGGGGCCACTGACCTAGAGTATGGTGAGCTCCGTATGACATCACCTCTAGGCAGAGGTGTAATGTACTTGAGTAATTTTACTTGATTACTGTACTTAAGTATTATTTTTGGGAATTTTTACTTTATTTAAGTACAATTAAAAATGAATTCTTTTAGTTAATTACATTTTTAAAGAAAAAAAAGTAAATCATTTTAAAATACTCATTTTTGGAGATCACTTCATTCTATTTTCCCTTGTTAATAAACCAATTGAATTGCTGTGCTATCCAGCCACCCCCTCCAACTATCCCCTGTAGGTAACTGATGTAGTTGCTTTCTTTAGGCTCCTGCTCACATTCTCAGTAATCAGTGTTTCAAGTTGTCAGCAACTATAGCACCTGTAGTTTGGACTGGCTAGTCTGTGTGAAGTTAAGCAGGATTTGGTCTGGCCAGTGTTTGGATGGGAGCCCAGTTGGGTTGTTGGTCTGTGAAGATCCTGGTTCATTAGGGGTTGTTTGGTACCTTTTAGAAAAAGTAGGGGTGATGTCCTGACTAAAATCTGGCCGTGTGTTTTCTCAGGCTACTGTGTGTGGTGAAAGTGTTTGAGAGCCCACGTGCAGACTACCTGACTGCAGGTTCCACACACAGGGAGCTGGGATTTGAACCCTGGTTCTTGGGCTGTGAGGCAGCAGCTCTAACCACTGTGCTATCCAGCCACATTTGTAGGTAACTGATGTATTTGCTTTCTTTAGGCTCCAGCTCACATTCCCAGTGATCAGTGTTTCAAGCTGTCAGTAACCATGGTACCTGCAGTTTGGACCTGGTAATCTGTGTGAAGCTAAGCAGGATTTGGTCTGGCCTGTGTTTGGATGAGAGCCCAGTTGGGTTGTTGGTCTGTGAAGATCCTGGTCCTTTACTGTAAGGCCTCATTAAGGGTTGTTTGGTGTCTTTTGGAAAAAGTAGGGCTGATGTCCTGACTAAAATCTGGCCATCTGTTTTCTCAGGCTATGGGGGGGGCTGTGTGTGGTAGGGGTCTCTGGGAACCCACATGCAGTGTGCTGACTACCTGACTGTGCAGGTTCCACACACAGGGAGCTATGGGGGGGATTTGAACCCTGGCCCTAGGGTTTCCCCCTCCCTTGTGCCCTGTACCTGGTGACCCTGACAAGGATGGGCAGTTTGGAGATGGGAGCTCCCCAAAGGCAATTCAAAGTATCAAGCTGCTTTCTTTACTTCTTGCTTTTTTTTGGGAGTTGACAGTATTTATTGGACGCTGCTTGGTTGGAGATCTCCACCCAAAACACTGTCACGCTCACATCAGAAAGTTATGATTAAACATTGTCTTCATTTCCCCGCCCCATGACTCTTTAGGGACCTTGGGCAGTGCGCAGAGTGTTGCCTTGACGATTGGATGCACTGTCGGCCAGGGAAGAGAGAGAGAGCGAGGCGGGGAGGCGCAGATGAAAGACGAGGAAATGGAAAGGCTAAGTGGAGCGTCTAAGAATGGAGGGGGAGAGAGAGAGAGAGAGAGAGAGGAGAGGCTGTGTGCTCGGTCATCTTCTCTGTTCCACGTCGACCTCAGGGAGCCCAAACACTCTGGGTTCTCACTCCCCAGGATCCTGTCCAAATCCCCAAACCAAAAGCAGCAACTCAAGATCCTAATTTTCCGCATCTTTTCTCCCATGACTTTGTCAATGGCTTCGATCTTGGCACAGATTTTCTGCGTTTGTAGTTTTTTTTTGTTCTCCTCCAACAAGAACCCTTAAGCATTCCAGAGATGAAAATGCCTGAATGATCATTGTACTGCTCTGATGAAACTTGGGCAGGTCCCATGTAAGGGGGGTGGTGCGGACTGGCTCAACTGTAAGGGCGCAGGGGTGTTGTCATGTGTTGTATTGTGATTCTGACCCTTATGGTGGTAAATTCTTTTGAAGAACAGCATTGTCTTTCCACGTCAGTCAAAACATCACACTTGTGCTGAGTGTGTGGTACGGTTACCCCACTATTTTCAGGGTTAATGTTCTTCCAGATGTGCTCATTTGTTCTCAAATGGACCATTGTCTCTTCCAAATGCTTTTGGCAGGCAGAAGATGCAGATCTCTGCAGTGAGACAGTGCAGAATGTTTTTCGCAACTTGAACACACCTAGCAGTCCTGTAAGAAGAGTCTGTGAGGCTCACCTGGCTGGAGAGTTCCACATTGAAAATGAACTTTAACCCCAAACTGGTCCACTGATGCCTTTCTAATTTAAAAGCTTGCATGTGTATGCATGCCTTTATGTATCAGGGTAGTTTGCAGCAGAAATGACCACGCAGAGATCCAAGAGGGCAGTGACAGCCAGGAGGTCCAAATCTTTGAGTGGTTTGAGGTCTGGTGTTCTTTAGCGGCCTAGGAGGAGTAGTTTGTGTGTGACCTTTCAATTAACTCCATAGTTACACAGAGTAAATGTGAAGCAGGCTTCTTTAAGGGCAGAGCAGTGAGATGTCCCGTCAGGGGTATGTCGTTTGTCCTCAGAGACAGTGCACCCCCCCAAACCCCCCTACCCTACAGGGATGTAGCAGCTGACCTTCGTGTATGGTCCCATCATCTTCTACACTCCTGCCTCCGTAAATCACTTTAGCCTATTAAGCAGATAGCTCTCCGCTGACATGGAGTGTAATTAAGCATCTCATATCTGGACAGCAGCCTGTGCTGGGTGTCTACATGGCATATGCTGGGGTGCAGATGGTGGTTGGTGGTGATATTTAGAGAGGAGAGTGGGCACAGGCCATAGTGACATCACAGAGCATCTTCTAAACATAGAAGATGCTGGAGTGGTTTAGGACAGGGGTGCTGTAGTGGTACTGCACCTAACACTGGAATGTCCAGAGTCGATTTGGGTAGGTATTAGCTTAGCATTAACTTAGCATCCCCATGTAATGCCTCTTAGAAATGTTTCCTCTTCATTGAAATGCTTTGTGTGTCTTATAATAATAATTCCCGAACCCCCCCCCCCCCACACACACACACACCACCATTGGAGTGGAAGTAGGTCAGTGAGAAGCGCTCATGAATTCTGGGAAGGGAGAAGCCACAGAAGGTTACGTAGCAGTGGTGACATTTTTGCTCAGAACTGTGTGTTCAGTCGGAACTTCGGTATTCGGTCGGAAATTCCACACAATCGCGAGGCAGATAGAACAGAGGATAACGAATGAGGCGAGACAGCGAGTCGAGTGCGAGTCGCCCAAGCACTGCCACCTACTGGTCAAAGGAGTTTTTTTTTCTATGACGACAATATTGTGGATGTTTTTATATGACACCAGAGATAAGGGTGCAGGCAGATACCCCAGGAGGGGCAAGATTTATTGAAGGAATACAGGGAAATATACATAGTTTGTAGTGCTAACGGGGCTGTGGTCACTAATTTGGGGGAAACACCTCTTCCCCTCCAGGCAGGCAGGGGTCACATAGGAGGCGGCAGTGCCCCTTCAGGCTGTTTATGTTAAGGGCAGGGAAAGTAACTGTTTTCTCTCCCCAAAGTGTGGGCCTTAAGCTATCTCAGGGCAAGCAGTCCCGCCCCCTGTTTAGGGCAATTAGCGACCATCAGCCACCAACCATGAGGATAACCACAGTTGCCATCTGCCTGAGTGGTGCGGGTCGCCCCCTGCTGGTGTGTGATGGTTCAGCTGATGTAAACAATATAAGTAAAATGAGCTATTTTTCCAGTGCATCATCTCTTTTTGTATACATGTAATAATACATGTATAAAAACTGAAATCTTTCAATGGGACTCATGAGAATGAGCCACATTATACAGTATAGCTCACATACACTGACTCTGGGCGGTCTGTGTCTGGATGCCTCTGGGCAGTCTGTGTCAGGCTGCCTCTGGTGGTCTGTGTAGTGCTGCCTAACTTTTCCAAGGACACCTGATTCTTTAGGAAGTCCTCAGTGGTGGTGCATGACTTAACACACAGGCCATAGGTCATCTGTTAAATTTCAAGTGTTATTGTCATATGTATTTGTTGAATACAGTGATATTCTTGTGCCAATGTTGCGGGGGGGGTGGGTGTATGGGGCAATAGGACAAAGAGTTGTGCAATACAAGACGAAAAGTGCAATATAGGAATAAAAATATGGCCATCATGGGTAGGACCAGAGAATACACAATTGAAATGAGACAAAAGATTGTTGACCTACTTAAATGGCTATTAAAAATAGCTGCACACATGAAAATCCTCGTTTCTATTTAACTGATAATTAGGAAATCTGCTTGGAAGAGGACACAAGCCTGTTATAGCAGCAAACTATTTGGATGGGTTTCTAGGCGAAAGCCTCTGCTGATGTCACACCACAAATGTAAACACCTAGGGGTTGCAAAATGTTGCTGGAATTTGATTGGAAGCAAGTTTTTTTGCAGCAAACGTCACAGGAGGGTTTGGCGTAAAATAAGTCAAGGTCGTGAAGAAAAGAACCTAACTCCATCTGTAACACATGGTGGTGCATCTGTGATGATGTGGGACTGTTTTTCTCCCAAGAGCCCTGGGGATCTAGTTAGGGAACATGGATTCATGGACTCCGTCAAATACCAGGATCAAAGTCTGTCTGCCTCTGCCAGCAGGAAAAGGGTTGTTGTCGATCCTTGCAGAAGAACAGTGAGCCAAATCTACGCAAAAAATAGTTGATTGACCACAGAATCAGGTAGTGGCCATCCCACCCCCCCCGGCTCAAATCCCACTGAAAAGCAGAACTGAGGCATCTACAGATGAAGCTCCAGAAGCCTGATGGATCTGGAGAGAGACTGTATTGAGAGATGCTCATGCATCCATTTAAACGTGCATTATGAAAGGGGGGGGGGGGGGGCGCAGAATAGCAAATGCAGGGGTGCCGATTACTTTGGCCTGTAATTATTACATGTGTAATTATTGTGGCAGAAGTTCTGGGTAACACTGTATAATTCAGGTTAAAAGGTTTGTACTTGAAGTGGTGGGACATCAATGTGTATGTCAGTGCAGATTGCAGTGTTTTATTCGGTACTTTTCAATATTTATCACTGTTTTTTATGAAATAGGGTGATAAACCAAGAAGCATAAAATGAGCGTGAGCTGCTATTGTAGCTTTGTGGTTCTTTTTGACAGATCGATGTGTGTGTGTGTGTGTGTGTCTGTGTGTGTGTGTGTCTGTGTGTGTGTGTGTGTGTGTGTGTGTGTGTTTCTGTGCACTAAGGTACGACGCCGGCAAAGACAACTTCATCGACTTGATGGAGCTGAAGCTGATGATGGAGAAGCTGGGGGCTCCACAGACACACCTGGACCTAAAGAACATGATTAAGGAGGTGGATGAGGACTTTGACGGGAAGCTGAGCTTCAGAGAGGTGCGGACAGCCGGGAGGCCAGATTCCTATCAAACGCTGACAAAGACTTTTCTAATACACAGTATTGTGCAAAAGGTCTTAGGCTATTTGTCTGCTTAGTAAGTGTATATTTTTTTAAAAAAGAACAAAACACAATTTAACATTATATAAGACATGCAAATTAACAGCAACACAATAAAAACTATTAAGAATTTTGTTTGTTCTCCAAAAAGTTACTGATGCCTTGTTGGAAGGCTAGATGAACGTCGTTTAGGGTCCAAAACCTTTCCTCAGGGGCATCAGCTGTCCCGTGTATTCATTAAAATTCACCACCACCTCAGTGAATTAATTTACTTAATTAGTTAAATAACTTAATGAGGTATTGATTAACCATATGCAGTATGCTAGTAGTAGCAAAAAAGACATGGGTATATTGGATATTAGGAGCTGTGTTGAAATGGCTAAGCTGACACACTTTGACAGACATCACAACTTATCTTTGACTGCCCAAGACTTTTGCACAGTACCGTAGATTAGCAGTAATAATGTCTTAGGCAGACTGTGGAGGGAGGCTAGGTGTGGGGATTTTAATGAAGCAGCTGGGACAGAGGTCTGCTATACAAAGCAGGACAGAGGGGTTTGTTGGGAAGCAAACGTCGATGAGGAACAGTGGCTTTTCAGATGCTAAATGCAAGTTCAGTACAAATATAACTATAAATACCTCTGCTCCACATTCATGCACACTCCCCGCCGAAACTACCCAGCCAGCCCATTATAAACTAACCAAAACCAGTGAAGTCAAGGTCAGCTGGCTCGCATTTGTAGGCACAGCACTGGTGATAAATCCTGAGGTGAATATCACCCAAATCCAGCCCGGTGCCCCTGCGCAGCCTTAATACAGTGTTTTTACAAAAGCTGTGAAACTACAATTTCCTTGAAACATAACCCTATATTCAAGGGAAAATTACACCTGTGCACTGATTTCTTAAAAATTAAAATGACATCACTGGATAACTGCGATGGGTTGGCGCCCCATCCTGGGTTGTTCCCTGCCTCGCGCCCATAGCCTTTGGGATCGGCTCCAGACCCCCCGGCAACCCTGAATAAGACAAGCAGTTACAGAAGATGGATGGATGGAGGCATGGATGGATGGATGGATGGATGAATAAATTTCGCTTTACAAATACTATGGAACTGATTTTTTTCTCCAAATATTAAAAATAAAGCTGTACTCAGCAATAAGCATAAGTTTACTGCATTAGGGCAGAAGAATCTCTGGTTTCATGCAAATCAATGTATTGATGGATATGATATCAGTTTAGAGAACAAAGATGGGTGCCTAGTCAGCTTGACTGATAAGTAACTGGATCAGGAAACGCGCTTAATGGGCTAAATGGCCTCCTCTTGTTTGTAAATTTCTTATGTTCTTATGAAGTCAGTGTTCTCTCAGCTATACATGGTGCTGTTTGCTGTATTGACACTCGTGACCTTGGATCAATTCAAGGCAACACAAGCCGGTACATTCATTTGTAAGATGCTAAAATTGTTCTTTTCCCTGCCACTCCTGCCTTCCTTCCCAGTTCCTCCTGATCTTCCGCAAGGCAGCAGCCGGAGAGTTGGAGGAGGACAGTGGCCTACATGCTCTGGCACGACTGTCCGAGATCGACGTGTCCACAGAGGGAGTCAAGGGAGCCAAGACCTTCTTCGAGGCCAAGGTAGGTACGGCGACCCCCGACATGCCGCTCACCTGGAACTAGCCCCCCCCCCCCCCCCCCAGCAGTCTGCCACGGCTTCTCTGCCAGCTGCAGATGAGACTCTCTGCCTTTCCTGGAAAAAGTCACCAGTAATGAAACACCTGCTGCCCATGTCTTCATATAGGTATCTAAACAGGCGGTAATGCTTTACATTAACTGCACCTTCATAATGCATTTATCGAACATTCATAAGCAGCATATAGGTATACCATAACATCCTAACATTTGATATCATCACAGTCCCACGATAATATCGAGACCTTTTTTATCGCATTATCATGAAATCTAATATATCCTTACATCCCTATAATTCTTTCTAAAATCTTCAAATATCATGATTATTTTGTAACAATTCCACATACTGATTTGATAATCGTGTCAAAGTGGGTCGTCTGAGCCTGTTCGGAATACTCCTGGCACAGGGCCATGTTTGTGACATCACATCCTGTTTTGCCGCCAGGTCCAGGCCATGAACGAGTCGAGTCGCTTTGAGGCTGAGATCCGGCAGGAGCAGGAGGAGAAAAAGAGGCAGGCGGAGGAGAAGCGGCAGAGGCAAGCCGCCTTCAAGGAGCTGCAGTCTGCCTTCGAGTGATGCTGCCCCTTCCCATGTCCCCATCCGCCAGTCTGTCCTCACCTCCGTCTGTGTCCCCACACCTACGTCCCACTTATCACATAAAGATTAAATGTATGCAAGAAAAACGACTACATGCAACCTCCAGGAGCTAAGAGAGCAGCGGAGACGGCGACAGACCCGACTCTGGAGGCAGCCAGGAGTGCTTAGGGGAAACACCGCTGGTTTAAGGACAACCAGAGTCAAACGGGAACATGAAGACCTTCATTTGCTACATTACACGGATGCACTGCAGTAGTATGACTTGTAAGAGGAATGCTGTTGCTTTAATTATTTGTAATTTAATATTAATTATTTTTTGGAATTATATCTAGGAAATTGGTGTCTTAAAAAGCAGATTTGATTTAATGTTTAACATCGACAGATGTAGTCATATTTAAAAGGAGGGTTGGCATGGTGGCCTAGTGGGCAGCACTGCTGTTTTGCCCCCCCCCCCCCCCAGATCCTGTTCCCCCCATGTATGGAGTTTGCATGTTCTTCCCGTGTTGTGCAGGTCTCCCTCTGCCATGCTAAGACATGCGGCTAAGCTAATTGGCCTCTCTAAATCGTCCATTGTATGTGTCCTGTGATCCTACCCAGAGGCTGTCCCAGTCATGGGCGCTGTGTTGGCTGGGATCAGCTACAGGTCTCCCTGACCAGGTTAAGTCCTTAGAAGATGGATGGAATTGCAGCTGTGGTTTTCGGACTGCAGCTGTGATTTTCAGTCCCAGTTCTGACGGCACACTTTGCCATTGTTCACTGAGCCTTTTATTAAGTATGCTTACTATCTGTTGACTGAATGAATCACATTGTGAAACCCATGCACTGCATACACTGCGTACATTAAGTCACATGGTTGATAAATACCTGCAGTGGTGATAAAGTCATGGCCTCGACATTCATGAATGAGCAACCAACTGATATCGGTGCGCAAATAATAAGAAGAGAATTTCATATAGAGAGGGTTTTGTGCGATCGGCAAGATCCTTTATCGTTGCCGGATGATAGTGAAAGACACCGCTTCAGCTGAGATGGAAAATTGTATCTTAAAGATTTATTAGCTCTGTATAGTAGTAGTCCAACTAGGGGAAACGTGATTAATATCAGAAGACCACAGGTGTTTTTATGAAGAGAGATATTTCAAGAAATGAAAAATAGTGTCATTAATAAATTAGAAATAATAAATATCTTAAATTTATTGGCAAACAGAAATGCTGCAGTAGACAAATATATGATGATGTTTTACTGTGACGTGCATGATGTGATTCACTCAATTAACATCCCTGACTAAAAAATCTGAGCTGTCAGTCCCAGGGCTGAAAATCTCTGAACTAGATTGTCCATCCCTGAAATCATTATATTAACATTAAGAAGAACCACTACTGTAATATACTGCTAAAATATCACAATAGCTAGAACTTTGTCAGCATTTTATTATAAATGGAGAAAATAATGTATTTCAGTTACGACTGCAACAGCAAAGCACAAGAAATGATAAAAGTCACAACATGAAACTCATTTGAGTCAAAAGGTATTTTGGTTTTAAAATCATAAATAATTATAAAACACGTTTAGGTTTGCTTTAGGTTGCTTTCAAAGAGTGTGTGTTTAATGCGTATAATTTAAAAAATATGCACTCCTCTTTGTAGGTGATATAGTTTCCTGTGTACATTTTAAGGTGTCGGTGCTTTTCCTCAATAGCAAATATCATTTCAGCTGCATTAAGGAACCTGTGTGTCGCTCAGTAATCATCGCTGGCAAAGATTTTTAACACCCAATGTTCAAGAAGTTGAAATATTTTTTGAGTGCCGTAACCCTCTTCTGGATGCACTGTCTGGAAAACAGGCCCATGCATTTTTTAATGTGTATTGGAGTTGCCTTTGCATGCTTGGTGGGCATGTTCTGTGGTATCCGCACTGTATATTGTTTTTGCATTGTCACTGTGAAGTTCCGACAATCCCTATAGTGACAGCGACCTGGCCGGTGTCCTTCCCTCCACAGTCATGTCCCCACCTTGCCGTCAGCCCAGACTGCCTTAACAGTGCGAGATTCACCTGCAATCATAATTACTCATGTGTTTCTATTTTGGTCTGGCAACATCTGACTACTAAGGGTCAAAAAAGCTTTAGAAAACCTTTAGTTTTACAAGCACTTATGTAATCGTGTCATAAATATAGTATTTTCGTGTTTTGCGTTGAATGTGTAACTGAAACTTATTGGCTGTGTAAATGCTTAAAGAGCATTAATTTCCCCATTGTTTTAGTGATACAGTGTAACCTGGAGTCATTATTTAAAGAAGGGTGGGGGTCCTTTCTCCATGGAAGGTTAAGGTTCTAGGGTTGCCAGTTTGTTAATGACTTAGTAACGTGTAGCACCAGGTGGACTTAGACCGTATCTTAATAATAGCTTCAGTAAAGCAATCAAGAGCAGCGGTAGAGCAGAAATCAACCTCATTGTCATTGTGTGCATGCATAACGAACCCAACCCTAATCCTAACCCAACCCTAACCCCAACCCACACACGTGGATGAAACAGACTTCCCCACTGCTTGTTTAAAATGTATAGTAGTAACTCTAACAGGTGAAAAATCCATCACTGATCTACCAACCAGGGCAGCACCCAAACATTCACCAGTTAGTGGCTTCCAGCATGAACTTTCACAGCAGTTGTAATATGTAGAAACAGATAAATCTGAATGCCACTTGACAGCAGCACAATGATACAGTAACTCATACAACCCAAAGTAGTTCTTAAGATAAAGACGGTTCCTGAGCCACATGAATAGTGACTCCTGTTGGGTCTGGGAGGAATGTTGAAGGTGCTCTAATCTCAGTGCTTCCTCTGCTCTGCGTTTGTGTGCATTTATGCATTTTATACTCTCAGCCTTGCTGGAGTGCCCTACCGGCATCTCGGCTTGTGTGACGTTTGAAGGTAACGCTTATAAACTGGGAAACCATCAGTTTGCGGCGTCACCGGGTGAACCGCCCTCTAGTGGCCACAGGAGGAACTGCTGAACATAGGAGGATCAGCAGGGTGAAGGCTGGCATTTTTCTGGTTTCCAGTTTCCCTCAGTCACGTAATTTGCTATTTTATATCCTTAAATATCACTGTCCGTGGGTTCTCGGAGGTTCGGTAAAATTTTTTGCTTTCCACGCTAACATTTCTATTAAGTTCCACCAGAAATGTGGTGTTCAACCAGAAATTTAGCGCAGGAACATTTAGTAACGTCTATATGGAAATTAAGATTTAATTTGACATTGTGCTAGAAGGAACAAACTGACTCAACATTAAGGATTATATTACGTGGGTGTTTTGTCTGGATTTTGTCTTATCGGTGTAAATTTAAGAAGGATATCGTTATGTGCGACGCAGCTGAATAAACCGATTCACGCTACTCTAGGCTTTTTTGAACAGCGCTATAAACAACGAGGGAGTTTTTAGTTTTTAAAGAATAAGCATTTAAACAGCCATGAGGTCATTAAGTTAATGCTTCCTAATTATCGCATTGTGCTTATATGTGTTTGTTGTTTAAACTGAAAAAAGTTACACCGTGGCACAGTACTATCGGTGTGAAACTTAAGAAATTATTTTTCCATGAGAATAAAGAGACAGATGCTTTTAGTTTTGTATAGTGACTTTTTCTTTGTGAGGGTAAGACATTAATAAACTCTCTTTCTCCTAAAGAGGTTATTCACCGGGTTGTCTGCAAATGACAGCCAGCAATATAGTAATCCTGATGTAGTAGTTGTATTACAGTATAGCGGTGTTTGTGTCACACTAGTTTGTGGGCAGTAGCTGCATGTCAGATCCTGTTGTACTGTTCACATTATGTCAGTACCCTGGAAATCTCTAGAAGTACGCAATTCAATTCCTGCAAGGGTCATATCTGTCAAATTTTGGATTGCAGACGTGTAGAAACCCAAGCTGGGTAAGAACAATTACTCAATGCACATTTTTTCGAAAGGGAATGTGTTGTATCCAGTGTTCTGTAATATGTGGCTGTTTTTACTTTATATATATATATACAGCTGGGGGATAAATGAAAACAGATAAACAAATATAGGATTCAAGTTAAACACTCCTCAGCATCCTCAAGGGGAAGTGTCTTTTTGTGTTATATACTGCTGTATTTGAAATTGTTAATGTACTCACAATTTCCTGCGAGCTTGTGCCAAAAAAGGAAGGTGATTATATATATTTTTAAGTCCGAAGTTCTTGAACCTTTAAGTCAAGCGTAACTTAAGCGTAAGCTCCCAGATAAATCACCGCAGGTTTTTCCCGAAGGAAAATTAATGCACCTCAGTTAAACTGGGAGAATATAAGCGTGCAACGCCCGAAGCTGCTTTTAAAGCTGTTCTGCTCTGTTTTAAATCATGTCTGTCGGGAGACTTACTAGCCCACTGGCACTAGGCGGTCATTGTGTTTCCCTGCATGTCAAGTGTCCACTTAACCGATTAAAAGAACCATCGTCACTGTACCCCATACCTTTCCTATTGTTTCATGTTGCTTGGCCCCGTTGTGTTAGATATCAAAAATTACCTGTCGAGTTTTAAGGTTGCATAAATTTCTCAGGAAAACAGCATTTGCTCCTGATTTTGGAAAGGATTTCGACTGTCACACTCCTTTAATTAAGTAATAAAATATAATGAAAAAATATTCTGCTAAATTGTAAATAATAATAGTAATGTTCGCATATTAATCGATTCCAACAGACATCAAGCAACCCCCTTTTTGGTGTAACTGACCCTATAACCGTAAAGACGGACTCGGCGGTGTGACGTGCCAGCCTGTAAATGTGACGTAGACCTACTTATAGTGAAACGCGTCATGGCCTGTTGGCGTGCCGTGGAGCGCGGAACGCTGCATGGGGAGCTGTAGTTCTGAGTATGACGAGCGAAGGAATAGTTTTTTCGTAGCTGACTGTATGTCCTGACTGATGCCCTATCGGAATCGAGTAATATGTTCTACCGACGTAACACTCAACTTCCAAATACATTGAACACTGAATGCAAATGAATCTTCTTTGATAATTTCCTGGATTAAACACAAGGTCAAAGCTTTCAGTTGTGTGTCGTAGCCTCCATTTTACATTAATCGTCTCTTAGTAGGCTTGTAATATTAAACGAGTGGCTAATACATTTATTTTTGATTTTCTTACAAAATGTATAATTATCATTGTAACAATAAATAAAATCATAATTGTCCATTGTTGTTGGCTGGTTTGTGACATGTTCATGCCATAAAGTGAGTATGGGTGTGAAAGAAGCCTATTTTCAAAACTTAAACCCGTTACTTTTTTGAATAGTTATAATAAATCTATAGATTTCTGTTTGCCTATTGAAACCTACAGATATTCAAATTGAAAAATTAACCTTATGATTAACCCGTTTATGACCATACGAATCTAATTTTTCGTTGTTTTTACACACTTATTCATTTGTATACAACGAAATAGATTTGTAGTGTATGGTAATGCCATTTTAACTCAACAAATTCCAGTTTTGGTGCTGATGAAATTTGGTAAGTAAATTACATATGCCTCCCAAAGCTCAAAAATGATTTGTTGTTTGTTTATTTACAAAAACATTTCCTGTTGAGACAGTACTGCGGGTAGCAAAAAAAAAAAGATAGGCCTAATTCAGATTGTGGTAAATTTGTTAGTATTACAGCTACATAGCTCAGCTATACGTCATTGGAAAGCTCAAAAATAGTCCTTTTCTGTGCCGCACTTAGGTACACTTTCAC
>JAUMHC010000111.1:3842222-3866125 GCA_032359785.1 Heteromormyrus szaboi
CAACATTTCTAAAGAATGCTTTCAGCACCTTGTTGAATCAATGCCACGTAGAATTAAGGCAGTTCTGAAGGTGAAAGTGGGTCAAACACCGTATTAGTATGGTGTTCCTAATAATCCTTTAGGTGAGTGTATATATATATATATGTATGTGTATATATATATGTATTTATGAATCGAGCAGTAGCTATTCACACTCGGACGTGCCATCATCACCCACCTTCACACACGGACGATGCGCGATCCCACGGCTGAGCTCCAACCAACACTGAGATCACCCCCTTTATTTATACTAATTTTTGGGTGCTGTGTGTGGTCGGGGGTTGGCTGTCCAGGCTCACCCCTCCCCTCAGGCAATGCGCTCTCAAAATTCCAATTTTGTCTGGGTAACCCTGCCTGCGGTTAAAATAATACGACAAGTTCCCATGATCAACACGTTCCCCACTTCCTTTAGATAAGATCAGTATCCCACACACTGATTGCTAGATACAGTTTCAATCAAAAACAATTAGACAAGTGTCTTTGATCAACTTCCCCTTTCTTCTGAGAACAAGATAAGCGTCCCACACATTAATCGGTGATGTATGAAACATATGTTGGACCCCCCCTTTCTTCCCAGGAAAACCCCTCAGAAAAACAAAGTAAACGTCCTTGAACAGAGTTAGCATCCCGTAAAAAATACAAGTGTCCTTGAACAGAATAAGTAATAATAACCAATACTTTATTGATCCCCATGGGGAAATTGTCTTTTTACGCCTCCCTCAACTTGCTCTTTTTTGTAGAGTAAATTGTCCGCGAAGGGCAGCCACCGTAGCAGTGCCCAGGGAGCTGGGGGTTAAGGGCCTCGCTCAAGGACCCGCAGACGTGCTAAGGCTGGGTTTTGACCCGGCGACCTTCTGATTACAAGCACACAGACACAGGCTTAGCCCACTGAGACACATGCTGCCCCTGGACAAGAATTTTAGGACAAAATAAGCATCTTGACTCCTCTCATGAGAAGTTTTTCGAGAGAAACAGGTTATATAAGTGATCAGTGAAAAACATGTTTATGTAATTTCGACCTTGGCACAATAATATTATGGGTGAATCATGGACGACGTATCTGACTCTCAGGATGATCAGTCCATACACGATCAGAAGCAGTCAGTACCTCAATCACCTCATAAGTATGACAGTAACAGGAGGACAATGATTAATTCTAGGCGACGTAATCGTCCACAAGTTCGTCCTAATACATATACCTATAATGCATAGTTCCTGTATTTTTTAATCAGACATAATATGTCCATGTAGTGGACCATCATGGGCATGAGCAAATGTTTGCCTAGATTTGCATGACCAGACAGTGAAGTTGTTCAGATGGCAGTGTTTATTAGGCGGATTTATTTGCATAGAAACTTAGTCACGTGGAAATTTACATTCATCATATCTAGCCGAGACTTCTGTTCAAAGCTACCTGTACGAGTGAGGCAATTTGCATGTTACAAATATACGGCTTCTATTGAAATGTATGGTGTTTCCAGTGGATCAAAAGGTTTTGACGTGGGAGCAGTGTACAGGGTACTACTGAAAAAATACAGACATTGAACCATTGTTTTTTTTTTTTTTTTATTGTGCAGTGATGGCATGTCCCCTCTCTTTCTATGGAAGTAAGCAAACATAAGGCTAGTGCTCAGTCCCAGTTATAACTATGTTTTTTAGCAGTTGCTAAATTAAGTCCTTAGCAGTTTGCCTGTCTCCAGTGCTTTACTCAGCAATGTAAAAACTACCTAACTGCACTGCACAGAGCCTTATTGTGTATGTGACTCAGCCTAACTTCACTGCACACCGCCGAACTGTGTATGCGACTCAGCCTAACTGCACTGCACACAGCTGAACTGTGTATGTGACTCAGCCTAACTGCACTGCACCACATCCTTACTGTGTATGTGACTCAGCCTAACTGCACTGCACACAGCCGAACTGTGTATGTGACTCAGCCTAACTGCACTGCACACAGCCGAACTGTGTATGCTTACTGGAACCATGTCAGGAGGTCACCACTAATGTAACTATGACAAGGGTCATAGTTTTCTCGTAACTTTTTTCCTCAAGTGTTTGCTGCTGTGGTACAGCTGCACAGTAACATCTGTAGGTCTTCAGTCATTTTTTCACTGGGTTGATTGATTTTGTTCTACAGGAGGTGGGGCGAATGAAGATAGAGTTGTTTGCAGACATTGTTCCTAAAACTGCAGAGAATTTCCGGTAAGGGCAAACTGCACATAGACAAATATTCTGCAAGTCGCTCAAATTAACATCTCACCTTTCTGCTGCTTAAAGGTTCATGAAATATGCAGATATTTGGCGGATATTTTTAAAAGATATCTGAACTGGTGAAAAAACAGTATTTTTTCCAGAGTATTTAAAATAATTGTCCTCTTGATATTTTACAGGCAGTTCTGCACTGGTGAATTCAGGTGAGTTACCGATGAACTTGCAGTCCAAACGGAGAGAGAACCCTCGTCTGCAGGTGAAGTGTCCTGTTCTGTTGTAATACAGGAAGTTTACATCTGGTTTTCATATAGAGCTGAGATATGTGGTGTCTTAATGGTTAGGGAAGTGCACTTGTAATTGAATTTAAAAAAGCAATTTCCTGCACCCAATTGAAAGATTGCTGATTTGAATCCCCAACCAGCAAGGCACCGCTGAGGTACCCTGAGCAACGTACCGCCCCCAAGCACTGCTCCCCGGGCGCTGAATTAGCTGCCCCCTGCTATGTCATATTGTCACATATGGGTTAAATGCAGAGGTCACACTTCACTGTTGTGCACTGTGTGCTGTGATGTGTCAACAATGACCACTGATCACTAAAATTCTAAAAAATTTACTTTGTTTCGGAGTGCTGGTCATTTTTAGTTTAATCACAACTACAATCTGCATATAAAAATAAGCTCTGCACACACCTGTCAGCTGATCATTCACGTTCCCTCCCCCCCCAGAAAAGATGGTGTCCCCATTGGGTACAAAGGCTGCACATTTCACAGGTAGGAGTTTATGGAAAAATGTACAACTTGACGTGTGTGTGTGTGTGTGTGTGTGTATATATATATATGTATATATATAATTATTATTATTTTAAGTGTTCATCTTGCAAAATTGTGGAAACTTAAAGAGAACCTAATAAACTCAAACTCCAGTCCTGGGGGCCTGAACGCTGCACATTTTTTGGTTTGCCCTCGTTTAAAACACCTGATTCAACTCTGTGTGCTAATTAGCATACGGCTCTTGAGCTGAATCATTCATGGTAGAACAGGGAAAGAACTAAGCTACACAGGGCTGCGGCCCCCCAGGACTGCAGTTTGATCAAGAGGATTGTGACCAAGAGACTAGTTTCGCACTTCAGTAGTACTATAAGGCAGTCATGTTTGCAAAGTATTCTGGGCAGCTCCTGCTGGCTTTGTTTTTTATGGTCTGTGAATGGTTTACTTTTTTCATTTGTCCGAAACGTTTTACGTTTATGATTGGCACTCACTGTCTTAACTTACAGAGCGGATTTCATGCTATCTTGAAATGCAAACATGACTTTGGCTTACTTAAAAGTAATTTTAATTGATGCTTACTTAAAAGATTAGTCTTTTGTGAAAGTACACTGTCCTCCTGAGCAAGTCAATTAATTGAATTATCCTCTTTAAAATTTTAAATGTCACCCAAAAGCTTTTGTTTTACTTTGTCTTTATGGAATTAAGTGGAATTCTAAGCTAACTGTGAAATATCTTCACAATGGGGATGTCTGATGGATTTGTCAGTGTGGAACATGCACTGTTGAGTGTAGTTGGTAAACCTGAAATTTTGCTTCACCTTTCTCAGGGTTATAAAGGACTTTATGATCCAAGGAGGAGACTTCGTCAATGTGAGTGTGCTCCCTGTCCAGACTTCATTTGAGTTGGAATGGAATCTGGAGGACTGATGTGTTGTCATGCATTTAGTTCACATTAACAGGTGTCTGGCTATTGACATTTTTTCCATCCACCCATCTAAAATGGCTCATATCCAGGATATTAATATTCCGTTCTGTTCCCTTTTTAATGAATTTCCCTTCTCAAAATACCTGCCCCCAAAGCTTTTCATATGTACATATTTAATGACACAAAGCAGAATAAGCCAAAACGTAATGGAGAGGATGCAAAAAAATGCAACAAACCGCGGGCTGAACGGATATGGGAATGTGGTAGGGAGTTATGATGCTTGGTCGGTGCTTTTGAGTATGACGTTGTTTCATTGCTGAGCTCAGGGAGCGACCACTTCGAAAATGTCTCCGTGGTGTAATGCTCAAAGAACTTTCTAGTCAAAATAACTTTTTTAGGGGTACACAGATAGTTCGCACCCCCCTCTCCTCTGAACCAGATCAAACTGGTTTGGGTAGGGGGTGCACTTTGTAGTACATATGCTTTATGCAGTTTGCATCTTGCAAGCACGTATACTTCATGTGATGAGCATGCTGCAGGTTTGGGGTGTGTGAGGGGGCGTCTACGCTTTTGCATGACCTCTGTCTTTGTGGTGCTCCTGCCATGTCTGCTATGTGCGCTCGATGCTCACACCTTTGTCCCCCAGTCTGCATTTCTTGTAACCAAAACATGAGTGCAACACTTAGCTCAAACCTCAAGTCTCCTTTAGCCTCATGGGTGTCAGCTGTCTGTCATCCAGCCATTCTTGCAACAATATAAAAATACATTCCAAAAGCAGTTTATCTAAAAGCTATACATTTCAACAACATGTGTGTTGCATTTTCCCTTTGAAACCATGATAAATACAGCCCATAGATGGCCATTGATGCAGTGCTTCACTGGAAGGATTAGATGAAAGCTTATCGGTCAATACGATCCGAATACGTGTTTTCGGAGCCCACCCAGACGCCGTGCTTCACTGGCAGTCTTTGGAAAACTATGCTTTGTATAAATGGAAAATAGACAAAAGCTTATTGGCTAATATGCTCTGATTATGTATTTTTGGAGTCCGCCCGGTCACCATGCTTCACTGGAAGTCTGAGAGCTTCATACATAGTTTTTGCTTAGGCAGTGTTGATTGAACAGAGACCTGCAGTTAGATATTTTAGACAATCTACATGGTATTTGGGAAACATCTCGACAAGACAGGATAAGCAACCTATAACATGTCACATTTCCTATGTGACTGGAGGTGTTGGCTCCTGGCATTCGTTCATTCTGTCACATACAAAGACATACTCTCTTCATTGCAACCCAGAGTGACAGTTTATGGTTTCATATGTCATCTTTCGCCATTTAAATTTATAAATATTATAAAGTTATCAAGTTTTTCAGTTGGATCATTTGTTTGATTTTCACAGATTTTTAGTAGACTGCTTTTGTAGTTAGCTTGCTAATAAAACTCTATGTTCAAAATCATCATGTCTCTTGAGCAGGAGCTCGTACTGGCGTGCTGGTGTAGGATAATAGATCATTTCTTACAAAAAAAAAAACAGAGCAGAATTTATGTATAAGTAGCTGATTGGCTAAATAAGAAAAAGACCTTTTTTGGTTCAGACTGCCAGCTGATGACAATGTGCTTCCCCTATTTTAACAATCACCATCCATGTAGGCAAATTTATTTATGCAGTGCATTTCACGCACAAGGCAATACATGGTACTTCACAGAGGAAATACAATATGCAGCCTACTGGCAACGCATGAATACATTTTCTAGGTCTTGTTTGGATAATCCTGATTTTAGTTTTGTTACCATGGTAACAAGTTTGCTCAGTTACAACTTTGATTTGGTTATCAAAACTCAGATCTGCATCCAGTAGGACACCAATAATAATAGCCTTTTAGATTCATGGTGAGTTCCACTTTGTTTTTCTTTTCTCTTTGCTTCCAAAATGTCACCTCTGTATTGCCTTTGTTCAGTTGGAGGATATTTTGCTTCATCCAAATGCAGGGGTGGCCAATCTTATCCGCAAAGGGCCAGTGTGTATGCGGGTTTTTGGGGTAACCTTTAGGTCACTTGTTTATACCCAAGTGTGAGGACTCTTCAGCCAATCAGTCCTTTAATTAGTAATCTAATTTGGGAGTTGCTACGAAAATCCACATACACACTGGCCCTTTCTGGATAAGATTGGCCACCCCTGGTTTATTTGCTGTAAGTATTACATGGTGAGTCAATGGGACCATAGTTATTTGCTGAAAGAGATTTTACAGCAACAGGAACTGCACTGGGTGCCAGCTTGTTCTTAAGACAGCGATGAGTGCCAAATTGAGCCTGTATTGCATCCTTGTGTTGTAAATGTTGCAGCTGTGATGAAACAGTGGGTCATATCATCCTCACTATCCTTATCAGGATACCGTTGGGTACTTCACACAGTAGCAGCAGTACGTGGCGCTCTGTCTGTGGGATGATGCACAGGGAAGAGCTGATCGAAGGCTCCCTGCGTCGCTGAAACGTGTGCAGACGGCTGTTTGGTGGGTCGCTACTGGGAACGAATGGGTGGCGAGTAGCACTGGCCATCAGAATCGATCAATTCTCCGTGCCTCCAGAAGAGATTAAAATTGCGTATGAATTTTAGAACTCTTTAGCTTGCAGGTTTTGTAAGCCTGTGTGTTTAGGCGGAGCAGACGAGAGAACTTGTTACTGGTTAGTAATGGTCTGCTGATGAAAGCTGGAATTTTTAGCTTTTGCTAAAAGATTCTGTGAAATCTTTAAGATTTCTGGTCTTTCTCATTGAATATGCTATGTAATGTAATGTAATCAACGCATGTCCCTTACCCCCTCTCTCATTCTGAAGTTTTGGGATATTACCTCCGTCATAGCAGACAAATCAGTGTCCATACTGAGGTAAGATGCTGTGGAGTGACACACAGGCTTATTTCCTTCAGGGCGACGGGACCGGAATCTGTAGCGTTTACAGGGGTCCATTTGCGGATGAGAACTTCAAAATGAAGCACTCTGCACCAGGCCTTCTCTCAATGGTAAGAGCACGCTGACTTTTAGCAGCACTCAGGTGAACGGTGTTTAAAAGATGCTCTTCTCAACCAGTCATACTTCTCCATTTTTTACAAAGGCACGCAGTGAAGCAGCACTGATTATCTGCAAAATTGGTTTTCAGAATATGCGTTTTTCTAAGTTACACCAGCAGTTGTCATGTGTGTTGAGAAAAAGAACGATAAATATTTAAGTTACCTCCAAAGAGATCTTATTGATGATGTGCTTCACCAGGCAAACAGTGGTCCAGGAACCAACGGCTGTCAGTTCTTCATCACATGTACTAAATGCGACTGGCTGGATGGGAAGCATGTGGTTTTTGGTGAGTGAAACCTGAGTTGTTATGCCATCTCTGTCTGAAACCGGAGTGGATTGTTGCCAATGTGTTCTGGCAAACAGAGAGACGCAGTTTACCAAAGCTGTTTTGCATTTCATCTAATTCTACTGTTTTTCAGGGAAAGTTGTTGATGGTTTGCTGGTCATGAGAAAAATAGAGGTTAGTCATTTTGTGTTTTTTTTTTTGTTTTTTTTTTTTAAATAAACACTAATGTTAGCTGTGCATATTTTCATGACAATCACAGCTAATTATCGGAGTACAGGTTTTCAAGATAATTTTGGCTAAGGAAGTAGACTTCGTTATGTTTCTCTGAGGTATAAGATATATGTTTAAATGGTGTAGGTTTCAGATTGAATTCCAGAATATTTTTTGTCATGTTATCTGATACAATGTAAAGACATTGTATCCTTGGCCATCACCTGCTCCTGCACCTGTTTGCGTGTGGGAGGCGGAGTCAGCAGTATAGTGCATTCATGCCTTCACTCCTTGTAACCTGTTTCCCTTGCAGAATGTGCCCACTGGCCCAAACAACAAGCCTAAGCTCCCCATTGTAATTGCCCAGTGTGGGGAGATGTGACGTGACAGGATCCCTCTCGATCTTACTCTCTGACATGTGCAGATTATTGATTTGTATCCCTTTGTCTACTCTTGACTGGTGCAGAAAACCGCTCTCAGCAATGCAATGCATTTTTAAAGGGTGACTTAATATGGAATTAAAGTGTTTGCTCTTGGCTCAAAGGACTGTTTAAATTGTACCAGAATAAGGAAACGCAAGATGGAAACTTCAGCCTGCGTTCTCATATTTTCATCATTAACTATTTGGTCTTGCTTCACATTGTGTTTCTTTTTTTAATTACTTTAAGTACATTTGTATGATCTTGGTAAATACATATTTTTTTAATTAAGGATACTTTTGAATTTGTTATAGAAATAATAAAATTAATTAAAAAATGACTGTTTATTAAATATTTATGATCTCACTGACAGTATGACTATGAATTTAAAGTTTTAGCTAAAGAATTAATTATTCAAAACATTTTAGAGTATATTTGGGCCGTTATTGTGGGAATTGTATGATCGAGTATTTTATCTCTGTCCATCCACTGGCTTCATGGGATGCATAAGTGTTGACGTAAATTGATTTTCATATCAGACCACATTTTGTGGAGAAGAGATGGTGGTGGCGTATGGAAGTACTGAGGTAGGTGTCATAACAAAGATTTCCGGTAGTAAATAACGGAGTTCTGATGCTCATTTTATTCTTAGGAGTTTGTATCTGTTATTCTATCAGTTGTACTTATATTATGAATGGAGAGTGTAAAGTTAATACTGAAACTGTTTCCCCACGTAATTGTTCTGACTGAAAACCGAAATTAATGAATTGGTAGGTCCGTCGGTGATAATGCGTTACCGGAGAGGCGCATTTTAAACACTAATGGCAGAGGGGTAAGCAAGACGACTGGAATTGTAATTTAGGTATCAGAAGTCTAGAAATGATGCAATTTCATCTAGGAGAAAAGGCGCCCCTCTGTGGTGCGATCAAGTGTGAACACGCTCAGCAAAAAACGGTGCAAACGTTTGAAATTGTTTTAATTAGTTGTTAAATTAAGTTGTTTTATTTGGTTGTTATTCATGTCCAACAGCTTCATATTAAGTTGTTCTTTTAAATTATTTTTCTACCTAAGCCACTGATGAAACCCTGGCAAACTTAAACACATTTCTGATAGTCATGCAGTGTCACTGCAGGGAAAACGATAGGAATAGAAAAGCGTCGACAGTGAAATTAAGCTAATTACAGTAAAATACTTGCAAACCAGGACATAGTGTTTGGTGGTTGCACGGAGGAAATTGATAAATGTTTTTATCCCATTGTTTTAGTTTTATGTTATGATACACAAGTATAACTAATCCTACCACTGACATTGTAGCACTATTTTTTCTGTGCGAAGCTATAACGCGGTTGTAAGAAAAGCAGCCTCTCAGAGTATAATCGATTACGTACTTTGTGGAGGCAAGAACTGAGTCTCGGGGGAAGTATGAAACTTAGTCGTTAGTCAGCCCTGGATTGTTTCGTGTCTTGGAGGATCAGTTTTCGGTGTTAAATACTCGGTAAGTTGATCACCTCTCAAAAGAAGGGGTCTACAAATACAAGAAAGGACCATTCAAGAGAGATACGTGATCGTAGGTTCGCTTCTGACGAACAAAAACTAGCTGTCGGCACACGGTAAATTCCAGGTTATTCAAGTTTGTAACCCATTGTTAGTCTGTATAATTATAAGATGCATTCTCTTAAGCTTTCTTTTTCCTGGGTGCAGGTGAAGTTTCCTTGACGTGACATTGCGCAGATGGCCACACAAACACACACACGCATCATTCACATCAGTCACAATCATAGATTTTTTTTATTCCAGTACGTGTTGCCTTGCTGTCCATCTTAATCGCCCAAAACATGATGAACTGGATTGCCTGCGGATCTCCGTGTCAGTAGTACTGCGTTGT
Organism: Heteromormyrus szaboi; assembly: GCA_032359785.1. Classification (NCBI taxonomy): domain Eukaryota; kingdom Metazoa; phylum Chordata; class Actinopteri; order Osteoglossiformes; family Mormyridae; genus Heteromormyrus; species Heteromormyrus szaboi. Next base: position 3,852,031 of record JAUMHC010000111.1, read on the forward strand.
ATTTTTAATTTTTTAAAACTTTTTTTAATGGGAGAGTAGGCCTGTTTACGGTTTAGGGGCAGGGCTTATAGGAGAGATTTTGATGCAGGGGTATTACCGATATTATTTTATTATTAACAACAACAATATGGCTAATAAAACTTGTCGGTTCGTACGATCAGTCCGTCCACCAGACGCGACTGAAGCCTACATAATCCCGAGAGACTTTTCTGAATCTCAATTCTACTGTGATAACATGTGAGTAGTGTGACGTCAGCAGCAGCTATTGCGGTACAGGGAGGTGAGTCGGGTCCGCTCGGGCGCCTTCCAGTTTGCACTCCTACTCTGTCCTAAAATGTAGCCTGCCACCTCACTCTTCATCGTCATGCCTGCATGATTCTGATTTATTCATGCAACCTTTGTTTCTTTTTCGCAGGCATCACGCACATTTTACGGTCGAGTGTATCGTTGGTTTCATAAGGCGGATCTTACGTATTTTGTAACGAGAGAGAATCCTTGTGGGGGGAGGGCATTGACGCGGGGGTGAGCTCGATTCCCGCCCTTGGATGAAGCTTAATGTTTTCCTTGCTTTGGTATTTCGTTTTGCACCACTTTTAGACTGTTGTCTTTAAATTTCCCTTTGTCTAACTGTATACTACCATGTGACGGGCTAGCGACCAGTTGCCTTGTGATAGTTTGCAGAGAAAATTAGTGAATGTTTAAATGAAATTTAACTAAATGGTAACATTCAGACAATGTCACTAGCTCCCACTCGTAATTGCGTAACCTAGCAACCAGTACGAGGAGAGGAAAGACTGAACGGATCTGCTCTGCTCTCTGCTGGCCGGCAGCCACATTACACACTGTTTATGAGAGTTCCTGAAATGTTTTAGTTCATCTTTTAGCAGCACGCCACCAGTTTCCAGACAATTCTTTTCCAGATTTTCCATAAGTGCAGTGGAGTATGTGACCTTAGCTTCAGGCTACCATCAAGATACCTAAAAAGCTTGTTATCGTTTATTGTAATGCAAATAATTGTTCAGCCAAAAGAATAATAAATCAAAACTTATCCTCGATAAATCTTGTAGACCTTTCGTTCTCTATGATGTAGACAACAAATATATATATCTGGCGTGTAGGAACCAGGGGGAACGAAAGGGACGTGTGCCCCCCCCCCCAGTTCCATATTTAACTCTGATTCCTAAATTTGTTCGCACAATAAATAGACCGTTGCATTTAAATTAAATTACGATTTTAATTTAGATTCAATTTAAATACATTGAAAGCAGCTTTATTTCCTGTAATCGGTCAGATGAATTTCATACAGATTAGTATAAATAACTGGTTAGGTAACAGTACAACCAGCTACAGTGATTCATGCTGATAAGCACATCTAAGTTAAGCACACGCTCTCAGCCACACCATTTAACAATAGTTCTAGCACTGATATGTAAGTCGGGCTGTACAATATGACGATGTATATATCATGTAACGATACAGAAACGTCTGTTTAATATCCATTATTTATTTTCTTGTATCTCAAATCATCCTCTTATACACAGTACGGATAAAAAAGGAAATTTGGTCAAGTACATATTGATTTGGTACTTGACCATACTTGTGTACTCCTGTACCCGCTTTACGTCATCTTCCATTGCCGAAGACGGGTTCCAACGTTCAAGAACTGAAGTACGGAGTACAGTAAAACTCCCCGGATGTCGTTCTTGCCCCATCCAAAATATCGAGGATACATTGGTTGTTTCCTCGCCGAATGAGAGAAATCCCATGAATCATTGCACCCCAGGTTTGTTCTTGGAAGGCAAGTTAGCAAGACTAGTTTTGCCGAGACTACAAGTATGATCTTTGTGTTCTTGGTATTGAGAAACGCCCCCAGTGACTGCTCGATCTGTGGCCACATGCGCACTAGGTTTCGCGCATGCGTATACTGCACATTTCACAGCGCTATTTACCGCACGTGCAACAACAGTTTACAGTTTTCTATTTACCTTTACGTATTTTATACATCATTTTATATTTTGTTTTATGTTTCATTGAAAACGTGCACAAAAGGTTCTAAATAAAAGGAAAATGATTACGTGCCTTATTTGTTGAGTAAATAACTCAAAATGTAATAACTATAGTGGGTATTTCCATGTAGTCATTTAATATAAAGAATATTAACTTATAGAAAATGTGCTGTATCGTGATATGTATTGTTATCGGGATATGAGATCTTGGTCATATCGCAAAGCCCTATATGTCTGTGTGTTATTAAATAAAACGTAGCAGCTAATGGCAACAGGATGCAAATTTGAGCATTTTTGTTATGGTACTATCAACATGCTGTTCGCAATACACCAATAATTTAGCCTAATCATAAACATCTGAGGATCACCTCTTGCCGTTTCCGGGTCCACTTTCCATAATTAATCAAAAGGTGTTGTATATAGTACAAAATGTATAGCAGCCAATCTCTCCAACAGCGCAATAAACAAAAAAAAATAAAAATACGACGCCCCAAGGTTTTCTAAGAGCCGACAGGATTCGAGACCTATGACGCCTACTCCATGCTTTGGGTTTACTTCTCGGTATTACCTGTCCCCTCACTACCTTTCTCTGTCTCCATCTGCTTAAAAATAGCAATGTAATTGTAAAATGTAGCACAACACTAACAAGAAATGTAGTAGAGTAAAAAGTATCAATATTTGCTGTAAGATGTAGTACAGTTTAATTCAAATGTCCACTGGACCACTGCTACACTTACTTGAGTACAGATAGGTGAAAATGTAGCCTGTTTAAGTAGAGTAAGGAAGTAATTTTACTTCGTTACTTTCCACAACTGATTTAAAAAGAATTCATGTATTATGTTTGTTGAGTACATATATATAGTTATTTAACTAGCAGACATCCCACCTGTCCCGGAAGTTCAGCGGCTTCCTGAGCGCACTCTCCTTCTCCAAAGATTCCATTTAAGCTCTGGGGTTTTTGCTCTCTCGCCCGCGCTTTAGCGCTAAAAAAATAAATGTCCTGGATATTCTATTTAATTGCGGGCGTCAGGGAGCCGCTCACAGCATGCGGAAGACTCAGGAACTTGCGAGCGACATGGGATGTTTGCAATCCGTACTCGGCATTTCACACCATGATAAATTGTATAGAAATAAAGACATTTACACATCAATAGACAGTTGCAATAAATAATAGACAACGATAAACATTAACGGTGCAAAGAATATCCGGGAAACATTGAATGGAATTCCAAAGTAACGGTTCAGAATGAAATAACATTGCACAGTGGGTATTGCAAAGTGAGCAAATGAATGTTCTGTGAATGTGTTTGACCGGCTAACGACCTTATATAGCTGGAACAGTGCAACTGTCTCCGTCTGTTGCTAAAAGTGCCCGTCTGTTTGGCCAAGACGACCTGCAGAGGGCGGGAGTTATTGTCCAGTACAGCTAGCAGTTTCCTGAGTCTCCAGTGAGTGCCTGCTCACCAGATAGATTATAAATTAACAGCCTGTTTTACAGTCTTTTCATCTTTCGACACGAACAATGTTTTATAGTAACAGTACGGTAATAAAAACTGAGCTTGATCACCTTATAGGTTTAGTAAACTGTATTTTATAATCAAGGGTAAAAATGATCACTCAGCCTTGATTAAAAAACTATGTAGAAATTCCCTTCAAATATGAAAGAAATAACTATTTGAATTAACTAAAACAGCACGTATTATATAGTTCTAATACCTTAATCCTTCTTGTAGTTAATAATTCAGTCCAATTGCTCACCCGAAATAGATCATTGTAAGGTCATAGTTTGATTATTCCCAGATGTGTTTTTATTGGTCGCTATAAATTTTGATTGCAAGACAGTTATACTAAACGCTTGATTCTTTTGAGATTCATCCTAGTGTCATGTAGCGGTAGTTCCATCCATCTCATTGTCCCAGTCGCGAAAAAGGTCGGTCATTTGATTTGACCAATGAAAATAAAGAAATATTCCGAATGACGTTGACGGGCAGTCATCCCGACAAATCAAATGATAGAGTGGGAGGGAATGGCGCCTGCGATATTGTGCAGCATCAAGTCACAATCAGCCCAGTTCGATCGGCAACGGGAGCGGAGGAAGGTGCGCTGTGAGAGCCCGAAGGCTGCAGCCCCCATTGCCACCGGCCCAGGTTACCATCTAGCACCGGGAAACACACTTGAAAACCCACCGACGGCACCAGTTCTAAATTACCAACGAGAACCGACCATGAGCAGCGAGGTCGAATCACAACAACAGCCAGCACAGCCTGTCGTTGAAGATGAGAGCTCATCCAACCCGGCAGCCGCCACTACCGCGGGGGATAATAAGAAGGTTATCGGTAAGCAGATAGAAGCTGTTTTCGATTAATTTGAGTCATATTAGTTCCAGAACAACGTGCTGCACATGCAGCTGGTCAGTAAAGGTGTGGGAGCTCATTTTGTGGATTCTTTTAGGGTAGTATGTACCATCAGCAAGTCATCATCATCATTATTATTATTATTATAAATAACACTTGCAACAACGATACTTATAGTTACCATTATGCTTACTCATATAGATCTTTTGCAGTAATAATTACTAAATAATAAACGAGTTAGACAGGCTTACTGACTACAAAGCCTATCAGTTGGCGAAGGGTTCTGCTGGAGATTATCTAACCGGGTAGATAAATTCTGAGGATGCATTAAACGGAGAGAGGGCTAGATTAGAAGACGATCTGCGTGTGTGTAATGACGGCCGAAATGCCCCCAGCTGTCACATCCTGCCTGAGGTACCCGAGGCGGCCCCTGGTAGTGACACTTATTCCCAGCCTGTAAAGAGAGCCCCTTCCGCACCATTGCAGTTTCTCCAGCTGCTCAAGTTCTCCTTAAACACCAAGTAAAGAGGAGCGTGAGCTACTGCACTGCCAGCGGCGTGTTGAGGTGCCAGTTTAGCGGAGCCAGGCTGCCGGTGGCGGCGCGGGGATGCCCGCGAGGAGGCGATGCGGCACTGCAGGCTGCCGGCCCGGATGCATTGTCTCTTTGTCTCCGTGTGCGCGCGCCTGCCTTCCTTCTGCGCATCGCACTCCTGTATTTTCATGCAATTTCAATTGCGAGGATTTTTTTTAACAGTTATCCAGGATTATACTCATTTTTTACGTTAGTATAAAAAGAAATACGGGCCTGACGTTTGTATAACCAGACTAGCTGTTCTTTAGCGAGCTAACGGGTTAGAATACTAGGTGCGTTTAGATTAGGACATTTTATTCAAAATGTCCGCCATGCGGCTTCTGAGGCGAAATAAATTAGTTTTTGTTTGCAGAGCGATTTTTAGCATTCTGCGACTAAGGGAATTAATATAAATAATTTGTCATGTACCCCAAAGGCAGGTCTCATTTGCCAGCGTCTTTGGCCGTCTCGTTTAGATCCGGATGGCCAGGTATTGTACAGACACATGCAATCGGCAAATGAGTAAATATACCCTAAGTGGAGTTTCAGTTCTTCTGTCTCCTTATTATTTATTTGTTTTGATCTGTCCCGTGTTTTAAATGATATTTCATGCGGTGTAATTAGAAACCACCTGCCGTCAGTTAGACTTACAGTATGCGCCGCGGTCATCCCGAAAAATAGCTGACAAGCTGTATAGATGATACACTGGTTATCACACTGTTCATGGATCTGGCTTGTTAACTCAGTTTCTCTTCACCCTCATAGCTCTTCATCCACTCACAAAAAAAAATCTCATTTGAGTAACTATAGTCTTGGCAATATAACGAAAGCGTTCCGATGTCACGTTTTCCGTTTTGTTGGGGTCGTGTATTCCAGGTACTTGTCAAATCGTTTTTGCAAACCCCGTAAAATAAGTACAAATGTCTATTTTTTTTTTACAGGTGTACTATTGGACACTTTGTAGTTGTGCGTCTCAGAATTGGGTTGATTGTCGGATTATTTTCATGTTTTAATTAAAACAAAAAACAAAAAAAACGCTGCACTTTATCAGGCTTAAGGTCTGGGGTTGAGTTTTTAATTTGTATGGATTTGGACATTTAAATGGTAGGGATATTTTAATTCATCTCGCCTTAAATACATCATTTTACACACTTTAACTTAATAATCAATTTATTAAGCATGCATTTGTGTGTGTGTTTTTTCCCCAGCAACAAAGGTCTTGGGTACAGTCAAGTGGTTCAACGTAAGAAATGGATACGGTTTCATCAACAGGTAACTGCCCTCCGCTCCACTAAGGACATAGATATGACCTATAGGCCATGTCCCGTTCTAATCCTGTCATAGCCGTTAGGTACTTATTCCGCTGATGCGTCAGTCAGTCAGCACATGCTCATTTTACTACAGCTGAAGGGATTATTCAGCCAGTAAGCTAATGTGATCCATGCCCAGTTCCTCAGAGATGCCTTAACTCAGCATTGGTGAACAATATTAACTCATTAATGGGCTTTGTGTTTTTTTTTTGTTTACAAAGGAATGATACAAAAGAGGATGTTTTTGTTCATCAGGTACGTATGTTTTATGCATATAGTATATCTGTACACTTCCTGTTCTGCTGCTATGGAAATAAATGACGTTGGTTTTTTTCCCCTTGGGTTAAGACTGCAATAAAGAAAAACAACCCAAGAAAGTACCTTCGTAGTGTTGGAGATGGAGAGACAGTGGAGTTCGATGTGGTGGAGGGGGAGAAGGTAAGTTTGTAGTAATAGCAGAGTATGGTGTGGAGATGTGTGATTGCAAACGAAACAGAAATTTTCAGGCTAGGATCCACAACAAAGTGGTGTAAATCAGAACAAACAGGTTTTTAGTTTTCTGTTAAACTACATTTATCACTTGATATCAACACTTTTTCTTTGTTTTGCGTTTGGTTAAACTTTGACATTTAGTTTTTTGTGTCTTTCTTTACAATTTACTTTCTCTGTTTTGTTCATAGTTAATGAAATAAAAATGCATTCTTTACTTTTCTGTTCTGCAGCCTTTAGCTATAATCTTCACACTGTTTGCACATATGTCTGCTTCACTTTCTTCGTGTCATTTCTTGTGAAACGGTGTTTCAGGGTGCAGAGGCCGCGAACGTCACCGGGCCGGGGGGGGTCCCAGTCCAGGGGAGCAAGTACGCTGCGGACCGCAATCGCTACCGCCGTTACCCACGGCGCCGGGGCCCTGCTCGTGACTACCCGGAGAGTTACCATAGCGACGGGGAGGGGGACGACCAGGGGGGTCCGGAGGGCGGCGCGGACAGCGAGCCGCAGCCCCCTCAGCAGCGCCGACCCGCCTTTCCCGGTCGCCGCCGCTACCCGCCGTACTTCGTTCACCGCCGTTACGGCCGGCGACCCACCTACACGACGGCACCACAACGGGGGGAGGTGACGGAGGTGTGTGTTGCTCCCCCCCGTTTAGAGGGGGGGTGCCCAACTTTCTGACGTCCGTGGGGGAGGTGGGGGCCAGGGACCTTTTTTTCAGAAACAAACAGAATGAATGAACGTGAGGGGCCATAGAAAACTGAAAATATACAGTGAGAAAACCTCCAGTGTTCAGCCTCAGACCGGGGGGTGGGAACCTCTAAGTTAAGGAAAAGGGGCAAAATTTCATCCCTAACACCTCAGAAATCCCCACCCCATGAGCTTGTACCTGGATGGATGGATGGATGGATGGATTATGATTGTATTTGTCTTTTGGTCTCAAGCTGGATTTCTGAAAAAGTGATCTGAAGTGATACATATGTAGAATCTCTCAGGGAATATTATCTGGCCGGTTACTGGGTTACGGAACCCTGATTCACTCGCTTGTTTCCATTTATCCGGTCTTGGCCACATGGGTTCTGGAGGCTGTCCCAGGCAGCATTCGGTACATCCTGGATGGGATGTCAGTCCAGCACTGGGCTTACACACACACACACACATACACGATGGTGTTTTCTAATCCGGTCCATGGGGACCCACAGCCAGTTCAGGTTTTTGCTCCCTCCCAGCTCTTTACCAGGGACCTCGGAGGGAGCAAAAACCTGAGCTGGCTATGAGTCCCCGAGGACTGGATTGGGATACACTGTTCTATGGGCAATTTAGAGAGTAACAGTCAGTCTAATTGCCTGACATAGGTGAACACGGAGGCTCCACTCACACAGAGCAGAGGCAGGATTTGAACGCTCAGCCACAGAGGAATGAGGCAGTGGTGCTTATCCTGTGTGCCCCACTGCAGGGAGGTGAAGAGGAGGAGAACCAGTCTGGCCCAGAACAGAGCGCCAAACCAGCGAGGCAGAACTACTACCAGGGGTTTCGGCCAAGGTTCACAGCCAGGTTTGCTTCCCGTCGTTGTCCGATCTGGACCAGACAGGGCTTAAGAAAAAGCTTAAAGCAGTCAGCGAATTTTAACCCTAACACTGCACATCGCACAGGTCTAATACATACAAACAGAACGGAAATCAAGATAAGACTTATCTAAAATAAAATGCACATTTTTGGGGCATATAATCTGTTTTTAGCATTTAAAATTGAATGGGTGTTAAAATCTGTGGATTTTTAAATGAAATGATTATAATTTATTGATTCCCGTGGGGAAATTCTTGTCTTGCCTGCCCCAACCTGCTCCCTGTAGGTGAGAGCGAGCTGGCAATGAAGGGCAGCCACCCGTAGCAGCGCCCAGGGAGCTGGGGGTTAAAGGCCTCGCTCAAGGACCCGCAGACGTGCTGAGGCCGGGCTTGAATAAATGTTACATTTATATCATGCTTATTTCACCCAAAGCACCATACAGAAGCAATGGGGAGCTGCTTCAGCCACCGCCACAGTGCAGCACCGACCTGGATATCGCAACAGCAGCCATTCCGCACCAGTATGCTCACCACACAGTAGCTGAGGTGGTGAAGGTGCTGGAGAGAATTCACCAGTTAGATATAAGGGATGATTAGGAGGCCAGATTTGATAGGGCTTCCGTGGGCAGTTTTGGCCAGGACATCAGGGTGCCACCCCTACTCTTTCAAAAGATGCACAGGGATCATTTATGACCTCAGAACCTCAGTTTTCCGTCTCATCCAAAGGATGCTGCCATTGTTTCAGCACAGTGTCCCCATCACTGCACTGGGATCCACACGGACCACTGGATAGACTAACCTGCCAGCCACACCAAGCCACTTCCAGCAGCAGTCCAGCTTTCGTAGTTGGTCTCCCATCCAAGTACTGGCCAGGCCCTAACCTGCTTAGCTTCAGGTGGATTACATAGTCTGAACAGCAGGTGGTGTGACTGCTGGCCGATTACAGGCACTGAGGCTTAGCCCGCTGACAGCAGTGTGATGTCATCACTATGCAGTGCAGTCCTGACCTGCAGCCGCGTGTTGAAATAATGTTTTTTCGGATGTTTTGCAACGCGAAGCTCGCAGACCAGACCAGATTAAGCCGGGATGTTTCTTTAACACACAGCAAACGAATTTCAGTGACTGTCAGTAGTGTGTCCATTTCTCTGCAGACATTTCTTCGAGCACAACTTATAGCTTTTATACATAACATCTACTTATCCAAAGAAAGTTTGTTTGTATAATTACTTCATCTCTGCTCATCTGCATGTATCCAAGTATTTTTTTTTTTTTGGATAAATTCAACTTTTGTTGATTGGAGTCCTACCTCCCCCCCCCCCCCGACACAGGGCTCCCCCCCGTCCCAGACCACCCCGGGAAGCTGAGGAGGATAAGGACGCCCAAGACACTTCCCAGCGCCGCTACCGCCGCAACTTCAACTACCGGCGCAGGCGCCCGCAGGCCAGCTCTGCCGGCACGAGGCCCCAGGACGGCAAGGAGAACAAGGTGACCGGCAGGGCGCCGGAGAAGCCACCCGCTCCCGACGCCGACCAGCAGGGCGGCGCTGAGTGACACGCACCGGCTGGCCGTCTCTACCATCATCCGGGTGGGTCCACTTTGTAGACAGGCCGGGCTCTCTGACGGGACTTTAGCTGGTCGTGGACAATGAGCAAAAACCCTGTTTCAGCACCAGCGTTGTAGCTGATAGGCATAGAGCTGTTCTCCCCGCACTGGAGGGTCCAGCTGTTTCGCCAGTTTTCCCGTCCCTGTAATCAGCATCTCAGCCTATGATTGGCCAAACTGACGTCCCTCTCTGTGAGCCAAAAAAACAGCAAGGGGCGAACATCGAGGGAGTGGGTGTGGTGGAGTTTCGTGTTCTCCTCAGCAGCCCAGTTCACTCTGCAAAGACGTTAAAACCCTCCCTTAATCTTTACAGCGAGTTGTGCTGGCTTGCTAACACCTGCAAAAAATAACGTGGTATCGCAGTGGATCCAGCAGACCAGACTGGCTGCTTCACTCAGACCCTATTTCCATGGTGCCCATGTAGACTGGGATTGTGCATGTTGAGCTGAATTAAGGCCACTTTTTGTAGTAGTTAAAGAGGTGGGTTTGTATGCAGAGGGTTGCTGGTTCAAATCCCTGTGAGCATGCTTAGCTCTCGCAAAACTGCGCTATATAAATGCTTCAAATTGCTTCTTTGTGGAAGTCAATGAATGAATGTGATAATGCTAATTTTCTGTTTCAGCTGTCAGAATGAACCACTGAAGACCTGAGCAATAAGGATCAGATTTAACTCGACATCGAAAGCTTGCAGCTTGACCATGTGACCAGAATCCCACCAATTTGCCTGCAAAACCTATGCAGCTCCATTTGTTTTCCTTTACTTTTATGTAACAGGTCAATTTTTTTTCCCCAAAACGGCAGACTTTTCTAAAATCGGTCTTAAGTTTTTACACAAGTTTTTAAAGACACGTAATTTGATATCTGGTCAATTTGACATTTTTAAACTTTTTATGTGTACAACATGAATTTTAACAAGGCAAGCGCAAATAAAAGTCAAAGGAAGAATCATATATCAACATTTTTATTATCAGTGACGGCCATAAATCTTACTAATGGGAAGTTGACACAAAATATGGTCAGATTAAAAGTACCACATTTAACGAAAGTTCACCAACAAATGCATCCATGAAAGAAGTTCACAGCTGTTTCACATATCAAGATGCCACTTTACTGACACCACTGGCAAAGTTACACAGTTCATCTGAATTCCAGTGAAATGTTGGCCCACGATCTTTGACAATTACAATACATAAAATATTGTTCGGTCTGATATTAATTTACTTTTATGTACATTAAAAAAAACAAACCATTCAGTAGCCATTTCACAATTATCCATTCTTTAGTCCCTAGCCTCCCTCGTCCAGGGCCAGACTGATGGTGGTCTGTCTAGGAGTGTGATGTCACTACCTGATCTGCTGGTGGGGGCAGTGGGTCACACGTTGGTCTCACGCAACCTGCGCATGCGCCGCATGTTGCCCTCCGCAACCACGTGGTCTGTGATCTCTGTGGTATAGCTCGCAGGAAACCAGCCTCTCTCTCCATCACGCATGCGTTCCCCATAGTACCAGCCTGCGGGGTTGGGGGGGGGGGGGCATCGTATGGTGAGGTGGACCCCAATACACTCTGTTCTGCACATATCACCTTATAAACCAAGCAGCGGCCTTGGGTGAAGCCTCTCGCGTGCTAGTTCCCTTCATCCATGAGGGACCGCTACTCTGACCCACTCCAATGTCCCACAGGCACATGGGCACTGAAGTGGCGTATTAAGCTTCAAATACATATTAAAATATTCCTTGTAGGGACACAGGACTGGACTGGGATTAAAAATCAGCCTTGGACTTCGACCCTTACAGAACCACCACACATACATATCTACAAGGAATTTTCTGGCCCACCAGCCCACTGGAAAAATGCCCAGTACACCAGACGGCCAGTCCAGGCCTGGATATATTGTTCAAAATTCACTTAAATCCACAGCCACTGGGATCAAATAAAGTACGTCTGTTTAAGCTCACATGACCGTGGGGACGGGGGCACAGAAACTGGGGGGGGGGGGTATTTAACTTTGTTTCATTCATAAAAATAGACAGAACTTTGCATATCAATTACTAAGCTGTCGCCCCCCCCAACATCAAACTCCTATGCTGTTGCATGAGGAAGACCATGGAAGCTGCACCTCCACCCAGAACAGGTTCAAAACAACAGCCCCACAGCCAATCTGGCGTAGCAGAAGTCCTGGCAGATAAGAGGATTTATTATGAACGGGTGAATTATCCCAAAAGAGAAGACCGGGGCCTCACCTTCCTCTCTCTGGAGGATGAGGACGACCTCAGCCTGCTGCAGACCAAGCTCGTCTGTCTCCTTGGGCATGTAGGCCTTGTTCACCTCACACTGCGTCAGACCTGAAGGCATCAAAGAGAAGCGGGGAGGGAGGGTTCAGAGAGCAGCAGCGTGGCACTTATCAGCATGGGGGAGCGGAAAGGTGAATGAAGATCCTGAAGGGGGAATGCCTGTAAAAGCTTTTGGGCTCCTTACTGGAAGTGGGGTCCGTTTGTTTCCGTTTGCGCAGGGCTGTCACCCAACGAGCGCGCTCAATCCTGAAGGAGCGAAGAAAACCAAGGATGAGCAAAACCTCTTTCCCCAGCATTACAACACGTAAGCAAGGCATCCCCGCTCCACTACATAAGAGTTCGTTCCATATACGCTAACCACTGCGAAGCCTCCGATTTCAAAAATTAAGGTGTTTTGAAATATAACATATCTGTATGTAATTAACTTACAGCAAAACTATGACTTCAAGATAAAACATTTGGAGCTTGCATCACTTTGTTCAAAACAGCAAGATTCTTAACATCGCAATCCAGGTCGAGTTCATCATATGCAATTCTGAAGACAACCACCAGAGGGCATCAGGGGGGAAAAAAACAGCAGATTAACAGCAGCAGAATGAGCAAAGCAGAAATGGGGGTTAGTGTGGGGCTCACTGAGACTCGGCCGCCAAGGCGATCTGTTCGGCGCGTCCCTCGCTGTTCTTCTTCATAATCAGCTTCAGAGGAAAGAGGCTGCTGCCCTGCTTGGATGCTTGAGATTCCAGCTCTACTTCGACGTTGTCCATAGTGGCGTAGTCAATCACAGTGAAGCTCTCTTCACTGGAAGATGCACAGAGCAGTATAAGATCACAAGGCATTTATTTAGTAGCATGCCTACAATATTAATGCAATGCATACTGTGAAGCCCAAAAGTTAGTAATCGGTATAAAAGAGGCGTATCCTATGTTTATCAAATTACTTTAACTTTCACACTCCGTGCTACGGTTTTGGTGTATCACGGAAGCCATAAGCGCTGGCGGTGAAGAAAGGGGCAGATCAGCAGCTACAAAATATTTTAAGAGGAGATATTGTGGATAAACAAGGTAAAAAGATGTCGGTGGTGTGTTGCAGTTTATAATGCGACACGTTCATTAAACACAAGAGTATGGCAGTCATCTGAAACGCTGGTGATTACTGCACATGTGCGCACATCAATCGTGATGGTATATATTGTACAGCCCCGATCTTGTTCCCACCTCTTCTTCCGCGTGACGATGAGCACATCACTGAAGAGGAGCAGGTGGAAGCTCTTGTGGCTCTTGTATGGCTTCCAGAAGATGCTGAGCTCCTCGGTGCAGACCAGCAGCTCCCCACGTTTGAGGACCCAACGCGAGGCGGAGATCAGGGGGAAAGGCTGAGGGAACATCACACTGCCGTGAGACGCCAGGAAAACACCGGCACTCTTTACATTTACGGATCAAGTACGTAGTGAGCAGTACAGGAACAGGAGCCATAAGCGCTGGCGGTGAAGAAAGGGGCAGATCAGCAGCTACAAAATATTTTAAAAGAGGAGATATTGTGGATAAACAAGGTAAAAAGACGTCGGTGGTGTGTTGCAGTTTATAATGCGACACCTTCATTAAACACAAGAGTATGGCAGTCATCTGAAACGCTGGTGATTACTGCACATGTGCGCACATAAATCGTGATCGCGCATCATTTCAAACGAAGCAAGAAGCTGATAAGATCATAAAATCAGATATCACAGCATAGGCTTTTGTTTATTAATAAAAAACATTCCGTGAAATAGGAACCATGGCAAAGGATCTAAGGGGTTATGTAAACCTTTCAAGCTTGTAAACTTACCTTAGGTATTAGTCTAAATACTAGAACTCGTGGCCATAAGTGGAAATTAGCGGGAGAACATTTTAAAACAAATTTGAGGAAGC
>JAUMHC010000111.1:3876187-3893634 GCA_032359785.1 Heteromormyrus szaboi
AGGACTCCCCGAGGGACGCGGTCGAATGCCTTCTCCAAATCCACAAAGCACATGTAGACTGGTTGGGCAAACTCCCATAAACCCTCCAAAACCCTGCGGAGAGTATAGAGCTGGTCCACTGTTCCATGACCAGGGCGAAAACCACACTGCTCCTCCTGAATCTGAGGTTCGACAGTCCGGCGGACCCTCCTCTCCAGAACCCCTGAATAGACCTTAGCAGGGAGGCTGAGGATGTGATCCCCTATAGTTGGAGCACACCCTCTGGTCCCCCTTGGCTTGCTGGTCAACCTCTATCTGCACATTTATTTGTTTTATACTGCTACACTATTGATTACATTGTTCACATAGGCCTACATTAATACACTGATGGATATTACTTATGCATAATGTATTGTCTTGAGTCTAGCTCCCTTGGGTCTTGCACTATTCTGTGTTTTGCACCTTTAGTGCACTATTGTAGCCTAAATCCCTCAAATTGGTGATTTCCTGCCGCTGTATACCTGCTTATGGATGGTATGACAATAAAGCCCATTTGACTTGGCATATACGACACAAAGGTTTGTCTAAAATCTAAAATTATTTCAGTTGATGCGGAGTCAAGCAACAATTCTTTATGGAGGATATTGTAACTGTAAATACGCTACGGTGAATTATAAACAAACAGATACATAAAGCAGTGCAGTGATTGGCCCTGTGGGCTCATACCTCTGGGACCTGGGTCTGAGTCTCCACCTTGGCTCCATGCGTGTGGAGTTTGCATGTTCTCCCCATGCCGTCGTGGGGTTTACGTCGGGTACTCTGGTGTCCCCCCACAATCCAACAACATGCTGAAGCTAACTGGAGTTCCCCAAATGCCCGCAGGTGTGTCTGAATGGTGTGTGAGTGTGCCCTGCAATGAGTTGGCCCCCCATCCTGGGTTGTTCCCCGCCATGCGCGTGTAGCTTCTCAGATATGATCCGGACCCCCATGACTCTGCATAGGACTGACAATTGGGGGGCTGAAGCGCATTATAGGATGCAGTGGGGCGTGTCTAGGATGCACTCTGATGTAATGCATTAACAAGCATCTTTCTGTCATTTACTAATTTATAATTTTTCTAACTCCTGATTAATTCATTAACATGCCTAGACTGGATCTCTAAAAAAACTCTCAAATTTAGTTGTGTGGTAGAACTTAAGTGAGCAAATACTGTTCAATTATGGGTCTTTTGAACTGCAGTCATAAGACTTGTGGTTTGGTGTAGCTGGAGATGATCTGTTCAGTAACTTGTCGTTTTTATTCACAGCATCCCTGAAGGACCCAGACATTTCATGGACCATCATGGTATGATACAGAGCATCAGATCACCAATGGTCCATTACAAAAGGCTGTGGTCACGACCTGCTCACATGCTCACCAGCGTTACTGAATGTGAGTACTGTGCGTAGCTTGTGGTTACCCTGGGACTTGTGGTTCTGGGACAATGCCCCAGGTGACTGGAACACACTGGGGTGCTCCGGGATAAAAGGCTCACAGGGACAGCTGCTACGTCACTAACTATGCTGTGCTTATGTTGCGTTTTATTTTATTATTTGGGAATAATGAATACCACATAAAACCTTCCCTGTCATTACTGGGATCTCTCACACACAGGGAGGAATCTGGGAGGAATTCATGACACAGAAACACATGCATTATATTTTTTTCTATGCATGAATGCAAAACATATTGAAGTCTGAAAATATTTTATTTTTACACAGTGAAAGTTCTATAGAGGCAAGACTGTGAACAGTAAAATAATATAATATTAGTACCATACAATTAAGGGATTGTATATTTCTGCATAAAAAATCTGATAATGGCAAAAGTCTCTATTTTCAAATTTTAACACGAATATGGCATCCAATGAAGTTAATTCAATATCCCCAAATGGATTCTGAATTAGTACCATGAATTTGTCTGTAGATTCCTATATATATATATATATTTTAGCATTTAAAGATTTTTTAAATTAAGCCTTACGCATTTTTCACTATATAGAAAGCAATTTTTATGCACATCTCCAGAAAGACACATTCGGTACATTAAAGAGGTCACTATATTCTACACTTTTTAAAATATATGTTGTGCTCTATGCATTGGAACGGTTTTAAAGTTTCTGAATGTCAAAAAATATTAACGAACCAGCACCTTGGTAGTCAAGCTACAGCACGAGAGCAAAATATTTGATTCCAATTGGTCCAATTAGTATTGATGAATGATTTAAATTAACTTGGAATTCTAAACCAAGGCACAGTTCACATAAACTTTGGTGGGGATCATTTTCATAAAGCGGTTGTATGTAACCATAGTAGTTTTAGTAATTCATTGCAACATGGACTTTTTCTCAGCAGTATGTAATGGTAAACGTGTTATGCGGTGTCAGGCATTCTGGGAATTTTTCTGTCCCCACAGTAACTCTATGTGCCCGTGTTATTAATGTGACAGTGACTCAGGAATAATGACTCCAACTTGTGTAATTATAATTTCTATTTAAAATGCAACAAAGACTTGAGTAATTTCTATATTTATATTCGACTGCCGTACTGATGTATGAAGGTTTCATCACAGCCCAGACTGCACAGGACCAGTTTAGGATCTATTAATTGTAGGTAATTAAGAGATGAATTAACCGCTTGTGGGTTTTGTAGCTTTTTGCGTTTCCATCACATTTTCACATCTGATGCTTATGTGAAGCACAAACCTCTTGGGGTCTGTTGTGTCAGTGAATGCCACATTTCTCCTCTGGCCTTACAAAACGACCTAAGATCTAAAAAGCATGACAACCAGCCAGCGTTCCCCTGTACTGCTCGGCACGACACATGCAGTGAGACAGACCGGCATGAGGACAAAACTCAGTGGTATTGCCACTGGCCCGGAAATTAGCATCCGCTTGCTAATCCTGTTCGCTTTTCTACGTCGGGAGATTTAGACCGACTGAAGTTCACGTCACGCTCGTTTGACACAGGTCTTGTAATTTGCAGCTCTGTATCTGTCTGGGATAACGTGCTAGTGGAAGAAAAAATAGCAGCTGGCGAATTGAAACATTTAATAAGATTACAGTAGCAGGCCAGCTAATGCTACAGGGACTAAGGCTCTAGGATCCGTCGCCAACAGCTTACAAAGGCAGAGCAGCAGTCTGTGCAGTGGTCTGTGCAGTGATCTGTGCAGTGGTCTGTGCAAACACAGTGCCGATTCCTCTTCAGGTGTTGGTGCCTGTCACCTTTAAGTCTTTAAGGGGGGGCTGCCCTATAGTACGTCAAGGATCATGTGCAGGGCATGAGGTGTGAGACCCACTTTGGGGGGAGGTCATCGTGGTCCTTTATTAGGGGAGGAGAGAGGTGGGCAGGGAGTGATCTTCTCTGTGCTCTATGGAGCAGGATGGGGGAGTCTAGCGAAGGGAAGGAGCTGTAGGTAGGGGACGACTGGGAAGAAGGCAGGGACTCCGTCTATTGCAGTGTTTCCCAACCCAGTCCTTGAGGACCCACACACAGTCCACATTTTTGCTCCCTCCCAGCTCCTGGTAGGGAGCAAAAACGTGGACTGTCTGCAGGTCCCTGAGGACCAGATTGGGAAACACCGGTCTATTGTTTTGTGATGTCTCCTTTCTTGAGGATGATCTGCCGTTGCCAAGGTGCCAGTTTGGTCTCGTCGTAGCCCAGGGTACGTAGCTTCTCCAACTCAGACTTCTCCTCATTCTCCTTCTCCATCTTCAGTCTCTCTTCCTCTCTTCTGCATGGATGAAGGCACTGCTTTGTAGGTTACAGACATTTCTCCCATTGATGGATTTAATGCCTTTTTAATGAAGGATATAATCCCTGAATGGAGTCAATATAAAGACTGAACAAAAGCAGACAATGTGTTCTTAATGACCAGCAGATGCTGAGCTGACCAGAGATTAAATACTTCACAAAACGGCCTCTAGAGGGAGAACTTGTTCGGCATACAATAGCCTATAAATTTCTTTGCTTTTAATATGACAAAATATAAATTCCAAGTTCCATTGTTGTGTTCATGCAACGATACTTATACAGGTTGCAGTTTCACATAGGGGGAAGATTTTTTTCCCCAAGGATCTTTTTTTTTTTTTTTTTTAACACAGCTGTTCACTTAGGTGAATGAATACAGTCTTTTATAAAACAACATACAAGATATTATACAAAATACCTACATTGTAAACAAATCTGATTAGTTCAGAGACCCAATTAGCACCATGTATTATATACAACACTCATACAATGGTAAGAAGCATAAATGTGAATACGCTTACCTTTTTTGCTCCCTGTGTGCATGCAGAAAGAAAAACAAAAGAAAATTAGTAAAAAGAAATAAAGAAATGGTGATATATAACACAGTGTTTCCCAATCCAGTCCTCGGAACCCACAGAGGCTCCATGTGCTGAGCTTCTCCTCCCTTCACGAACCTTTTGATTTCTATGGCTTTTGAATTCCACGCCACGCTGGAGCTGCCACTTCAGTGACCCGGCCTTGGTGAAATGTTAAACCGTGTATTTGATAAACACACCGCCTACATGTTGTTCTGCTGATGGTTATTAAAGTTTTAAGGGACATAGAGTCATTGTATAGCAGGCCGGTGGACGAGTCACCACACAAAGCAGAGGGGGGTTGTACTGTAAGCAGTAACTCACATTACCGGGTCAGACCTACGCAGCCATGCCCCGTGAGTACAAATATCATTTAATAATTCCGATTTTAGAATTTATCCACATTTACTTAATAACAGGTTTGAATGAATAACAACTGCTGCTTTCATATACGTAAGACAGTAGGCATGGAAAATTAAGTTAAAAAGGCAAGAAAAAAACAGATCCACTGGCATTCTTCCAATAATAGATACTTTTTACTGAAGTTTCTCTTTTCACCTCCATGAGAGCGCAAGAGAGGCTCGGCTGTGAAGGGCAGCCACCTGTTGTGGTGCCCACGGAGCTTGAGGTTAAGGGTCTGACTCAAGGACCTACCAATGTGCCAAAGCCGGGCTCGAACCAGCAACCTTCCGATCACAGGCACAGAGGCTTAGCCCACTGCTGCCTGCTGGCTGCATATGAAAAGTTACATCTGTAAATTGTCCTTGTGTGTGTGGATAAATGGTATGGATGATGAAACTGTGGATGGAATGGGGGATCGACGGGAGTGAAGTTGCAGCTGAAGAATTAGTGCCCAACAGGCAGCCATGAAGGTCAGTGAGAAAGTGAAGGCAGTTCACAGGAGCAGGGGATGCTGGGAAGCAGTGCCAGCCCTCACTGACCTCTCCTCGTCCATCTTCTTCTTCATGATGTCCCTCCTCCAGGCTGGCATGGATGCCAGGCGAGCTGCCTCCTCTTCAGCCTGTAACGGAAGGGGAAGAACGTCTCGCCCAAAACCCAACACACTTAGTAACCTTAATGATTCCACGTAGTGATGCGTCTCTATGACAGCACTGCATATGATCATTCTCGGTTTGCAGTGCTCGATGGCTATCAGCCAGAGAACATTATGACAATGGAACTGACTAACATGTGGGACTGGCTAAGCGGGCAGAAAGGCGGCAGTAGCTGGCAGACGAGAGCATTCACAGCGCGTGAAACACGATCCTCCCGGCCCTTTAAATCATAATGGAAGAGAGGCAGTCATTTCATCGCTCTCGTCTTGCCTCCAGGTGGGTCACTCTCAGTGAGCGAGCCCCCCCACCCCTGGGCGTCTGGTAACGCGATCGGACGTTTACATTTTTAACGATATTCCCCTGGGAATTATCTAGTGGACCGGAGATGCCCGTTGATAGACAGGCAAGGAAAGTGAGTCGGGCCTGTGTACTGTTACAGACCCAAGCAGGCCGCTGGCTAAACCTCGGGCTTTTCTGTCTCGTGAAGCTGGGCGGTTCTGCAGATAATGCATTGTGATTTCAGCCGAACGTTGCCTGCTCCACCTTACAGGGCCGAGACACCAAAGGTGCTGCTGGGATTGAATAACTAGCCATAAAAATTTAAATCACCTCCACAATACAGGCACTAAATAAGGTTGTGTTTCCTGTACTAGAATATTTGAAATAAATTACCATGATTATTTCATTCCAGGAAAACATTTTTATACATACATTTAAAAGTACCTGAAGGTCTTTTATGTAGGCTCTACGTATTATAAACACACAACCAAAATACACAATGTAGTACCTATTAATCTCTAACAGAAAGAAATTAGCACCAAAAACAGGTGTCAAACTAAAATTGGTTGCTGGTTGGTATATAACTAGATATTCAGCATATAATTCATTAACATACTTATACATAATTACTATATAAAACAATATGACAAGGGTTAGTGTGGCTAAACCTTTATGTACAGATTTCATTCACATTTTCTAATGTTCATCTCCCGTAAAACTATTTGAGTTACATTTAAATAGATGTTGCCTCTTTCCATGACCCGCCTAATGACTGCTGCATCTGCAGTATCACTGTGACCAGTAGCCAAAAATTACTTCATTATACTAATACACAAGTTTTCAACCATCAAAAAACAGTATCCAGACAAAGTCACTTAGATAAAAATTTGCTAGCATATCAATATGGCCACTGGTCGAACTGTGCACTTCCTGTTTGTTTACATGAATAACATAACGCTCATCGTACAGTATGCTGATCTCGGCATTTATATCTCTGTAAGGGAATGACTTTTAAAACTTAGGATACAAAGTCAGGAAAGGAATTTAGGAAATATAAACTACAATTAAACACAGGTTAGACACTTTTATGCACTTTCATCTGTTGTTTTCAACACTGGGTAAACTGAAGGTACTGTGGGAAAATGTGACCAAACCGAGTGGGTCACGGAACCGATCCGGACAGGATTTATACTGGTTGTTACCAATTTCAAAATAACGTGTTTTACCGAGGGCAGAAGTCTCCAAAATGCTTATAATGACAAGGAAAATCAGCATGTCTGTGAGCACAAGTGTTTTTACAATTCAAGTTGTTTTTATCCATGTAAATAAAACTTTTGAAAACTAGTTTGTGTTTGCTTTGCATGTAGTGACTGTCAGGATTCGAAGTAGATCGTGTTTGGCTAGGTTTGTTTTAAGCGTTTAATTTCAGGAAGGACCGATCACTTGTGCTATTTTCAAATAAGAAGTGCAGACTAAGAGGTAACAATATTTAAGAAAGGAAACATTTAGCAAAACATTTAACAGCAAACTATTTTGCTCGGATTATTACATGCTCTGAGGTGTTTTTGGCGTAGGAGATGATTATTCAGATCTCACTGCATAATACAACTCACTACAGCACAGTCACAATATGTGTGAAGAAGATATTTCTATAGTATGCACCTTTACAATTATTCTATGTCATCATAGAATAGTCCTTACATGAACAAGGCTTTTTAGCACCAATATATTAAAATATGTTCTACAATGTAATTAATATGTATTGTGTCAATACACAAAAAGACTGTACTAAGTCATTCTAGGGAAAGGCAATGTAAGCAATATCTCTGTAACGATATCTTCAGCCTTGCACACCACTAAGTATAGAATAATCTCTATGGATACAAGCTAAGCTCCTCCCACTGTTCGAGAGGCTGATTGGTGGAGATGATCAAAAGCCATCCAATGAAGTTCCTTGAGGTGGCACTAAGCCGTAAGGTTAGCATGACGCTAAGAGGGTTAGCTGCTCTTATGGAGCCAGTCATTCGTTCAGCCAGCAAGGAACAGAACTGGGTTGGGACAAGCACCCTCACCTCTGCAGCTACAGCTCCTGACCACAGTCACGTACTAAGCGGACCTTCTTAAAGAGGAACAGATCTGATACTTATCTAAGAAAGCAGGACAGGCTATAAGAGACACCTTCTACTGTAAGTAACATGATTAGCTGAGTAATCCGATACAATCCATTCATGTTTTAAAAATTACAAATAAGCATCTTTTAAGGCCTCTAAACACCCAACAGTTACTACAGATAGTCCAGATGGAATACACTGGCCCAACAATGCCCCGACAAATTGGGGGGGACTGAAATGATTGTTATAGAGGCGCCTCTCTGTCATTTCAAAGCATTTTCAAATTGTCTGCTATAATCCTGCCAGACAATGTAACACTTCTCCTTTGTGTAGTTAAACCCAAAACAAAATATTCCTCTAAGAGCTGGGATTGATTCCCCACTGTGGTCCATGAGCCCTCTGGGGTGAGGAGGATCAGAGAAGCAAAAGTGGGTTACGTTCCATCAGCATGTTAGACAGGATTGGGGTGAAATCCAGCAAAATGTAACAATGAGGGTGAGAATTGCACTGAAGGATTATTCCAAGCTGAGAATAATTACGAAAAGGAAGACCTATTTAGACTCAATAAGGAGATCATATTTAATTCAAACAAGACAGAAGGCTGTGCAAATGATACCTAAACTGCAGCTAATGTGCACTTCTAGCCAAATCGATGCCCTGCTTCTCTACAGTATAAAGGACAAATCTCAACACTAACTGGATCTATACAAAGGGAGTGAAAATGATCTTAACTAAGAAGCAATTTGATTGAACAGTCCAGGATGTTAACTGATTCCTGTGAAAAAGCCCAGATGATGCACTCTTTGATGGATTACCAGTTAATCTGTCTACCTGTGTTGTTACTGCATGACAAAGCAGTACACCAATAAAAGATTTTTTTGTATAAAGCATATTACTGTATGTGGCATCTTAAAATATCACCAGCAAAGGTCATGTGTAAAGTGAGCTTTCCTGGTTAATTAAAGTAGCCCTTATCAAAGACAAACAAGGTAAACCAATCAATAAAACTCTCAAAAAATAAAGTTTATAGGGCCCCAACTGCAAAACAGAATTTTTACATAAGCCATGACCTTCATCTACAAAGGGGGAGTTAAAAATTAATTCATTTACGGAATTCATTAATTTACGGAATCCAAAGACAAATTCTCTAGACTTTCATTAAAATATATCACAGGGAAGCAACATTTCTCACACAGTATTTAAATACAAATATACTGAAATTTCAATTACTATTAAGACCTAGGCTCCGCCTCTCATGCTGTCATTAACACGAACAGTATAGACGTTTCAGTGAAGCGACACACCCGTCAGGGCCCATGTGCAGCTCACTACAAAGTTTATATGCGATAACACAAGCTTCAACCACAAGTGCATCGACGTCACAGAAGAAACGTAACTGGCCAATCAAATGAACAGCTGTGCTGTTTTACGCCTTATCAGACTTATCAATATTGAACCAGTAGCTGCTATCGCCTGTCTGCTTGGCTGCCTTGCCGGTCAACCGAGAGAAATGATTATGTAAGATAATAAACTGAATTATGCAGGTCAAAGAAGAAGCATTATTAAGCGTGTGGGAGGAGAACTGTAAAGTTAAAGCACTAAGGAATTGGCCTATTAAATATTTTTTTACAGCTTATCCTTTGATTGACGATGTTTATTTTTCAGATTTGTGAGGACAGTAAGTCCTGTACACAAATTTCTTTGCCATGTGACTAAATTAGACCTGTTTAAAATGAACTGCTTTAGTATGTTTGCATTTAGTTAAGTCAGCTAACTCACCCCCCCCCCCCCCATTTAAGGATGGCAGACAATGTAGATTTTATTCCTGTTGTTGCTTTGGTCTGCTGGGGATTTTACCTGCATGCTGAGGGACATCACCTGAGATTTCAGGGGTCAGTAAAGAAACTGCTGGAACTGGCTCCACTTGGCCACGCCCCCCACCCAGCATACCTTGCGTTTATGCTCCTCCTCTTCCTGGATCTTCATCTGCAGCTTGCGCACCATCACCTGCCTCTTCCAGTCCGGAATGACGCGGCCCTGTTCGTCATGCGTGGGCACCATGGTATCCACGTCCACCGGGCCGGCCTTATTCGTGGCGGGCGGGGTCAGCTCTGTGTTGCCGTTCACAACGGGGGGTAGCCGCTCCTGGCTGAGCGAGGTTGCCAGTGTACGTGGGGTGGATGGACCGGCCGAATTGGGAGTAATGGGAGGAGTCTCTGGGGGCGGGGACAAGGGCTTTGTGGGCGGAGTGACGGGGGCCGGAGGCGGAGTCGTGGCTGGGCTCTCTTCCTGGAATGACAAACTCACCTGTTAGGCCACACACATAAACTCCTGGGTTAGATGACAGAAGTTTATAACATGAACCCAAAAAGTAAGGGTCATTCCACTGCCAACTCGAGCTGTTATCACGTGTCCAGACTGGCATCCCCTCACAAACAATAAATCAACAGATCTCAAATTTTACAGATGGATTCAGCCAAATAACTGACCAAAATTACATCAAATGTGAAGCAGGGACTACAACAATGTCAGAGTCTGTGAGTTAAATACCCAGCCAGCTACAAAATGGCAAGCATAATTAACAAGCAATTAGCGTAACAAAGTGGAAAATTCTCCTACGGGCAGGATATTATGCAACCAGGAATCGCAGCGGGTTCAGCTGTTACGTGAGCGGCCGGCAAAAGAAGGCTGTCACAGGCTCACACGCGCTTTCCATGCATTCACTAGGAGGCCATTCAAAGTCCGATTCACAGGGATGAAAAGCAAGGAATTCCTAAATGCTGAGGCGCAGGTCTGGGAGGGACAGCATTCATGGTCACGTTAAGGTTAGGGGGTCACTGCATTCAGCTCGGCAGTGACACGCGGGTTTAGATTAAAAAGAAACTTTGCTGAGTAGTTTCACAAGGCGGAACATTTTGCTCCTGCTGATGTGTTTGTACACAATAACTGTGACTAAAAGGTCTGTCCTTGACAATGACATTTACCAGCACTGGCAGAAAAGGGACTTTGAAACCTAAAATGGGCAGGTTTATGGCATGCTGTCAATCACCAGTACGATAATCTCAATGGGAACCAATAAAGTCCCCAAAAGGGAAGTGGGTTAAATCAAAGATTTACCAATATTCATTAAAAATTCTGCCCACTGACAATTTCCAAGCCCTACTGTGATATTCTGTTGACCGTGGTGTGTGACAGTAGTGTGTGACAGTGGTGTATAACCATGGTGTATGACAGTGGTGTGTGACGGTGGTGTGTGACAGTGGTGTGTGACAGTGGTGTGTGACAGTGGTGTATAACCATGGTGTATGACAGTGGTGTGTGACAGTGGTGTATGACAGTGGTGTGTGACCGTGGTGTATGACAGTGGCGTATAACCGTGGTGTGTGACAGTGGTGTATGACAGTGGTGTGTGACCGTGATGTGTGACAGTGGTGTATGACAGTGGTGTATAACCATGGTGTGTGACAGTGGTGTATAATCGTAGTGTGTGACAGTGGTGTATGACAGTGGTGTATGACAGTGATGTGTGACCGTGGTGTATGACAGTGGTGTATAACCGTGGTGTGTGACAGTGGTGTATGACAGTGGTGCGGTTGATGCTCACGTTGCTCCCGGGAGCCCCGCCGCTGGAGAAGACGGTGGTGTATCCTTTGCTCTGGGGCGTCGGCTTCAGGCTTTTCCCGGCCTTAATTTCAGCCAGAAGCTCAGAGTTGTCACTAGTCGGGGACATCATGTTGAAGGACTTGGCGCCTGCGGTGAAGAAGACGGAGGGCCAGAGGACGGTTTAGCTAGCCAGGGGCTGAAATGGTCTCGTGTGGAGCCCACAGGGCACATGCCACACGCCCAAGCAGGAGACCAGCTGGCTCTGAGGGCATGAAGGCTGAACACAGTCACATCAAAGACAGAAAACTGGCACAGCTGCCTACAATGGATAAAATGTCTCAGCGTTGAAGAAACTGCTGTACGAGTGAGGGTCCATTCAAATATTTTGAAACGTATCTAATTATGAACTAATGACCCCCGCAGACACAGTCCCTGCCTCTGTCACTCCCCCACTACACTGCACGCATCTCTGTACATACTTTTTCATCTACTGGACATCATATATTTTATACCTTTAAATTCCAGTATTCAAATACCTCACTTCCTCATAACGTCCTTATTATTAAATTGCACAGCTTGCGCTGCTCTGCAGTCTTTTATATCTTTATTTTACTATTTTATTTCTACTTATCTACTTTTCTCAATTTATGTTCTTGCTTTTTACGGTATTTGTGAATGTAAGCACCAATACTGCTAAAACAAATTCCTTGTACATGTAGTGGTAACTGACCAATACAGCGAATCCTGATTCTGGTTCTGATCTTATACTGTTAATTGAACTAAATAAAACACAGACTGCTGAAACAAGTCAAACACAGAAGAAATCACATAGTATGTTTCAATGAGGATTTACCTTCTAAATTCTTTACCATACTTGCTGAATTCACAGAATAATCATCCAATATCATAAAACACCAGCTTATTTTATCTGTGTTTCGCTCCCGGTTGTAATGTCCTTTAACACCAAAGTATGGCTGTAAATATTACAGATTTCAGTCATGGTTACTAAGAAAACCAGACTTTACTACAAAAATCTGATTCAAGGGTATGTAATTAAACAAGCAGCAAAGTAGTGGGCTGATTAAAATAGCTGTAAACCTTACCTGTGTACTTAGACTTTAAAGCAGCATCTTCCTGCTCCACAGAGAAACAGTTCTATCCTCACAGCAAGACCATACTTTTAACTCATGACTCAAATTTATTCTAAATAATCTGCAGTGCCAACTACGCACATAATCCTTACAGGCGTGTCTTGCAGACTTACAATATTAAATGCCAATACAAAGATAAACAGATACGTCACCTGTTTTCAAGTAGGAAAGTCTTTAAAACAAGCATCAGATTCAGCTCAGTCCTGCTTGAGAAGTAAAAACTGAACTTGCAGTACTGAGTGGAGATTGAGATAGACCCCCCCCTCTTTCTTTCTCATTCTCTCTCTCATTCTCTCTCTCTCTCTCTCTCTCTCTCTGCCCTGGGAAAACAAAGCCACTCATGTCTGGGAAGAAAAAAAATATCTGAAGCAATCAGCAGTAATTAACGACGACACCAAACAGTTGCCAAACGGCAAAGGATTTAAGTCCACTGTCCACATGCTTCGTCTGCCCCCCGCGCCCCCTCCCCCCAGGCCATCAGCTCATCCCCAGGTCCTCTCACAGCAAACAGAGCTGCTGTACATACAGGGCATTACCAGGAAGGATCTCTGCAGCGGGTCTGTGGGTGCAGTGCCCCAGCACTCACACTCCTGCCAGGCCAGCATCCCCACTGCCATCGTCCACACACCTCACCACCTCCGACATCACAGACCAAAAACACGCCACTGTAAGTTTACTAAAAAACCACTGAACTTTGACAGGCTTTGCCCCACCTTACTGGACATAGAGTGGCAGTAACATTTACTAACAGTTATATTCATCCAACTATTTACCCAGCGCACTACAAGCTCTATGCAACAGCTAGTTATAACCCACCAGTCTGCTTAGGTGTTTCAGGTGAGATCATGCCACAAAGGACTAATATTCATAAAATGTGGCTAATATAAA
Organism: Heteromormyrus szaboi; assembly: GCA_032359785.1. Taxonomy (NCBI): domain Eukaryota; kingdom Metazoa; phylum Chordata; class Actinopteri; order Osteoglossiformes; family Mormyridae; genus Heteromormyrus; species Heteromormyrus szaboi. The sequence continues at coordinate 3,889,617 of JAUMHC010000111.1, forward strand.
TGAATTACTTTAACTTTAGAAGTCGTCTTAGCACAAAAGCAGCAGTCAGTGCCTTTATGAAGCTCTTCCCATGATGTAAGTATTATGGGATAGAGAAATGGAGCGAGAGAAGAGCAAATAGTTTAATAACTGTAACCCATCCTACCGTCACCCTTGCTGTCCTGGCTGATCTTCATTGCCATCACATTCCGGTCGGCCGTTTTCCTCACAGGAGAATACGACCAAGAGTGTGGCGGAGCATTATGTAAGAGCCCGGGGGCTGCGAGGTGGCAGCGGGGCGTGGGACACACCGGTGGCCCAGTGACAGCTGGCAGGTCCGCTCTGTCCAGGTCCCACCCGTGAGCAAACACAGCACAGTGAGGGAGGGGCTGAGGATTACGGCCTCACAATGGCGTCCGCGGGTCAGCTGCCCGCGTGCCGACGGCTGGCAGGATCCGCTGCCACAGAAGCGGAGAGTCACATGGCTGCTGCTACCCCACCCCCCAGACCCCCAAAACACTCAGCCTGGATGGAGGAATCATCACTGTGCGTGAACCTGCGTAGCGTCTGCCGGCTCAGAATGTCCTAACACTGCTATTACAGTTACGATGTTTTAGTTTAGTTTATTTTCTACTATTTTCTATTTTATTTTGAAATCCAGTTTAGTTTTAGTTAGTTTTTAGGGGGTTTTATTAGTTTTTATTTGAAAGATATATACAGAAACTAAATAAAAATAGTTTTAGTTTAAGCAATTCAGCTACCCGACAGAGCACAATGCTGCCATCTATGAGATCTTTTACATCTTTTACTGTAAACAGCATTAAGTATCAGAATGGCAAAGTATTTGATGTTTGTTTGTATTATCTTTAAGTTAGTTCCAGAAGCAATATTTATAATTTTCATATAGCCATAGTTTAATTTTTTCATACGTTATTTAATATCAGTTTACAAAAATGTTTTCTTGTAGTTTCAGTTTCAGTTTTTGTTAACAGTAACACCACGGCGCTCCTTCATCAGCGCCCCCAGAAGGCCGTGTGCTTCTGGGAAGCCCAACACAGTATCCTCAGGTAGTTAGGAAGAAAGACACAGCAGGAACCCGCATTTCACAGCAAAGAACAGTTCAAAGGGGAACCAAAAGAGGGCGCTTTCCATCGGCTGGAAGAACAGCGAGTGGAAATGCTGGAAGCAGTTTGGAGAGATAGCAAGCAGGATACCAAAGGCAAGAAAAAAGCATCAAATTGGGGGGGGGGGGGTAATGATGCATCACATCCTAATTAACTACAAGATACATCAGAAGTCTAGATGGTGTCATAGCGGAAAATCCACCGATGCTGCCAACAGGATTGACGGCAGTAATTTGTCCGCCTTACATCCGCAGTGGTACTGGGGGCTGCCTGGTCACACACCTTTTCACACTTTCCAGTTCTTGAAATGCCACTTTGAAAACTTCATATTGCCATTTCAGGGTTCCCATAGAAACCATAATTAGAGTTAAGAGGGGGTGGGATCTTCCGAGTGTTCGGAGAGGTCTACTGCTCATAAAATATGCCTGACAGCACATACCTAAAATAACGTACGTTCAGGCAAACGAGATACGCCGTTCCAGATCAGGAGGAAATCAGGAAAAAAAACCTATATAGTCAATATTTACAGTTCATTTTCCTTAATAACTTCACAGTTTTCATGTAAGAAATACTTAGCAATCTAATGAACTTACAATCAATGTTAGCTGACAGCATTGATGCTATGCTAATCAGTCAATCACCTGAATGCCCCTGACATCAGACAACAGCTGAGGGGGGAGCAGTTACCGTCATAACTGTGACCTTTTTTTGAGGGTAAAACACAAACCGTTTGCATCTACAGTGTCCCTGTTTCATGGGCACCTCAAATACTACACAGACATTTGCATTTCGCCCTTGTTTAGCAAAGAACAAGCTGGCTTAGGCAAAACACTAGTTTTCCAAGTCAAAGTGTGTCTGAGTCACGAAATAGTGACAATGGACCCCTTCAAGACCACTGAAGTACTGGATTCCTCAAGAAAACAGTCACGGTCTGTGGATTGGTTGGACGGCTTCAAATTATTATTTTTGTCTTGAACACTTGTTGCACCCAGTGCTACTGCATCCATCTTTCTTCAGCAACATCTCAAAAACACAGAGATACCTGTTCAAATTAATACCAGCACTCTGCCGTTATAGCAACCAGCAGTCACTGCTGGTATGAACATGTGTTCGACGGGGGACATGCTGTATGTTTCTGAGGGTCTACGGAAGCCCTATGTAGGTATGTGGTTTTTCCACTGACAACATAGAACTTCATAACCTCAGACCGTCTGACCCCAACAACGAGGCAATCAGCTGATCTGCGAAAATGTACGGTCAATACTGAGAGTGGATTTAGTACGTATGGTCTCAGGCCCCTAAAAACACTGAAATGAACATCGATGCCATTTTCCTTGGCATGCACCCATAATGCAACACTCTCCAGGGACACGAGAGAAGTTCCAGCTCATGACAAAGAATACATTATCTTCCTGAGAGTTACTATTTAATTCAGTTCATAATTAAGATGGAGTAGCATGGCCTCAGAAAAAGGTAGAGAGTGTTTAAAGGACAAATTAAATAAAGGTGGACACTAACAGGAAAATGAATAGTTGTAAAATTTTTTAATGCTGTATTATTTATTCTGTTATAATGTCTATTGCAGTAGTTGCCAAACATTTTTACAGTAAGAGCTACTTTTACAAGAAAAATAATCTGGGGAGTTAAGGTGCAATGGTATATTTTGTTGATGTGGGGGGTCTCTCAAACACTATATGGACAGAAATATTGGCTATTACATCTACTGGAACTTTTATGACATCCCATTCTAAATCCGTAACCATCAATATGGAGTTGTATAAGAAGACATTTTGGACAATTCTATGCTTTCGACTTTGTGGGAACAGTTTGGGGAATGCCCTTTTCTGTTCCAGCATGACCGTCACCTTGTTTACAAAGCAAGGTCCATAAAGACATGGTTGGGTGAGTTTGGTGTGGATGAACTTGACCGGCCCACACACAGAGTCCTGACCTCAACCCCATCGAACACTTTTAGGATGAACTAGAACGGAGATTGTGAGCCAGACCTTCATGTCCAACATCAGTGCCTGACCTCACAAATGATCTTCTGGATGAATGGGCGAAAATTCCCACAGACACACTCCAAAATCTTATGGAAAACCTCCCTGTAAGAGTAGCAGCTGTTATAGCTGCAAAGGGGGACCAACTCCATACTGATGCATATGGATTCAGAATGGGATGTCGTAAAAGCTACTCTGGGTGTAACAGCCAGGTGTCCCAATACCTTTGTGCATATAGTGTATTAGTATATATGTGGGAGGAACCCTCTATGTTTCTGTCTTAGCGATTCACCTATCAATCGCGATCGACCTCGTGGAGATCACTGGCGTATTCTGTTACTATTACGTCTGAAGCTTGCACTAAGAGTCTCTACTACCTCAGTTTGTTTTGCATGAGCACAATGACAATAAAGTTAAGTAATAACAACAATAATAATAAAAAAAAAAAAATAATAATAATAATAATTGTACATCACAGGGGGGAAACAGCCACCTGGTCCAAGCTGCAAACGTAGCAGACAGACCCGCCGCTGCTGGCCCGGATCCACCGTACAATTACGGAAATGAGCGAACCCTAAACCGGCCGGGACAGAAACCGGAGCCGGGCTTCTATAAATGCGTAATCAGCCGTACGAGTCACTTCAAAGGCTCCGGCTGACGGATTTTAAGCTCCTTTCAAAGCGCAAAACAGCAACAGATTCTGAATTTATCCGCCTTTCTGGAATAGCCTGTGTATTAAGTCATGGAGAGGACAGGACCCCCCCCCGACAGGTCCAGTATAGGTTGGGGGGGGGAGGAATTCATGTCTGAGCCACTCACTTCCAGAAGACGAGGAGGACATTCTCCGGTGGCCGCCCTCGCTGGGCTGCTGGGGCGACGACTCCGAGGATGGCGGGGGGGGCGGGGGAGGGGTGC
>JAUMHC010000111.1:3893734-3904676 GCA_032359785.1 Heteromormyrus szaboi
GCCCGGGGGGGGGGGGGGGGGGGGGGGGGGTAGGGGCAGCCCCTCCGCTGTGCCGTTCTCAGGGCTCGGGGGGTTGTTCGCCGTGTCCTCCAGCAGTAGGGATCCCTGGGGGGTGAGGGGTCATTAGATTAAAGAAACGTGCAGGTGGCTCACAGTCGGGAGATCGACATGCCCGCCCTGACATATTCAGGCCTCTGCCCCCTGGGGGCGCCACCTTCCCACACACAGCATCCACATGCAGGCCAGAACGCCCACTGCTCGGGTGAAAGCTTCGCATGAGGTCATTATCCACCCGCGCTTGTCACTACAGCTGTTTACAAGACGGCCGCCTTTGAAATGTGACCTTCCGCAGCACACGTACCACTCAACAATGCCGGGAGATGGGGGGAGGGGGTGTAAATCAATTGGGGGCCATTTCCGAGCATGTCTCCTGTGGGGGGAGGACCGTCAAGCAGTCTGTCACTCCCGCAGGGAGTGAAACGGGCTCGGGGCAGATTACACCCAGGGGCAGACATTAATATCTAGCTCAGCTAATGAAACCGTTTTCACCTTCTCAAAGCATTCTGCACCAAGTAACGGTGCAAGTTGACAAGCGTGGAGAAAATGGCAAACGCAGGTATTCATGCGACACAGGAGGGCTTGCGTGTAACATAGGGGGGGGGGGGTAAATCCACAGTTATGGGAGTAACATTAAGGGCACCTCGCTGGTACGTCTGCGCCAGGACAGGGAATCGATGGGCAGAAAGCCAGCCAGGGAACATCAGGATGATGTCTCAGAGTGGAACGCTCAGAAAACATGCCTAACAACCTCCACTGAGAGTGCAAGGAAGGGTTTATGAGGGACCTCAGTGGTCCCCACAATGTAATACATACACGACCGCTCACACATCACTGTCCGCACACACTCTGCAGTCAGCCTTAAGGCACTTTAACCGGCAATAACGGCAGCTGCTGATGAGGCAGAGATGTGCCAGCTAACAGCTGCAGAAAGGGACACTGCTGTTGTACTCTTGAGCTGGGAAATGACCAAGAATAAAACGACGAGCTAAAATGTAAGCGTCTCTGCATCTGAGCAAGAAATAAGAATGTCACCAGAACCTAAAGGCCCCGCCTACCTCCTCGCTGGGTGCCATGGCGTCAGTCCCACGATGGTTGACCGTGTTGCTGCCCAGTGCCCTGTAGTAATCCCCAGTACTGGGCTGTTTGCTGAAGTTACGAGATTTTCGGTTGGAGTCGATTCGGCGTAGAGTGTTCGGGTTCTCACTGGTCCTTAACTGCATATCATGGGGGGGGTTGTATTTTACTAAGAATATTCCAATAAACAAACAAAGCAATCTAATGTGTGGTAATCTGCCTTAATCTTAGTACCTCAGATGAATAGATGATTAGAAACTAATAAGACACAGAATTTGATGTTCAGGTCATCAACCCCTTTGAGAGACTGTTTAGCAAGGTGTCCTGTGTGAGGACGTCTCTCTTCATGAAGAGCATCGGTAAGATACGCATTTGCCGACAAACATTTCACTGAGACCATCTGCTGACAGAGAAGCTAAACGTGTTTGACGTCTGCTTAGGGCTGTGAGGTCCGCCCAGAACCCTGGCTGTTTCCCCTTCAGCGGGAAGAGCAGGAGGTCATCAGACTGGCCTCCATCTCTCCACCCCGGCACCACTCCAGTTTCCCGAGCCTGGCATTGAACTGAGATGGTGACTGAATTCTCACTATGATTAGCTTATTTTGAATTTATTTGATATATTTTTGATGGTTTATTTTGTGTAACTGACAGTGCACAATGTTACATGATAAACGACTAAAGCATTTAAATTATATCAGTCTCAGGAAGACATGATGTCAATCATTCCATAATAATATTCTTTCTGTGACTCTCAATCCCCTCTGTGTTTAAACATTGGTTCCCACTGGGTTACATTAACCAGTTATTGGTAGGCCATGGTAATCCAACCTGGAATTCATTTCAAACTGTGATTTTTCCAGGCACTAAACACTCTAAGTGCTATGAAGGCTTGGTTTATGACCAGGGCCAGAGAAATGCACCTGGACTGACCCAGAACCCTAACTGGTCAGCAATAAGAGACTTCAAAACATACTGAGTCACAGCCACAGACTTGTGGAAATTTCCAGACTTCCTCTCGAGAAAGTCAATCTGCAGCTGTTTTTCCTGCGTGCCGCGGATTTCCTTAATGCAAAATGCACTGCATTTGAATTGCAGATCCAACTCAAAAAATGTAACAAAATGATAATCTAAGGAATGTAAACTCATGACCTCCCCCTCTGTGGAGTTACGTCACTGGTTACTCCAGTCTCCCAGTCGTGCACCACAGACTGGTGGGGTACCTTCCCCAGTGCTCTCTCTGAAGGATGCTGCAGGACTCTATCTACCCACCTTACTGGTGATGTAGGCAGCAACTGGTGAAACTGTAGCTAAGCAAAACCCTCACTGCCAACCGGGAAGGTCAGCTGAGACACACAGGCATCTGACAAACAGCCTCATTATAAATTTCATCTTTCCAGTGGTTCAGTCCGTATTTGCATTGCAGACTCATCTTGGCAGAGAAAGCTGATCCTTCGTCTCCTCAGTTCTGGACATCCCATAGGTAGACGGGGCACGGGGTCCGAGCGGACAGGTCTGACAGCTCAGGGGCTCAGGCTCAGCTAAGCCGAACACTGTAGTGGCCCTCCCAAAACAGCAGTCCGTGTCTGTGGGCCCTTAAGCGAGGCCCTTAACCCCCCAGCTCCATGGGCGCCACTGCAGGTGGCTGCCCTTCACTGCCAAGCTCGCTTTCACCTGTCTGTGTGTCATGGAGAGCAAGACGGAGCAGCCGAAAAGAGAATTTCCCCATGGGGGTCAATAAAGTATCACACAGGCCAGCTCACCTCAGCTTGTACAGATGCTCCTGTTCGAGAGACGAACAAGACCGTTTATCCTTAGAGTAAACTAAAATGAAGAACAGTGGAAGCAGCCATCTAACAGGGCGAGTTTTATAAACAATCAATACTTTACAAATGCCTGAAAACCAGTGGCAGCAATGTACAGCATAATAAGGATTCAGCGGCATGTTTCTAACGTCATATGAGCACATATGCACCACACATCAGTACCAGATTAATGTCTTGTTCCTTGTTCAGGATCGCAGCTACAAACCCAAACGCCTGCTGAGACAGAACTGTGTTCATACATTTGAGCAGTTTACAGCGAGCAGACAAAAAAAAAATCCCATAATATGAAAAGTTGGCCTTTCCTTGACTTCATAGCTTATTGGCTTCAGGCTATAGGAAACCTGAAATGCTTCAACGTGTGTGTGTGTGTGTGTGTGTATGTGTGTGTAAGTAGGCATACATATATATATATATATTTTTTTTTTTTTTTTTAAATTTGCATTATATTAAACCCATGACAAAAAGAACCGGCGCGACTCAGAATGACAATCAAACCTGAAGATGGGCTGTGACCAGCGCCAACGCCGACTTCGCTCTTACCGTGCGAGTTCCTGGGGTGCCCGCAGTGACCAGTGAGTGCGCCAAGGAGCAGGGAGGCAAGACGAGGCGACACCAGATACCAAATCCACAGCACCTGTGTCACTTTACCTGCCCTCTCGCTTTACCCCGGCCCCTCATCAGTAACGCGGACCTATCACATCGCAGCAAAGTGACATCAGCGCCAGGTCTGCAACCAACCACAGCCCGGCCCAGACCCTCCTATGCAAACCCTGAGCAAAAGGCTGGCCTTACAGCCATGGCTGCCCAGACTGAAATCTCACAGGCTCAGGATTACATTCTCCCGAAAAGTACGATTTTGGTTACCTACAAAGCACATTTTTTTTCTTACTGTAACTAAAGTTAAAAAACAGGGCAGTGTACATACAAAGGTTTTTGAAAAAGCCAGTTTACAGATTAAATCTGGGATCTTTTAGCAAAAGGCAAGAAATGACCAAATATGTCTTATAAAGCCACTCAATAACACTCTTTTTCTTTATTAATTCAGTTAGTAAATTGAGATCTATGGTCACACACAGAAAACAACCGCAAACTAAATTCACAGAGCCGGGTGTTTGCAATTGAGACAGGCACGCCCAGGACAGCCCCGACAGAGACACAAAGGCCCCGCTCCCAGCTACAATCCGCCAGACGCGCTCACCAGGTCCCCGTGTTTCCATGGCATCCAGTACACATTGTTTTTCACGGTGCCTTTTATGAGCCGAGCTTTGTACCTCTGCGCTTTCACCACTCCGCCCCCCACGGAGGACAATTAGCAGTATCTTTTTGTGCCCCCCCCCCCGGGGAGCGTACCGGCACTCAGATTAATTGTTAATGATGCCGAGCCCTGGGCTCTTCACCTGGGGCCTGGGGGGGAGGGGGGTCAGGTGGGAGGGTGGACTAATTAACCCCCCAGCCTCCTCCCGTACCTGGGACCACACCCCCCGCTGCAGGGCACAGGCTCACAGTCCTACTGTGATTGCACTCTGTAACCAAGCAACAGTGCATAAATACACACATCACAGGCCTATTTACCCAACTGAATATACATCAAACATACAGTTCAATATGACACCAATCGGTAATGCTACTGATCCATCTAATCATTACTGTGATAACATTCTGCTGTAGTATGTCGTAACTGGACTTATGGCTCAACAACATCCCCCTGGGATCAAATAATTGATGGTCTCTGCTGCCAAGTGAAATTGATGATACTGTTTTGATTTGTGCTGCACCTTGTATGTGAATTGTCATTATCCAACTGCTTCAGCAGTACGGGATCACGACGGGAAATCTGTCATTTAATGAAGTCTAGTAATAGTCTTCACCCTCACCCCTTTTTTCTGAGTGAAGTTCGTTTAGCTCAGCAGTCGTTTGCCCTTCACTTTCCACTTTACTACTTGTAACTGTCCTGACTGAGCAGTGCAAAATGTCCTCACCACTCCGAACTCAAGCGGGCTATAATATGTAAATTGGAGAAAATATAATAATTTTACGAAGACCTGGGAAGGCGTGGTGACGATTTACCACAAAAGGTATATGTAAGAATTAGGATTCCCAATAAACTTTGAAGCGTACATCGAATCTCGGACACTGAAGAAGACTCCGGAAGGCATACCATTTGACCGGAGATGTCAAATGACTTTGAGGAAGACGTAAATTATGCAATTAAGACATCACAGAAGTGTGCGACAGACCGCCTCATTCACATATAGCTAAATAAATATCAAAATGAAAAATAATAATATTAACCCATAAATAATACTTTCGTAAATATAAATAATTTATCATAATATGTTAGGACATGAAAATGTGAACATGTCCATCGTTCTGAGAGGAGCCGCAGCCTGTTGACGCCTACACTTGGGCAACGTCAATGACCAGACTGGGGAGCGTGGAACTCACAACCCTGGGTATATACGCAAAGCAACAGAGCTACCCAGTGAACCACGATACCACCAGTAGGTTTGATTAACTGGAGTTCAAACTTATTCTAAACACCATCAGACTGCTACACTTCATTTATGTAGCAGATGCTTTTACCCGAAATGAAGTGCAATTGGAAACAGGATCGGAGTCCGCAGAGCAAGAGGATTTAAAGGCTTTGCTCGAGGCCCCAGCACTGAAATCACTCTGTCAATCTCAGGACTCAAACCAACAGACTTCCGATCACAGATGCAGCATCCGAACCCAGTGAGCCACACACCACCCCAGAAGCCATTCGCGCGCGTCTGCAGTGAAAGTGGCACGAGCAGAAAGACAAACGACCGCTACTGCCGTCTCTGCACTGGACTGTGAACGTGGGTTTACTGTTTTTCTACAAAGATCAATTCCCACTTCAACATATCAGAAATCAGCCTTCACAATAATCTACTCAATGGGACAATACATATGTTTTTTGTAGGACGTTTGTGCAGGGAAAACAAAATACAAGGTCAGTATAGGTGAGAATAAGCAGTGAGATTCATTATATTATTACACTTGCGACCCACGCTGTTAGGTCACACCACTGAAGGCTCAGCCAGACAAACATCGCCCTCTTTTTATGTCCGATGGATGAACATGCGGTCAGGACCCGTGCCCTCGCGCGGGAATGACAGGGCACAGACGGCCAATCAGAGGAATTACTAACGGGCCCATCAGGGAGCTCATCAGCGGCTTTGACGGGGGGGGGGCGGCCGGGTAATGAGGCCCTCATTAATGCTAGGTCACAATTACCACTTTGTGTCCCCCCCGTCCCTCCTAAGGCTGAGGACACCGTGTGAACAATCCAAATGAAGTAATTATCCCCTTTAAAAGCACAGAGGGCTGGTTCCATACGGAGAACCTCCAAAGCCCAGTGTTGTTGGGAATCCATAACGATCCACTCCAGTAACTTCCGTCTGAATGCGTGTCTGTGGAATGGTGGCCCATGCGAGTGTCACTGTTCATTTGGCCTAAATGGGGGACAAAAAGTGGACAGGGATCTGAACCCTCTCTATACTGGGATCAGAGCCGTTTACCTGCACTAACAGCAATCCTGCAAAAAACGAACTGCACTATGGGGTATTGTGCCCTGCATTTAACACCGTTGCTCACTGATAAATGAATCTTTGCTCTTACAAAAAGAGTTTTATTATCGTCTCTCCTAGTCAAAAATCCCCCTGAGTCATTCATCAAGTTATTTATACGATTTTCACAGCCACATGGTACCACTGAAGACAAAGAAGAAAACTCCTTAACAACAGGCTAAAGAAATATGCTGTATTTCTGAACACTTCCACAAGAGCTACAATATTTACATACTGCATATATTACAGGATATTCATAAACTGTTTATAAAGGGTAATAGAAAGTGAACAGGAAGTGGTGACACTGTACTGGGGCTCTGAAGCCCTGCTTCTGTTGTGACACTGTACTGGGGCTCTGAAGCCCTGCTTCTGTTGGTAATGATGCTCACGGTCACTTACTCACTGTAAATTATGGAAGTCATCCAGAGTTAAGGTGAGGTTAAATTTCTGAGTCGCGTGGCACTGTGAAAGCCCCAATAAAAGCTGAAGGTCGCGAAGAATTCTGCACTAATTTAGCTGTGGTCTGACTGCAACAATAAATAATTTCAATGAATTATTTGTTGCTAGAGATATGCTACAAATTTTGCTCACATGAACAATTCTTTAAAATGTATATCTAACGATAAATTTTTCATCGTTCAAGTTATCATCAACAATACTTTACTTTAACACAACACGGAAATTAAAGCTATTACTTAAAGTATTTTCCATTAAAGAAATTAATTTCAATGAACAGCTCCATTGATTTTAATTACTAACTCAGCCGAAAGCAGCTGAAAAGGAATTGTGTTGGTGTGCCAAATTTGGGACACGTCATTTTAAACAGTTCATTTAATTATTTACACTAGGATTACTTGCTGTACATGACACAAAAAATAAAGAGTGTCTGTTAAGATACAATCCTGCAAGACAGTCCTTTTAAGTAGCATTTATGCTAAATTGGTTTGTAGTAAATATTTCAGGGCTTTCAGGGTTGATATAGAAAAATAACTTATTATTTTAATGTTTTATATACAAACTCACACAATTAAAAACATCATGACATTGTGAATCAGAATAAGCACAATTAAGTCTTAATTAGATGCGGGACTGTCTGCTAGCCTGGTTCCAGAGCTCGTGTTGGGAACTTCCACTATAATGATGTCAAAGCTGGGTTTCAGATTTATTTGATAGTGCACTGAGAGACTAAAACATCTCACAAAGAATAACACAAAAAATTATCCTGCCCAAGCATAATTGTACTGTTACTTTAGAATAGTGGTTCTCAACTGCTGTAGCCTCAAGGCCCACATTCTTCCTTGGCCATAAATCATGACCCAGATTTTTAAACATTTGAACCACATGCCTATATAACAACTGGTGAAGTCTGATGAATGAGAAGGTGCCGATCAAAAAAAAATCAGAAATAATTTTTTACCCACACACTCCATGACCAACGACCCGTGTGCCACAACCAACAAGGTGAGAAAGGCTGCTTTAGAACAGACTCCAATTTTGTGAGGTACAATATGGCATATAAGCTTATGTCATAAAAGGGAGAAAAATTAATTTAGTGATCAGTGGTCATTGTTGACACCCCACAGGACACAACAATGAAATGTGTCCCTTGCATTTAACCCAAATGTGACATCGTGGCATAGCAGGGGGCAGCTAATTCAGTGCCCGGGGAGCAGTGCTTGGGGGCGGAACCTTGCTCAGGGTACCTCAGGGTTGCCTTGCTGGTCGGGGATTCGAACCTGCAATCTTTCAAGTGCACTTCCCTAACCATTATGACACCACTGCCCACTGCCCACTGTGCATATGTGTGTGTGTGTGGATTAGGTTAATATTACATTGTGGGAACCAAACATCCCCCACAATGTGATAAATACCTGTTATTTTGACATTGTGGGGACCATTTTTCAGATCCCCACAAAGACCTGTTGATACAATCAAAAAAGTACAAATGCCAAAAGCCTTGCATTTTGTTTGGTTGCTTACGGTTTAGGCTTGGGCTGGTTGGGGTTAAGGTCGTCATGTTGGGATTGGAGTTTTCCCCACAGAAGTGAATTGAGTGGGGGGGGGGGCATACCACATCCTTGGCTCCGCCCTCTACATGCCGCAGTTTGTTCTTGACCCTCACGTAGATCTCAGCCGAGGGCTGGTCCTCAGGGGGGCTCGGTGCGGGGTAGCTGGGAGGGGGTGGCGGGGGGGGCAGCGGCTCCTCGGGCCGCCGCATTGTGCTGTTGAGGGGCGGGGGAGGCGGAGGAAAATCCGGCGGGGGGGGTGGGACCACGGCACTGGGACACCCAGACACCAGCTCGGGATTCAGCATGTCCATGTAGGTCTGCATGTCCGCGATGTCTGTGTCACTGGAGCCTTGTGGGTATCAACCAAAAAACAGAGGCAGCAAGAATCACCCAGTGACAGGCTGCGCTCACAGGCTAGTCACTCACCTTAGCATAGGACAGCAGGTCGCTGCATGGAGAAACCTAAAGATCACTGAAGGGTCACAGGGTGGACTGGGGGGGGGGTCTTTCTTTATTGCCTAAAACAAGGCAGTCCTCCAAAAAAGCTCATAAAAACATCTGGTTTCGTAAATGAATCCTTTGCAGAATAGGCAACATTGTTTGATATCTACATATTATTTTTGTTTCAGCGGTCACTAGTCCCATGATAACTATATAAAACAGTAACTTTTCAAATAGAAAATGTAAATTCAGTCACATAAATGTGGCCTAAAAAGAGCTTAAGTTCAGTTTCCTGGAAAGATCATAACCAACAGTCTGAAATGGAAGCTTTGCCATTCAGTGTCTGTCCACTAGATGGCAGCACTTATTACTCAACCTGGAATCCAAACGTTATTAAGGCACAGTGTACACGCATAGCAGGTGTCCCTGGTCAGCTGGTACATATACAGGCTCCCATTTTAGCTGAGTGTTTAAAGGCTCTATTAAACTAGTGGTTTCCCTAAATTAATTAAATGATTAATTCTGCCCCCCCTCTTAATGGCTGGCAGGACATGAATATGGATCTTTGATGCTAACAGAAGAGCAGGGGAGTCCATCTTGTAATGTTAACATTAGCTTAATTACACCTCTTTATTAATGCCTTCCATTTAATCTGGACAACATTTAACTAGAATGCACATTTTAGGCAGTATGTTTTACACTATTTCAGACATGCGGCTTGTCTTCCTCTCTTTTTGTACAGTTACTGTGTAAAAGTCTTTGGCAGTCAAAGAAAAAACGTTTAATTGATCTTCATTTTAGTGTGAAACTATGATATTACGTCTGTCAGAGTCCATGTATTTTCTGACTTGACCACCAGCACACCTTGTATAGCTAATCAACACGTCATTGACTTTTTAAAATTTATTAAATTAATGAATTAAGTTGGGGGTGAAATTTGACAAATACATGGAATGGCTGGGGTGGCATTGAGCAGCATCCCTGCACAGTGCCGCCCTCACCTATACACCAGGTACGCATGCTGTGTACCTTAACAGTAGCAGAATTCTGAGTTTATTTCGGATTTCAATCTCAAAATATTTCTACATTAAGCTATAACTGAAATATTAGAACTTTATTTTCAAAATTTGTTAGTCTATTATTTTATTTCTATAAATGACCTAAAACGCCATCATAGATCTAAAAATAGAAAGAAAGCGTGTTTATACATGATGCCAAGCTGGCTTTATATGCTTAAATTTTATTTTAACTGACCCGCCCAAAATTACCCGAGTATGACTCATAACTGTGACCCATCATCAAACATTCAACGGCACATTGGCTGGAATCAGCTACAATGCAGAAATCAGCTGTATTTCACTAATCAGCTACAATGCTGAAATCAGCTACATATCACTAATTAGCTACAATCAGTTACATTTCAGCATAACTCAGGCTTTTTTCTTACTTCATTCTTCTAGACATTTCTACAGTTACATTTGAATCAGTGTATGTATGTGTATAACAGCAAGTATATCTTTGTGCATGTATGTATATATGTCTCAAAGGAAGGTACTGACCACCTGCTCCTCCAGGGGGCGCAGTCCTCTTCTCCCCAGTACTAGATTGGCTGGAGCTGCAGGAGTCATAGTTGGACAAGGTGCTGGAGGGAGAGCCCATGTCAAACCGGGCCGGTTGCACCAGGGAGCGGAACGTGGCGTTGGGGGATGACAGGCCGGAATCAGGCTGCTTGTACTCCAGGTCAACTGAGGGGTCTCTGGAGAGCACGCGATGCTGCACGCTCTGGAAGACATACACGGTCATGAGCTATACTCTCACACACACACACACGGTCATGAGCTATACTCTCACACACATACACGGTCATGGGCTATACTCACACACACATACACGGTCATGGGCTATACTCACACACACATACACGGTCATGAGCTATACTCACACAC
>JAUMHC010000111.1:3914258-3930627 GCA_032359785.1 Heteromormyrus szaboi
ACCGGACTGGGGAAACAAACTGAAACGCGGACTTAATACAGGGGACTAATGACAACAACCAGAAACAGCTGATCACATGGGGATCCCACACGAGGTTAACGCGGGGGCGTGGCACACGGAAGGAGCGGACGATCGGTGCAGGACAGGGGTATTGTTGGGATAAGATCTTTATCGTTTTGGAAGCTATTAAGAAAAAAATGCTCTTCTTGTTTTATCCTGTTAATTTTGTTTTTAAATGCTTTAAAAAAACATATTTAGGTGTAATTAATTAATTGGCTTTCCATTATTTCTTATGGGAAAAATTCGATCAGAACTCGAACTTTTTAAGATTTTTTTAAGTTCGAGAACCAAGGTACCACTGTATTTTTATTGCTTTTTGTGTTTTTCAGTAGACAGTAAAGAACTAGAATCTTCCCAGACCAACTGGGCTCCCATCCAAAAACTGGCCAGACCAAATCCTACTTAGCTTCACACAGACTACCAAGTGCAAACTGCAGGTACCATGGTTGCTGACAGCTTGAAACACTGATCACTGAGAATGTGAGCTGGAACCTAAAGAAAGCAACTACATCAGTTACCTACAGCTGACAGTAGGAGGGGGTGGCCAAATAGCACAGTGGTTAGCACTGCTACCTCACAGCCCAAGGACCAGGGTTCAAGTCCCACATCACAATAAGCACACCAAGCTTTCCATTACTCATATACTGTATAGTTGCTTGTAATTACTACAGGCAATGACATCAGTAGAGGCATAAGTCAGTATATCTACTATTCCTTTACAAAATGACACACCCCAGACATTAAGACAAACAATTGTGTGAGTACTTTTACTTAAAAATACTTTAAAGTAAATTTAAAAGTAAGTACTTAGTACTTTCACTTAAGTAATATTGTTGATGTAGCACTTCTACTTTTACCTGAGTACATATTTTGCAGGATATTTGTACTTTTACTTAAGTACTAGGCTTCAGTACTTCCTCCACCACTGTTCATGTGACTGTATGCATGGCAAGAGCTATTTCAGTTTTGGGTTTTTATTTCTATGTGGACACTGTATGTCCTTTCGGAGAACAAAATGTAGTAAAAGTGGCATCCAAGTAACATGCATTAGATGCCACTTTAGTTATGTTACTACGTCATTGAACTGTGGTTCTTATGACATCACTAACTCATCTGCATCACAATAACAAGAACAACCCCCCCCCCCCCTCCAGGGGCAGGCACTCCCTGTGGGACCACTGAAATTAACATAAAGCTGAACCAGGGCTGTGTAGGGGGGGCTGTATATGGGGCGGGGGCTGTGTAGGGGTGTCTCAATTACAGCAGAAACACATTTTATACAAATTATGGCTAGGCAAGGATTTTACATCACAACTAAGATCATCACATAGCCTTTACACAATAGCTCTAGGTCAAAAGGGGATAAAGTATTTGGAAAAAACAACAGGACGCAGGCTCAACAAACTTAACTGACCATTGCTAAAAGATTAAAAAGACCTACATGTGTACAGAAGTGCATTCATTTCAATGGCTGCCTCAATTTAAGAATTTCATCCCCATAACACAGTTGATGCAATTCCGTAGTCGTTCCAATGGTCATGTTCTGCAAGTCTGCTGGTCAGCTTGTTGCCATGGCGCATCCCGACAGAGCATCACACGGGCTGGAAATCGAACCCAGGCCTCCCACAAAACTGGTGAGAATTCTACCACTGAACCACAAGTACTGAACTACTGCTTTCTGAAACTGGACAGATAGAAGCGTAATTACATTCACCTATTTAGCAGACGCTTTTGTCCAAAGCATCAGACAAGTGAGGATCAGGCAGTCTTCCAGGACAAAGTGGTGTTAAGGACCTGACTCAAGGGCCTAGTGGTGACATCACTCTGCCAGACAGAGGATTTAAACCGGCAACCTTCCAACCATGGGCACAGAGCCCTGACCTACAGGGCCACGCACCGCTCACTTACAAAGGGCTCAGCAGATAGGCTCACACCTTCAGGGCTGAGGGATTGGATCCAACCCCCGCTCTAAGGGATTTCCTACAGATATTCGGATTTTGCATCACGAAACAGAAATCAAAAACAGAATCAGCATCTTGAAATATGTGTGACTCTGTGTGGGACTGTCTGCGTCCCATCCAGGGTGTCCTTTGCTCATGGCTCGACCATTCTGGGACAGACTCCAGAATCACAAAGACCCTGTACTGGGCAAGCAGCACTGGGCAAACAGCCCGTACCTCACACTGTCCTAG
Organism: Heteromormyrus szaboi; assembly: GCA_032359785.1. NCBI lineage: Eukaryota > Metazoa > Chordata > Actinopteri > Osteoglossiformes > Mormyridae > Heteromormyrus > Heteromormyrus szaboi. The sequence goes on from JAUMHC010000111.1 coordinate 3,916,511, forward strand.
CAGCAGTGTGCAGAGGGGATACGTAGTTAACAATCCGTACTCACAGTGCCCTAGCAGCAGTGTACAGTGTGGATATGTAGCTGACAGCCCGTACCTCACAGTGCCCAAACAGCAGTGTACAGTGTGGATATGTAGCTAACATCCCGTACTCACAGTGTCCTACCAGCAGTGTACAGTGGGTATATGTAGCTAACAGCCCGTATGTCACAGTGCCCTGGCAGCAGTGTACAGTGTGGATATGTAGCTGACAGCCTGCAACTCACAGTGCTCTAGCAGCAGTGTACAGTGGGTATATGTAGCTGACAGCCTGCACCTCACAGTGCTCTAGCAGCAGTGTACAGTGGGGATAACACTAGCATCCATACCTTGGACTGTGGCTAAGCAGCAGTCGCAGTGATGTCAGGTCTCCCTTGGCAGCGGCATAATGCACTGGAAGTGCGCCGGTGTCCGTGGCGAGACTGGGGTCGCCTTCGCCACTCTGCAGCAGCCAGTCTGTGACCTCATGGTGGCTGAAGCGGGAAGAAAGGTGTAGGACCGTAGCCCCTGAGCTGTCCCTGTCCTGTTTGGGGAACGGGGGGGAGGGGGGGGGTTACAGTGAGAGATTTGAGACAAACAGAAGACAAACATTATAAGTGCAGAAGTAACTGCATATTGACCTGTTTTAAGCATTTTTCATAAAATATGTTATGATGCCCATTAAATTATACAAATGTTATTTGCTTCCAACTGCTAATCCTGGTCAGATCTGCAGTATATAGATGAAAGATATGTCATTTATTTTTCTTATATTATTTTAAACTAAAATCAAAAAGTTGTCATATACCCTGATTGCTGCCAGCAGACAAATTGATGAAATTCCTGGCTTTAAAAAAAAAAACGGTCACAATATCACAGATGATAATTATTATAACTAAAGATAAAAAGACAGTTTTAAAATGTATTATATCATAACACTTGTAAATTCTCAAGTCTGAAGGGTGTTGATAAATTTCCTATACCACACACACGCAGTGACAGCCAGGCAAATCACAGCAGTGAATCATCCATCCCTCTTCTGTAACCATTTATCCTATTCAGGGTCGGGGGGGGGGGCATCCAGAGCCTATGGACACAAGGCAGGGAACAACCCTGGACAGGACATCAACCCATCACAGGGCACACTCACACACCATTTGCTCACACAACAGGTAATTTGTTAACTCCAATTCACCTCAGCATGTTTTTGCACTGTGGGGGAAAACTAGAGTACCTGGAGGAACCCCCACGATGACATGGGGAGAACGTGCACACCCTGCCGGAGTCTCAAACGGAGAACCCAGAGGCGTGACGGAACAGCATTAACCACTGGCCCTCTGTGTTGACGGTAGCTAATTGATGCGCTAATATCATTTTTAATTCTAACACTTCTTAAAATTAGAGAAGTACAACACAATTTCAAATTAACATAAACTAAAGGGAAATGTTTAAGTATTGGCAGAAGAAAGTAATTCTATTATTAAAAACATTTTCAGTTTGTAAACATGAAAATAATGTGTAGCAACTGTGATATAAGTGGGTTAATGTAACCATGTTTAATAACTATTTATTGTGCATTAACACTTACATAATAAATACAAAATAGTGTATAGTACACTTATAGTGATAAGCATGAGCAAAGAAAATGAACACTTATAACATTAAGAACAATGGAATACGCAGGCACACAGTACACAGATAAGGAACTCAAGCTGCAATCCAGCTGCGAAGTGGCCCAACATTTCAGCCAATGAGGCAAAGTTTTAAGTGGGAGTTCAGTTTAAATGTAAACCTTTTCCATCTTCCATGACTTCTCAGTCTCAGGACGCAGAAGGTCCATGACCAGGGACACCTTGGACGGGACCCCCAGCAGGCACATACCTACCCAGGCAGCCACTCTAGGGCTGCAACAACACCTCACTAACATCAAAAATCGTGGGTAACAAAAATAGTCATCAAGAATTTTGTCACCGATTGGTTGCATTTTTGGTTGCTGCGTAAATTGCATATAATGACATCACCTAGTAACATTAACACTGGCGTGTCAAGCCTAGTCCTTACTTCACTTTTCTGCGAGTGGTGATGTCGTTCTCACTTTTGTGTTCATACTGCATTTGTCTGTGGACACAGACGGCCACGGGGTGAGTATCCTAAAGCCGACTTAATGCTACGTTGTTCGTAAGTTCTATGTTAAAAGACAGAACTTACAAAGGACATAGCGTTAAGACGACTTCGGGAATCTCACCCACGGTCTGTACAGACGCACAGCAATGATCTTCAGTCAGACCACCAGAGGGCAGAAGCATTGCAATAAACACAAACTCAAGTGGTGCAGAGGAACGGGCAAACGTTTGTTATGAAGCTTGACTGGTATTACAGTACGGTATAGCGTGGTATTTTGAAATCTTGGTGACAAAACAAGCTAAGATCCTGCCCCCCACTTTTCTATCGCCAAGGTTTCAAAATGCTGGAATAGTGGATGCTTTTGAAAATACTGTGCAAGTTTAATATGGAGGGATCAGCAGACCTTTCCTTCTATGCCACTTTGTCACTGTAAATGAAGATCACCTACACCTGGGGTCACCAACCTTGTTGAAACTGAGAGCTACTTCACAGGTACTGAGCCATGCCAAGGGCTGCCAGTTTGATACACTCTTCGTAAAACATGTATAATAAACATGTTTTAAATGCTTTTTTAAAAAATATTGTCATTTTCAAATGTATATAAATGCAAATGTGATTAAAGAAGAATAGCAACAGGATAAAATTTAATTTTAGATGCTGCTCACTGGTGAGTTGTGCTATTTTTAGAAGAGGTCCGCGGGCGACTCATGTGGCCCTTGGGGGCATCCTGGGGCCCGCAGGCACCATGTTGGTGACCCCTGATCTACACTGTGTAAAGTTACTACAACTGTGACTCAAAAAATACCGCCTAATGTTTTTTTTTGTAATGAAGCATTTGTACTTTTCCTTAATGCTTATGTGTTGGCCAAACTAATCGATTAGTTAATTGCTTGATCACATGATTAATCCTTTACCGATATAATCATTTGTTGCAGCCCAACTGACAGGTATCCATGGACAGACACATTACGGGGAATTAGCCTAATTACATGTGTTTGGATTGTGACACCCAGAGGAAATGCACATGCACATGGGAAACACATACAAACTACACGCATGCAGAGCCAGAATGACCAGGGAACCCGCAGTCCAAGGCTGTGCAGCCACATGATTCGCTGTGCAGGCGAACAGCCTGCTTGTGTTAATGGGCAGGTGCAGGGGTGAAGCAAGGAATTCTGGGGCCCCGGACAAAATGTCAACCTCGGTATTTTGCTGACTGGGTCCTTTCCAGTCCAGAACCCCGGAACACTGGAAAACATACCCCCCCTGCAACAGCCCCTGAGCAAGTGTACCTAACACACTGGCCCCTGAACATAAATATACACTCACATGCTCATCATAGAGGCTTTAGTCCAAATTAAAATTGACGTTAAATGTCCACATCCTCTATTACGTGACACTTACGGTATCAGAAGTGAATGTTCTAATGACTACATCTGAAAGTTCAGCCTAATAAGTCTTAATTAAATGATATTTTAACAGCTTATCCTCGACTGCACCTTTAACGACAAACGCTTGACTGCAGGTCATTTCTACTGATTAGTTGTTCCACAGGGCTAATTATGCTGCAGCTCAGTGGCTCATAAAGTGGCTCCATGGATGGTCTGAAAGCCCACAGGATCATCCCGCACCTCCCCGTTCAGCTACGTCTCGTATGAGCTGTTAGATTTCCTTTCAAAAAATCAGGTTGGGGGAGGAAAGCCAATTACAGCTCCCTGTGGGTGCATCAACGACCACTCTGTCCTCGGGTGTTGTTTAATCTGCGCCCCTCACAAACAATGCCCATTTGCACCAGAAGCACTAACTTTGCTCATTTCTGCATAAACACAAAAATGGCAATATCAAGCATTTGGTGCAAATAGAAAATGTACAACGCAACAGCAATTAGAAAACACAGATTTAATTACCGAGCTTAATGAGACAGGGTCATCACCATTCTGACACCCCCTGACTTCAGTGTTGCATCTTTGTTTCACAATATTCACTTTTATGAAAAACTGATTATAATCAGGATTATCTTCTATTAAGCATATCTGTTTAGAATCGAATTTCTTTTCCTGTGAGTATATTTTCCCCACAAGAGAACAAAACTTCTGCAACTGTTTTTAAATTTTGATTAGACATTTTTTGAGTCCTCTTGTGACAATATACTGAATGTATGTATTTTAAATGCTAAAGACAAGGTCAGCTTTATTATCTTAGTGTTGTGTCGTAATGACTAAAGCATAAGCACCATTACAACGGTTAGATCATGTAATTATCTGAACAACGGAACTGTAGTTATAAAATACAGTATCAGCTTTTCATTTTTACGTGTTCTTCAAGTAGCCGCTCTTGATTTGTGCGAATATATGTAATAGAACACATAAAAATCTGGTTTAACAGATATTTTAATGTACCTTCATAAAACTGACTTAAAGTAATAATGTGTATTTGGTTGATTCAAGAGCAAATTCAAATGAGCTGCAAGGTTGTTGGAGAATTGGCTATTTCAGAGTCTTCAGCTGCTTCCCTTCTTGGATTAACAGGGCAATATGATAATGAAATTTTGAGAGATGTAAAGTAATCTAGTAAAGGGACCGTCTCAGTAAAATAATCAGTTATATAAGCTGAATGTGACTTTTATAGACGTTTTAAAGGGCATTATATTAAGAGGCGCTGGAAATTTTGAGAGATTTCTCAAAAGAATTAATCTATTTGTCTGAAGCAGTTTTACATTCATACACCACGTCTATATATATATATGCACGATTGTATGATGCAGGGCTGAAATACCTTTCCAGCTCTATTTACCTTGGCGCGGCATCCGCCGTGCTCCAGAAGCCACTGTAGACACGCCAGGTGGCCGGTGGCGGCGGCGTCGTGCGCCGGACTCGCTCCGTTTCTCGCCTCGCAGTTGCCGGCCAGTTCAGCCTCCTCCACCAAGTAGCGCAGACAGCTGAGCCTCCCCGTACGGGCGGCGTGGTGCACGGCCGTGGCGCCGAAGGCATCCCTTACGTCGCCATGCAGCGCCCGCTGCGCTAGCTGCGCCTTCAGGGTCTGCAGGTCCCCGCTGCGCGCCGCCTGCAAAGTCCGCTCCACGGGCGCCGTCATTTCCAGCGCCTCTTAATATAATGCCCTTTAAAACGTCTATAAAAGTCACATTCAGCTTATATAACTGATTATTTTACTGAGACGGTCCCTTTACTAGATTACTTTCCATCTTTTATTCCTGAACCCTGCTCTACAAGGTATAACATAGCGACTGTTAACGGCGGCAATAAAGTGTCCTACTTGTTTTCGTCTGTTGGCACGTGATAAGCGACGGTCCCACTTTAATGTAAAATGTTTTCGCGTTCATTCACACACTTTTCTCTAAAAATTTTGCACTTTAATTCTGCATCATTAAATGCACATAAGGACAAATTCAAAACTACACATTTAACCGGCAGCCTGCGATTTAACGATATATTTCGCTTAACGTAACAAATAAGTAAATGCTGCAGTTTTACGGTCTCCCTCAGCGCACGCGAGGTATTCCCAGTGCACGCGGAAGTCGGCTCTTCTCTTGCAGGACCTCGTTTGCCAGCGCATTTCTCCGCAGTGTTATAAATCTGAAGACAGTCTGCTTCGTTTTATTTTCGTTTGCTGAAATAAACACGTCTCTGGGCTCCTCTTATCGCGGCTGCTTCAAATAGCTCAATGGACTCTGTCACTTGTTGAATTATCTATGACGGGTACCGGGTTGCCAGGTGTATCCCTGTGTTCTCCGGCTGGTCACTTGTTGCATTATCGGTTTACAGCTCCTTTATTGCGGAAGGATTTCTTCTCAATCCTGGTCCTGCTCTTACTGTGCCCGTCGCCTTTTGTTCCAACAGAGGTTCTAATTTGACTAATTAATATTATTTTGGCTCTTGATTCCATTATAACTATGATCTGACACGTTTTATTTTTGTGTATAGCTCACGATGATAAATGCCTTTCATTAGCTATTTCTTGTTCACGAATAAATAATTATGTTGCGGCAAGTCAGTTATTTAAATTATTTAATATTTTCATACTTTTCCAGTAAGTATATATTCTGATTAATTGGAGGCTATTGCTCATGTTGTATGACACTTTTAAACAATTTATTTTAAGGCTAAAAACGACCCATTTATACTCATGTTATTGTTCTGAAGGGTCGATATATTTCTTTTTCATCAGTAGCATATTTTCATAAGTCATGCTCAAGACACTATGGTCTCCTTGCGTGAGTGACATGATCATTTAGGCTGCCCTGCGATGGGTTGGCATCCCGTCCTGGGTTGTTCCCTGCTTTGCCCTGTATAGGTTGCGGGTTCGGAACACCTGTTCTCCGCGACTCTGCGTTGGACAAGTGGGGAAGGGAAATGAATGGATGAACGTTACATAAGTAACGTTAATTTTTCTCTTATTTAATTCTTTTAGGCAGTTTTATAGTTTTCTACTTTAATGTTGACCATCCAAGGGGTGGCCCATTCGGTAACTGTGCACGGACTGTTACAAACACATTTAAATGTCAAAAAAAACAAAACAGATCTAGCAGATCTGCATTTCATTTTTTTTTTGTTGTTGCTTATATATGCTCCTTTATTTGCATGTACTAGATTACAATAAAGCAGTAGACATCAGATTGTCCATGATTTTATGTGATGCTTTAAAGGTGGTTCTTCGCTTAGTATACTATACGTGTTAACCTGATAAAGTAATAACACATATTCCCTTATCTTTTGGGATATAGAAAGATTTTCTATCTTTCACTGTCTCTACGTGCGCCCAGACGTCACAGATGTCTAGCAACAACCACAAGAAATGTGCATTTTTGACAGCAACGGCCCCTGTGTAAGAGAATGCAACTACTGGATAAGTCCAATAAGGAGACTGTGTCTATGTTGTCGTTATCGATGATGTTAAAAAGCACAATGCCTGTGAATACCGACGTAACCCACAATTTAACATTTGAACGCGCAAAACTGCAAACTAAAGTAAAAGCGATATCAAGAAAAGTATCTGTTCATTGGCCTATTGATTTTATTTTCTTTCAATGAAGTTGACGGCCGCAATTAATTGCAAATCTTAGCTATTTTTTAACAAGTTTAATTTTTAACGAATTTATTGCAGTACCAAAACATACCACAAGATGGCAGGCAGACTTTCGTTTTGAAGCGCACTAAGCATATGGAGGGTTTTATTCAGTTCAGCTAGGCTTATTCTGCTTCTTAAAGTGGGTTTTAGCTGCTTAGTACACAGAACATGGAATAATTATTTTTGAACACAACCATAACAGGAATTTGATTTCGTGGGAGTCAAGCATACAGCATTAGCCTGTTCGTATTTCGACCACCATTATTGACCTCCCAGGAGACTGTTCGTAATTGTCTTGTTAAGACCGCGTTAAGCCCACTGAACAATAACTGATCACTGTCTATTCATTTTCCAACCCCGTGCTTCCCTGGAGACTTTAGCCTCGTGTCTGACGCGTGCCGCGCGGCAGTCTGTTCCTATTGTTCAGCATGAAACGGACACCAGTCGCCCTGGCCACTTACGCAGGCAGTCAGTCCCCAGAGATCCCATGGGGGTTTCCGTGTAAATTCACAGGCTTACAAATCCATATCCAACTACATGTATGGATACAGTTGTTATTTTCCGTTCGGTTACATTTTGTATTTCTAATAATCGGTATTTTCATTTGAAATACCAGTTTATACAAGAATGATAGACTGGTTTGGTCATTATAATAATAAATCATAATTAATTAATCAAAACTAGTGGATAACAGTAGGCCTGTAAAAGTATATACATAGTCTAGGTCCAAATATAAAATGCGGACTTTTTTTAAATCAAGTACGCGATCTAACGATGACGTATTTTATAAATTAATACACAATTGTATATATGTATATCCTCCTGAGACCCAAGGGAAAATGTGTCTTTCAATTGTAGGTTATTTGTTTTTTATATTTCTAATTTATTTTAATTTTTAATTTCACACATGTCCTCTTTAGTGCACAACAGGAATAAATACATTTCCTAACATCAGTGAAAAGATAAATGCAAAAATAAAATGTCCACTACAATGGACATAAATGAATAGGTGGGGTCTCAGGAGGATATAGCCCATGGGTGTATATGAAAACATGTCAACGCATCCAGTACAATATATGTTGTTTATTCATAAGGGATTCATAAATTAGCGTGACGACACTGAAAGATATTAATGAGTAACCACTCTGAAGTCTGGAAAAGCGGGTATATTGGTTGCACGCGTCAGACGCGTGACAGTTATTCAAATATCCTCCAATTACGTTGAGCTTTTGCCAGACTGGGACACCATTGTAACAGCCATCTGTTGATTAGATGTTCTCGACTGAAACTAGAAACGCTGAAGGGAGTTTATTCATGAATAGACTTGTTAGCATATTTCATTTATTTTTAAAGTAAAATATTATCACAGTGAAAACGCATAACGCCCTGTATATTTATACTTTGTGGCATTTACCCTATTATAGGTTGCACACCAGACCAATAGCCGTTCTTTAATCTTTCTAGGAGACGCTAACCACGGACTTGTGCATAGCCTACATGTGGCCTACATGTTCAATTTTATATTTATTGTTGCATTTATAGGCCTATTACAATATAAATGCAATAGCATATATATGGAAATAAATATCAAAACAAAATCACGTGTTAGGCTACATGAAAATGCAAACCCGCTAAGTCAAACATTAGACGCCGTCAGGAATTATATTTAAATCAACTATTTTGTTATTAATAGGTTTTACAGTTTTCAAAGCCTTTTTTCAATATACGTAATAATTATTGGAGTAGAACACGTTAACGCTGCAGAGAATTCCTTCACTGCAGCCCGTGCCTCTACATTCTCAGTGGGAGTTCCCATCTGGTGGGTCCCCTTTTGTGTCGCGTGCCGTTAATTATTTCGGTTGAGTGAACGCGAGCACCTCTGGGGATTGACGCAGCGCCAGAGGCTCGGCGTTTTAGTTTGGTTGTCTTAACGGACGTTTATTTCAGGGTTCGCTTTATTTGTGGCTATTGTGATTTTTTGTACATTGGATGCAATATAAATTATATTCCCCACAATTTTTGTCTGGCATGAAAACCCAAAGCTCTGTTAATTCCTACATAACTTTGAGTAAAGATTATTAAGTGTTTTTGCGCAATCTTATACACAAGATGCATACTTGCTGATTATTCTTTTAGCACGCCACTACTGTAAGGTGCACCTGCTTTAGTTGTGGGAATTCACGTATATATAGATATAATGAATGTATAGAGAAAGCGCCTGTTGAATTGAATGTCATTTCATTGTGTACTTTATGCCAGCGTATTATGAACCATCGTGTTGGTATTTTCAGAATCATTTTGCTTGTTCGTAATCGTTCAGAATGCGTTTTGTCAGTGTTGTCTTTATTATTTCCCAATGCTGTATTCTTTATTTTCGAAAGAAGCACACAAAATCCATAATATTGCATTTTCCAGACATAGGTTTATGCGGCAATGAAGGCCAGTCATTCGGGCATGTATTTTGGTAACACGCGCTTTGATTTTCAGTGAGTATGAAATGTTCAGTGAGCATTAAATGTTGCAAGTTGCACGCGGTTTTCAGGACAAAGAGAAAAGAGACACAGAGACTTTGGTTTTAATAAAGTTAGATAAATCGTAACTGCAGCTTGTCTCTCTTCTCCAACAAGGCTCTTCCACTGCAGCTTGCACGGCGGATCACCTGACCAAAAACAAAGCACTAACACAGACAGAACATTTTAATCATATTTATATTTCATATATATATTTATATTTCAAGTATATTTGTTGCTTGTGAATATTATGCTTGGATGTGTAATTTATACAGATCAGGATTCAGCAGAGTAATTTATCTTGCATTTACTATTTGACACACATACTCCCTTAACTGCATTTCTACTGTCCATACTGATATAGTCTTACAAGTTACTACTTAGAAGAGCGGTAGGCAGCCCGCTGGATACCGGCACGCCAGGATCGGAGTCACCTACCCCGGCTAAGGGCGTAACTTTGGCTGGAACATTGGGGGGGTTGAGGTCTCCACCCATTACGGGGGAAACATGATTATTGAGGCTACAACCCCCCTATCCCCCCCGTAATTTACGCCCATGACCCCGGCAAAGTTATGACTTATAGAATACAGAATGTCAAGGGCCTGATATTTAACAAAACAGCATGTACACATTGTATTTCAGCTTTTAGTGTGAATAAGCAGATTAATATTTTACTTAGTCAAAAAAATATATAGATTGGACTGTTTCCCAAAGGTTGGTCCTATAAAGAGAGAAACATTGATAGTAGATTACTGATAAATTGTTCAAATGACCATTGGAGATTCAGGAAAATTAATTTTCGTCAACAGCTGACACAAGATAAGTAAGATCAGAGAGTTTCTAGTAGTTATACAGGAATTACTTTGGAAATATTTAATTATGCATGTATGGTGTCGTCTGCATTGTACAGTGTTGTCAGTCAATGCATTCGTAACAAATATAAACTGCTTACCTTAATATATATGTATTAAGAAAACTAGCTTCATTCAACAAAATAACAGCACCATTTATTTAATATATAAACTTAAAACTTAAATTTAAACTATATAAAACCTGCTGCTGAATGTTATAATTACTGGGAGAGAACTGTGTCTTTGTACAAAAAATTTCAGAGAGCAGAGTTACTGTAGAATGTTGCAGATAATAAGCAAACTTAACAAACAGTATACAGCACAATATATATCACATTTGTTTCAGTGCATTTTGTTGCAATATGTTATGGTGCATGAGAAACAAGTTTTGAAAAACAAAACATCAGGGAAAACATTTTTTATGTTCAATTTATGCGAACCCCCTAACTGGACAGGTTATGTTTTAACCTGTGCGCTGTCTTGCGGAATCACTTCACGGCTAAAGTTAAATGTAGGATCTGAAAATGACGTGCGCGAAAATTCCACTTACCGGACGTGTCTGTGGTCGCGCGACGCACGTGGAACTGTCCGGTATTTCCGCGCTCCACTCTTGCACTGATTACACACTTATGTTTCTTAATATTATATAAAAACGTAACAATAGTAACATTCATCGGGTAATATAAATAGTTTCTAAGAAGCAATTAATGGTATATTTTGTGTTATGTAATTTGCTGCGTTGTCAATATATGGCAGCAAACTCAGAAGTTAAGCATAAGAGACAGTAGGTCCTGATTCAAGATGCATGAAGACCGTGTGTGTCTGGGTATCTGGGTATTATGAAATAATAAATTGTTAAATGTAAAACATATTCCAATTTATTTCTACTAGCCATATTGTTCTAATGTGCTTGTAAACGTTCATGTCTTTCGGAGTAAACTTTTTGTCTCCAGATCAATGATAGATCTAAGTAAATATTGCATTTAAACTGAACGCAAAAGATTGCGTTTAATTTTGCGTCTGCATGACAGCACTGTGGTGCAGTCAGGATTCCCCAGTATAAGCGTTTTTTATACATATCATATTCATTGACACCGAATTAAATGATATTAGCATGGTTTTCCCTCTACAACGGACAGAGTAGGCTACACAAATGGCAGATCGACCGAAACGGGGTCACTTTACAATAAGGTAAACGGACGCATTTTATTTGTAGATTACATGTAACTTAAGAGTGTTGCAGTTTAGGGTTAATCATGTTTAAACTATTAGGCACATAATATTCACAATCATTGTTGGTTTAATTCACAATGAAGAGTGAACTATTTAACTTTAAGAAAATATATTCAATATCTATCCATGGTGTACTTACGAGTCGCCCCGTCTCCAAGTAGCAAACGAAGCGTCGTGTCCATCGCCTTCGCTGCAGTGGATTCCCTCTGAAGCCGCGGTAGGAAGCTGTCCATTTTGTGGGCGGGGACGCTGAAGCGCGCCTTCAAATCGCCAAGCGCAAGGAGCGACACCTGCTGAGTGATACGAGTCCTATAAGCAATACACACATAAATCATTTACTACGAAATTGATCAATTACAAAAGCGCATATCTGATTTTGCTTTCAGTTCACATTTCAATAAAATGTACAGTATGTCTATCGAGGTTACACATTACTTGCAATTTTTATTTCAGTGCTTTGGTTAAAATGTAAAGTATATTACAAATTACCAAAACGAAATAGGCCTACATATAATTGTAATCGCATATTAACGATACGAATTTTAGCCTTATATAGGATTAATTCTTTGCGGCCCTGATTCACTACAAATACAATTCATGTTGGAAATGGACCATCTGTCCTATTGTTCTCCTGGCTCGTGCCGATCTCGTGCCGTCTATATCCACGGCCACAAAGGGAGGCGGCTTGGGTGTCTCTGCCCACGAGAAAATGTAGCATTTGAAAGTCGCGCCAATGAGCAGCCTATAGTACAATACTAGACCTATCTCCGGGGGCCACAATTTATATATTTATACGATTTTTATTAAATAAACCTACAGGTTTACATAAATAACACTTATTTCTAGCATATAAATATATAAAATAACAATACGTATAATATATGGAGCTTCTAATACTGAGCTGCAAATTGGATTAGAAGGAGTGACGTAGCCAAACCGTCATGCGTTGGGATTGGGGGATGGGCGTCCTGTCTGACGCCATAAACTTCTTAATATGATTTATACAGAAATGCGCCTTTGTTTAAAAAAGTTGCATCGCCAGATGTGTACATTATTTAGCTTGGGTTTTGGCTTGGGTATTTTTTAATTTGCTAGTTTTTTTTTGCGGGGGGCGGGGGAGGGGCATGCATAATGTTATACCATTCACGTAACTGAATAGGAGACAGGTTCACAAAAAAAAAACTTTGGGGATGGTTGTTCTGGAGGGGTTTCCAATGCAACACAAAGCTAACAATATATAGAAGCCAAGCTTAATTAATTGATTACAGCCAACAGAGTTAGGCTGTGGATCACGCTGTGCAGAAGACCACAATATGATGCATCAAGCTTAATACAAGACAATGTTGATGACATCTCACACAAGAGGCGGTCGGTTGATTAATAGACCCTACGTTACGTTAGACTATAAAATTTTAAGGCATGTTATAAAAACAGTAAATTATGCAAACGCATATGCAGGATACCTTTTATTTAATCTCGAAAATACTGTCGGCTTAAATATATTAAGCATAATTTCCAAATAAAGTTAAATAGATGAACATCCCATCATAAATCAGATAAAAGACATTTTGAATTGAAATAGCCGTAACCATCTGGTCCTCGTGTATCTGGCTCGTGTCGCTCTCGTGTCTACACCGCACACGCGTTGTGTCTCGAGGGAGTAAATCATTTACTTTCTAAATTAACCGACATATTTTAGCCTTCGTTCATTTCATTTTCTTGCTTCTTTAAAATATAAATACATTCACGTAGATTGCACGTAGAATGTAAATATTTTATGAACCAAAATAACGAATAAGCTTACAAAGCATGATCACCGGTTTACAAAGTTTATCGATCTGGCAAGTCTCTGTAGGTTCAAGCATAGGCGATTCGAGACCCAGTTCCATCACCATATTTTCTGTCAGAGCGCCCCTGAAAACCTGGATTTATTTAGATTGAAAGTGGCAACCACACCGCCAGCTGAGCCCACCTAAGGGTTAAATTATAGAATCGCCCCTGACGGTCCTAGTGTCAATCCGTCAGATTTAATAGGCTGTATTCGACAAAACATGGGCATCGTTGGTCCGATCACTGGGGGTTTCAGCCCCGAGTGTTTCAGCTCCAATGCCAATCTTCCTTAAAAAAACAAAAAAGCCAAGCCCCGGGTAAACCTAACTTACAGCCTCGGATCGTTTCAATAACTAGAAACTCCCCAGCATCAAAAATAATTATCGATATTATACTTAGGCCACTTAAAATTAATAAATTGTTTTACATGACTCAAACTTCTAAAATATTGGTGAGTCGGGGATTTTAT
>JAUMHC010000111.1:3945774-3956928 GCA_032359785.1 Heteromormyrus szaboi
CCCACACCATGATGTCATACCCTATGGCTCCCCACACCATGATGTCATACCCTATGGCTCCCCACACCATGATGCCATGAGTAACGCCAGTGTGTCTCTCCACAACAGGATTGGCCCTCTCCCTTCAGTGCTGCCATACAGGCACACAACGGTAATGTGTGGTAATGCAGAACTGAGACTCATCATGGAACACAGTACAACGCCACTTGTCATCAATCCATGCCTCCTGGTTATGGCGCCACTCCAAACACAGCCATCTCTGTGCTGGTGTTAACAGCAGCCTATGCATGGGATGGTGAACCCATGGTCTGGCTGATACCAGTTGCAATGCAGGATGATACGAGGTGTTGTAGAGAGCCCAATACCTGTGTCCGGATGGAAGGTGCAGATGTCATGGGGGTCTGTAATGCTTGGTGCACAATATGACAATCCTCCCTTGGTGTGGTCCGTCTTGGGCGACCAGAACCTTCACGACGTGTGTGGGTGCCCTCACGTGCCGATTGGTTCCAACATCGGGTGACAGTGACATGCCGGGCAATTGCACGATACGACCACCCAACCTCACGCAAACCCGCAATCCGACCCCTATGGAACTCCATCAAGTGCTGGTAATGCTGTCTAATGCATCTACGAGGCATCCTCTGTGTCTGGTGACTAGACATGCCAGCTCCTTGCAAATCGAATCATTATTTAGTTATATTTCCTATTCTGACTCATTTCATGTATGATTTCATGGAATACAAAGAAAATTCTAAGTGACTCCAAACTTTCGAACGATAGTGTGTGTATGTAATATAATATAATATAATATAATATAATATAATATAATATAATATAATATAATGTCTGACTAGTATAAGTGGATGAATAGATCGACAGTTAGCTTGATAGGTGAAAATTTATATATTTCACTACCGATGTTTTGAGAATGCTACACCAGTAACCTATAGTTTCCTCTCAATCTGTAAAATGTTGGCGAAGCTACGGTTTCAAGTAAACTTTAAAACGAGTGCAAAATGAGTGTAAAAAAGCATTTCAATTAAACAATTTTTCTTGAGAAATATGTATTTCACCAGCCCAATTATTTCTCTACAGCTAAAAATCATGGTAGAAAGTACAAGAAACGTTATATTAATGTCAGTTTAAAACAACTGACAAAAGGACGGACCTTGATATCACAAAATACAAATGATTATTGCTGTAAAAGTATCCGTAACCGCATCATCATCGTCTTCAACAACGAACCGTAAAGCTTGTCTATAACTCAATCTGATGTTCGCTTATCATAAAGGAAAATTCATGCATTAATGCAGGAAACAATAAACGGTATATAGTCTGGAGATTTACCACGACAATTGTATGAATGTTTAGCTGATCAGATACCTGCTAGGTATCTCCAGATTTGTAATGAAAATACTAACATGAATTAAGCTATATATGCCTTTTCCTGTTAATATTATTATACATATATGGCGAAATGGGGCATTTCGTCGCAAATAAAGAATACAGACCACGCAGAATGTCTTGAAAATTACCGCGGTGAAAATGGCAGCGCCTCATCCCCCATCCTCATTCATCTCGTACTTTTTTAATTCTCACTTATTTTAATTTTTAAACAAAGGACCCCTGTTCTGACAGCTTGCACAGATGGGGCCCCGACGCCAAATTTGCTTAAAGGACAAAACCGACTCCAACCGAATTGCTGAAAGTAAGAAGTTTCAGACCTGAAACCTCCGCCTTTCCCCACGGTGCAGCACAGGGCCAGTTAATTGACTGTCCCATGGGGAGGGACGGCGCGTGCGACGCTGCTATCAGTCACCCTGCCCCGCAGAGCATCGGTACAAGGCGGGACCGCCCGATCACAAGCTGTTATATGCCTTTAGGGTGACGCGGACGCAACCGTATCCTTAATCTGTTTATATTCATCTATACATTTTCTGAGGTTACATGCAGCTTTATATCGTGCAGGTGAGCAAAAGCGTACGGTTATGCTGTTGGGCATTAATATGGAGCAACATCGTTTATTAATCCAGTGTCAGGCAAAGAGTAAAAGAAGCATCAAGTCCATTGAGACGTAGATATTTAAATCAATTTCTAATAGGCTTCTAGAAAAGTCGTCCCCCTTTTGTTCCAGCACTAGCAACTCCCATCCGTGATGAAAAAGCAGATGGGCTACTGACGCTAAATTATTTGAAAAACACGTCACACAAATTGATACTCGATGGGAAAAAAATGGAAACCAAGCGCGGGACATGACACGCAAAGTGTAAAACTTTGAAAGACATGGGGGGCGGGGTCCATCTGGTGCTGGTGGCTCGTGCCGGACGCGTGAGACTATTCAGCCGTGACGCTACTCCCCAGGGGAGCATTAAGACACGTGCGTTGTCACTCATACATATTTAGCATCGGAATATATTATATTTAAAAATTATATTATTGTTTGAGCAAAAAGTGCGTTATTTGCTTTATCATCAGTCGTCACAGTGGGAGTGTACATCACGTTGAACGGTGAGGATGTCTGATGCCAAAATGCTTCTAAAATATTGACTACATAAGGAAAAGGATGGATGGATATAGGAGACATATAGGTCTACAGCGTTTTAAATATCGCGTCTATAGGCCAACTCCCCCAACCGCCACAACAAGCGCGCTGCAGGTGAAGATACTTAAAATCACAGACAAGAAGGAAAAAAAACACACGAGCTATTGTTGAGAAAAATTGGTAGACAGATGTTATGTAAGTATAGCGTGGCTTGGGATAAGTTTTTATATTTAAAATGCCCCCCCGCCCCCAGGACCAAGCGACACCACCCAAGTTGCCTTTGTTTTAATTTGTTACATTTCACAGACAAATATTTATGTGATACACACGAAGAGCTCCTCACTTGCCATCACATATACAAATACTGCTCTTTAGGTTATAATTTCAACTTTGATTTTTCACTTAGGCCTACTTGTACATTTCCAATGAAAACAATCAACACTCCCTATAGTGTATAGGCAGTTTTATAGCAGGAGTTTACTGTGCTAGTCAAATGTTTGTGTGGGTTTAAATAAATTATTTCACAATATTTACATGCTAAATAAACCAGCACCTGAATGTAGTCCCATTCCACATATTTAACGCCTACAGGTGCAATGTATGGTCTACATTCTCCATTTACACTGTAATATTAAATATGTAGCCTATTTCAATGTAATATATAACATATGAATACTAAATACATATACTCAGTGTTACAGACATGCCAACAGTGTTTATGACTGGATTGCGCAGGGAGACAGATGGTTATTAATTTTTTTAACACCCCGTAATCGGGGGTCACTCCCCAAAGGATACGCTTTTCTTCTACATGGTGATTGTCTGGTGGCTGGGGGGCGTTTCCATGACGCGCACATCCTCCATATATACCGCGGACTGTGAGCTGGCCCATCGTCAGAGCTCCGAAACTCCAGGGAAGTGCGCGACTCAGCCGCCAGTATGACTCCCAGCATCACTTTCGAAGCGTCCCGCCCGTACTATGGACGGCCAACGGTGGCCGAAAGAAAAGAAGCCAACGAACTAAAGAAGGTGAGGCCCAGCCCGTGTATTAAAGATCGCGTCCAAATAAACTGTTTTATTTTATCTTTCTATTATCTTGAAATGCTTGTCAGTAAGATAAAATCGTTTGTTTTACATTTTAGACTTTGAAACCTTTAATGGAAAAGAGAAGGCGAGCACGAATAAACGAAAGTCTCAACCAGCTGAAGAATCTCATCGTACCTCTGATCGGCAAAGATGTAAGTACCTTTATATATTTAGCCGGAAAATGAACGGAATACAATTTATTCCCTGTGAGTGACTCATATAAAACGGTTTCATTTGCGCATGTGTCTGACTATTCTGTAAAATATGTATTTTTTTCAGAATTCTCGGTACTGTAAGCTTGAGAAAGCTGATATCCTGGACATGACTGTGAGGTTTCTCAGAGACCTTCCATCCGCACCAGTTAAAAGTGAGTATCCTGTTATTTCTGAATGGTATTGTTATTCATATGTTATATTTTTTCCATGATGGGCGAAATATGAACTGAAATATTTCATTTAATTTCCAGATCGATCGGACAGTTACAAAGAAGGGTACAAGGCATGTCTGCAGCGCGTGTCGACCTTGCTCCCCAAAACCAACCTCCTGGACAAGGAAACCTACAGGCGCGTGAATGACTACCTCCAACAGTCACTCTCGGCGGCAGTCGCACCTCCTTGCCAGAACTGCAGAGACAACAACACCGGTGTCTTGCCTCAAATGAACCGGAGAAATCCGACCTTTACCCCCATTACCACGTCGAGACCGAGCAGCACCAATTCACACGTACAACCCGTTCCACAGAACCTCAGTGCAAACATGTGGAGGCCGTGGTAGATTTCTGTATAACTGTTAATATATTTTGTAAAAATATTTTTGTTTGGGTCGGGATCGTACGTATATGTGCACATTAAGTGTCAAAAGAAAATGAATAATTCCCCAGTATCTATTACATTTGGTTTGAGTTCTATATTTTATCATATTACACTTGGCTACTGTTAATGGTCAAGGTTTTAAACAGTTACACTGTAATTACATTTTGAATATTCTGTACTGGTAATTTCAATGAACTATTTGAATTTAGTCCTCTTTGGGGGTTAAATGAATATGAGTTATAAACAAAACTCTTGTAAAACCCAAAGGGTTATTTGTAGTATGTGATTTACACAACCGATATGCAGAGATGCAATATGTAGGCTAAATACGTCGTTATTATGCTAATTGACTTTGGAAGTTGTCATTTTATTTAAATAATACATTGTATGGCATTTGTCTAATAAAAAACATCGACTTAAAGTTTCTTGCTTTAGCTGTTTTTGTTAATAATCCTACATGATTTTTCAAATTTCTCCGTCGGACTTGTCATTTAGGAACTAAATAAATTCAAAATGCAAATATCACTGCTGTCACGCAACTAAAAAAAAGATCATACCCACTGGTGTTTCGGGGTTAAAAATAATTACTGAAACGAAGGAATCGTCAGCGACTGTTACTTTTAACAACAGCTCACCGACCCATGCAGTTTAAAAGAACAATAGACAAACTGCTACCGTTATTCCCGTGACCAGAATTTTGAAGCCATTGGGCGGGGTACTCTGGTCGTGGCGTGGTGTCACAGTTGTTCTGTAAGTGTCGGTCATTTACGGTGCATTTTCTGACATTTTCACATATAATGTTTTACTGAAACAAATCAACAGACCGTGTCATAAATTGATTACATTTAGTTTTTGATTCTTCTCGCGTAATATTGAATGTCTCAGTTCTGTTCTGTGGGGAAAATACAGGTAGGTTGACAACTTTCATGAAGCCTACGTAATAATTTGATTACATGTTTATTGTAATAATAAAATGTTTTTGAATTAACTAACCTAATTTTTAGTACGCGATATGTTATTTGTTCCACACAGTAACCAGTTTTCGGTGTTCCCAATTTAATTTAGAAGGTTTTGCAAGCGAGGGTAATAGGTCTTTTATATACCACATTGCTCCTCGCATATACCGAGAATTGAATGTCGTGGTCGTTGCTGCCATGTAGTGGTCATTTATGGAATTGCATTTTATATTGTGATGGCACGCGATGTTCTGGGATTTTTGGGTGAAGCAGAAGTCAAAAAGATCTAAAGATCATAAGTATAGCCTGGGACCTTAGGAGAATGTCACATTTCTGGGTAGGAGCGCCGTCACTCTGAATCTGTATTGTACGCTACAAAAATACTTTTGCGACTAATTAGAAAAAGCTTTTTCCTAACTTAAAATATCCCATATTTATTCCACTGCTCGAGTGTTCCTCGAGTCAATAGAAACCGAAAACATCAATAATTCAACGGCACATCTAAATAAGTAAAAGGGCTCGAAATGTTTTTTTTTTTTTTTTTTTTACAACAAATTGTATATAAACTAAAAATACACTACACTCAACGATAAACACGTAATTTAAATGTATGAAAATAGGGGAGAAAGATAAAAGATAATGGATAATAACCACATTTATCCCTGTAAGACCTTTTGTCGGAGCAGTCTAACTCATTGCAGCATCGAGCCTCGTCAGGGACGCTCCGTTCCCTCTTCCGTCTCCGCACCAGGAGTCTCACTTGCGCCCTTAGCACTCAACGGAAGCTGATCATGTCTGTCCCCCGGTCGCCATCCGCAGCCTCTCCAATCCAGATATGCAGGTAACCCAAACGCAATTCAGTTCAGTTTAGCCATTGATAATTTCTCATCACTATGGCATCTTAGATATAGTGTATCCAGCGCGTAGTATACCGTTACATGATACAGGGGCATGGGGATCCGCGCCATAGCCAAGGGGATTTAGATTTTTGCTCCCATTTCTTGAATAAATGTACTTTGTACTTTAGATGGGCGGAAGGTCTTGTAATGACATATTAAGATATTCTTTTACGACAATTGTATATCTTGTGAAACCCTGATTCATTCATAATCCGCATGTTATGTGAGGTAAGCTGTGCTGAACCCGATAATGATGCCGGTTCCATGTAAGGTGCGGAGAAGGAAACAAGAGCATTTTAAGGTCACTGCCGGCAAATTAAAATCGGACCGC
Organism: Heteromormyrus szaboi; assembly: GCA_032359785.1. Classification (NCBI taxonomy): domain Eukaryota; kingdom Metazoa; phylum Chordata; class Actinopteri; order Osteoglossiformes; family Mormyridae; genus Heteromormyrus; species Heteromormyrus szaboi. Next base: position 3,952,401 of record JAUMHC010000111.1, read on the forward strand.
GAATAATAGGCTACAATACGTTTAACTCCAAACATAATTTTGGTAACATAGAAAAGCTTTACTAGCTATATTTCACCATGTTTCTGAAATGTAGCATACATTATTTAGGTTAGTAATAGACATGAGTGAAAGAAGGGCGTATTTTTGCGGTCTGTTTCTCATAAATATATATATACGTGTGTAATTTGGTTCTGCTTGTGTGGTTTTACGTATTTCGCCTACCATGTGTTAGCAGCGTAATTTATATCTGCAGTGTAATGCTGCTATCGCTTTTCGGCTGAGTATTATTCAGCAAAGCATTCTGGGTGTCGCGCTGAAATCCCCCTACTGGTGAGGAAGAGAGTTGCAGCATTGCCATACTGCACAAAATATGCGGCCGATAAAAACGGGATTTTAACAGTAATTAAACAATATTAAAGCTTTTCTCAAAAGTAACAGATATGAGAAGCACTCTTTGGTGTTTTGTTCCCTTTCAGCATCAGGTAACGAACGGAAAATGTTACTGTTAAATATATTTATTCCGTTGTTGTTTTTTTTTGTTAGCTGAAGATAGTTTGATGTAGAGGACTGGTTGTGATTAGAACCGGGTTTCAAAAGGTTTAGGAAACTGGAACTGGGTTTGTAACTGATGGGTTCAGGTTACTGGCTTTCTGTAACCTGAACCATTAAACGAGTGGGACAGCCTATGTTACGGACATAGTCCACTTCAGTGAGGCAACGAGTCTATGTTTGCCTTTACTTAAAATGAGATTCAACCGTTTCGGAGTTTATACAAAATTCTTGCACATCTATCAAGCACAAAGTGCAGCTGGACACCGCCACGTACCTGCGGAATCCAAGAGGTATATATGCTTATGCAGGCAGGCGAATAACATCGCTGTTACTAAGGGCTCAGGCAAATCTGCTATATGAACTGTTTTATCCCAATAGTCGGGTATTCATAGTCCTATATTGCATTACAAAGCATTTTCGATTTCGATTTTAAATGTGTTTTTGAACTATTTTGCCGAATACACGTACAGATTTGTCGAAAATTACAAAATGAAACTTTAGACGGCTCGATGTTTTTAATTAAAGGGAGGATACGTTCTGTATCAGTTTATATTTATCGTTAAGTGAAATGTTGTCTACGCTGAAAGTTTTTGACCCAAATAATAAAGAGAAATATACTCGACCATTAAAATATAATTGTGAACTTCCCTAAATTTTGTAGTCTGTGATTACTATTTGATGAGTGCTAATATACAGACTTAAAGTGACGCCGCGAGCCGCCTCCCATGATGCGGTCAGACTGGGGAGGCAATGCGGCCCCCGATGGATCGTGATGCACTAGCAATAAAAACAAGCATTCAGATAGTGTAAGAATTGTCATGCTTTGAAATTTAAGAGTATGGATTTTGTTTTGTGGATTTTTAAACCGGAAATGCACCGTTTCTGTTGCTAGAGGCACATTGCCCTTTTTACGCTGATGACTGCTGCCAAACTTGATTTTCTCATCGGACGTTCTTGCTGTTTGGTGTCCTAGTGTACCGCTTTAAGAAAAATAGGCAAAGCTGCCATTCTGGCTCCAGGCCATTTTGTTTACACGCCACTCCTTGTTCAAAGCTAGAAATACGTTGGCAGCAAAATACTGATTATCTTTGATAATAATTTATGTGCCTGCATTACTTTGCTCAAGGTGTAGCATAAGCATCCTCTTTGGCCTGTCTCACTTTTGACCTAATTTTGTACACTTTTCACATTGTTTGAATTGCCCTGTGTGTATGTTTGTGTGTGTGTGTCTTTAATCATTTACAAAATTAGTTTTCATTTTCACAAATCACACTGCACTCTTTTGAATGTTATCAAATGGAGTTTCACTTCATGGTAAACTTGTTGTGCCGTATGTTTGCTTTTTAAATGACACTCTTCAAGTGCGTCATTGATGCTCTGGGCTACACCTCTGCCTGCAGCTGTACCTGCTGCAGTGAGCTGTCATCTGCTGTGATTTGCGTCCTCAGCTGCCAGAGCTCAGGGAATTGCTGCTCCATTAAAATCGGGCAGGCCTGTGCAGGTCCCTGCCAAGGCAGAGCTCGTATTATAAATACAATGCAAACGGGCAGAAGTGGGTGCTGGGCTATGCTGATCTGGGCGTCATTCCTGCTGTGCCTCCGTGTCTCTTTGTGTCTGCGGCAGGGAGCTCCCCAGGAACATAAATTTGGCTGAGTCAGGTGGGTTGCATCCCCCCCCCCCCCTTGTGGGGCGCAGGTAAAATAGAGCAAACAGTTATTTCCTCCAACAGTGTGACGCCACTCAGCAAAGCCTGCAGCAAGAGGGTTTTTTCCAAGGCGCTGGTGCAGCAGAATACTCAGGAGATTTGGACTTTGGTCAAGCAGAACTTTGTCCCAGTTTGCCTCAGAGAGACAAAATAGCTGACTAGGAGCTAGTATTGTGGGAATAATGAAGACGTTCAGGCTCTTTTATAATACAGAGGCGCACAGTCGCTGCGGTGAAGGGGTCTGAGATAAACTTTCACTACTGTCTCAGGATCTATTGGAATCATCAGGACCATCTTAGAAAGGCTGCTGCGGATAACCGAGTGAGACAGAAACCCTGTCTTTATATGAACCCTCAGATGATCACATTAGGTAGACTATGTCATTGTATAGTGTGGTAGATGGGTGACATTGCGCAAATCAGAGAAAGATGTACAGTACTGAACATAAAACACTGATAATTTTCCTACTACATGCATTTTCTCCTCTGTGTTTTTACTTAGTCATTGCAGAAAAATCATCATAAGGGGAAATAAAGAAAATGTCCAAAGTTTGAGTTCGCTTATTCATATGGCATGGGACTACAGGATTTTATATAGGTCATGTGGTGATGATATAGCCCCTTTCCCAACATGGCTGGTACAAAATAACACAAAATCAAAAGATAACCAATCAAATTGTGGAGAAGGTGGGACCAAACATCTGATTGGTTGGTCCCACCTCCTCTAGTTGCTTGGACCCATCTCCTCTACAGTATGATTGGTTATCTCTCTGAACCAATAATTTTTCGTTCTGCCCTCAGAATATTTTTGTGTAAGCAAAACTCCCATGAGCTTTTTGACATGCCATAATTTAAGAACATAAGAAATTTGCGAACGAGAGGAGGCCATTCAGCCAATCAAGCTCGTTTGGGAAGAACTTAACTAACAGCTCAGAGTTGTTAAAATCTTATCTAGCTCTGATTTAAAGGAAACCAGGGTTTTAGCTTGCACTACACTAGCAGGAAGACTATTCTATACCCTAACTACACGCTGTGTAAAGAAGGCTAAACAGCATCCAGACCTGTTTGAATCTTATATACCTGGATCATGTCCCCCCTTAGTCTCCTTTGCTCGAGCCTAAACAGATTCAGCTCAGCTAACGTCTCCTCATAAGACATTCCTCTAAGACCAGGAATAATTCTTGTAGCCCTACGTCACACCCTTTCCAAGGCAGCAATGTCCTTTTTGAGGTATGGTGACCAAATCTGCACACAGTATTCTAGGTGGGGTCTTACCAAGAAATTGTATAATCGTAGCATCACCTCCTTTGACTTAAACTCCACACACCTAGAGATGTAACCCAACATCCTTTTGGCTTTTTTAATTGCTTCCCCACTGGCGAGAGTGGGGCATGGAAGCATCAACATAAACACCTAGATTGTTCTCATAATAAGCTACCTTTATTTCAGTGGAAGCCATAAAATATCAGTAGTTAATATTTATGCTCCCTGCATGGATCACCTTACATTTATCTACTTTAAATTTCATCTACCAGGTATCAGCCCAGTTGCTAATTAAATCAAGATCCCATTGTAGCCTCTCTGCTGCTAGTTCAGTATCTGCTACACCACCCACCTTGGTGTCGTCTGCAAGTTTAACCAGTTTACTGTATGTATTGGTGTCAATATCATTAATTAATTAAATTAGGAACAACAGTGGTCCTAAAATTGAACCCTGCGGTACCCAACTATGAACGCAGGCCCACTGTGACTTTGTGCCTCTAATAACTATCCGCTGTTTCCTGTCTGTTAACCAGTTTTAGATCCATGCTGCCACAGTTCCTAAAATCTCTGCAGATTTGAGCTTAAGCAAGAGCTGTTTATGAGGGACAGCATTAAAGGCCTTCTGGAAACCTAAGTAGATCACATCATAGGCCTTTTTGTGATCAATTTCTCTTGTAGCTTCTTCAAAGAACTCAAATAGATTAGTTAAACAGGACCTACCTCTCGTAAATCCATGTTACCTATCCCTTAGAATATTACTTGAATCCAGGTAATCTACCATTTTCACTCGGATTATAGCTTCCATTACATTTCCAGTTATGCAAGTTAAGCTGATTGACCTACAGTTTGCTGGATTACTTCTATCCCCTTATTTGAATATGGGCGTTATATTAGTATGCAAACAATCAGAAGGTACCACACTAGCAGGTAAAGATTTCTGGAATAGTAAAGTTAAAGGTTGGCTAATAATATCCCTCATCTCTTTTAAAACTATAGGTAAGATGCCATC
>JAUMHC010000111.1:3983404-3994928 GCA_032359785.1 Heteromormyrus szaboi
TGCAAAAGCTCCGTTTTCAGTGACCTAAGACGCCGTTTACGTGTGGACAAAAGCCCAAGACGTATAGAAAAAGGTACATTTTAAAAAATACCCGTGTACGTGTGGACAAAGCATAAGAACTAACCAAGGAAACAGGGAAACAGAAACTAACACTGCGGAGTAACAGACAGGTAGAAACACAAGCACGGGCACAAAGAATGTAACCAAAACCAAATACAAATCAGAAGACACAGGAACTAGAAAAAGTCATACAATGAAAACACTAGGTACAAATACAAAAACAGAGGAGGTGGGAATCGCACACACGACTAAAGGGATTTGCAGGTAGCCACATGATCAACAAAGTGAGCCGTGTTACTGACAGGAAAGTGGGGAAATACAAAGACTGACAGGAGGGACAGGATGGCCAGCGATAGAGCCACTCTGAAGGACAGCAAGTGGCCTTATGTTGAACCTTTCAATAAATATTACTTTTTATGATGTTACTTAGCTGAAATTCACCATTTCAGCACTTCACCATGATCCTTTTATCCAACGCAATATTATTCAGGGTCAACCCAGCTGACAGGGAATGTTCCTAGAACTTGAGCAAATATCTCAAAGTTGGCAGAGAACGTTCTTACGTGTAGCGTTAATGTAACGTTCCCTCCATATTAACAAAGGTTCTGTTGATGTCAGCATGCTAGCATTATTACTTGATCATCCTTGTAATGCAATTCTTGAAAATTATTGTTTGATGATAAAATACTATTTAATAAAAGTGCTATATGCAAGCACAGCAAACAGCCCTAAACCCATGATCTTTGATCCGCAAAGCAATACTGTTCCCCACTTCCCTACCATTTTTAATCTTAGTTGTAGTGGCAGTTGTAATAGTGGTGTAACATTCTGGGAACATCAGGAAAACTGGACACTTTGAACATTTCTGTACCTTAATTGTAACGTTCGTAAACATTCCTGAAATGCACAATTGTTAGCGGAGAAGTACTCAAGGATACATTAGCAAATCCCTTTCTGGTGCCTGAGCTAGCAGCATATTTGCAAGCACATCAATTCAGATTATATTCGGCACCACTGGCTTGACATTGGGAGCCAGATCCATTGGCCTAATTTATCTGCATCTGGGTTTTGCTTATAAATCTGAGTATGGCGGAGACTTTGTCAGAAGGAAGGGTTTGTTTTGTAATCCATGGTGGCCATTTTGACTCTACAGTTATGGGATAACAGAGGCTAATGCAGAACGACAGAGGAACAGGAAGTTCTAGACACAGAAGGAGGTGAACTTGGCCCTCTGGGAGGTGTGATTGTACTGGCCTGGGTTTGGGGGGTGTCTTTGTTCAATGCGGAATAAAGAGATGATAATGAGGTTTATTTACCTCTTTGTTCAGTGGTGAATATGACCGAAGACAAGGATGCCTACCTCACTGACACGACGTTAACGTGTCTGTCCGTGTCGTCATGGTAATCTTTACCCTGTTTTGTTTGCCGGGTATAAATTTGAATTATTACAACACAGCTGTGGCTGAAAGGGGCAGCAGCGAGGAACTAGGTGGTAATTTTAGAAATTTACCTGAAAAAGGCGTCCTGAAAAGATGGGGCCGTGTACTGTGTAGGAACTGCATGTAACTGCGATGCAGCCACTGCATGTAACTGCGACGCAACCCCTCACTGGCAGATCGCCGGTCTGAAACGGCGCATTAGCAGTCATGTTGTCCTGGGTGCTGGAAAGTGAAGCGTAACACCGTGCAAGAAAAGGTCTAATTCACCATGAAAGACCAGTTATGCTAATCGTACACAGAAATGGTTTGCTTGATTAGCTAATTATTGAGGTAATTAAATCAGGGAGGAGGTTCAGTTTGGGCTTGCCCCGGGGAACACGCGCTGGCACCGCGGACTGTGACCAACTCATCGGGGTTCATTTGGCGCACAGTGACGGCACCCGTGGCATGTTCGTCGTGTTCTCGGCTCGCCCCATTTGCCAGCGGACTGAGGAGTGCACCATGTGGACGACGTCCTCCTCAGACGCCTGATCCAGTGTTGGGTTTATTATCGAGCGTTTTTTGCTAAGGATGTGCATGTCAATGCTGAAATAGCGATCTTTCTGTCTGAATGTGAGAATTGATTCTAACATTATCGCAACATTTTTTTTGTTACCTGGAAAATTAAATCTTTATATTATAGGGAGCAGGACATGAACTACTAACCATGAACTACTAACCATGAACTACTAACCGTAATGGGGCAGGAAAGGGTAGAAAGGGTAGAATGATCACCTAGTTTCTGGCCGATCAAAGAGATGATTTCCTAGAAATGATCACCCCCGCCCTGCCACCAGTGAGGCTCATTTTATTTTAACACCCCCCTTTAAATTTTAGTTTGGCCACAACTTTGCTATTACTTGGTATTGGATCAAAAAGTAGATCCGTGGTATCGCCCATCTGTATTTTCTCCGGAGTAAAAAAATGACATTTTTGACACCCCCTCCTTTAGAACTAACTCTTTAAATGTGACTGGCTGTTTTTTTTTTTATTGAAACTGGGAGATTCTACGATCTTTTTTCAGTCATGATTAATACATTATATACAAATCAATAAATCTGTATTGAAAACTGTAGTACAAAAATGCATAAAATAACATTTACATTGCAAAACATCTTCTGGAAGGGTGGGAGTGTGTTGTCCATCCATCTTCTGATTGCTGATTCTTAACAGTGCCACAGTCACACCTTACTGGCATTTTACAGACATGCATTTGCCTAAGGGAGGAATCCCACACAAAGCAGAGAGAGCATGATGCTGCACACGCTGAGCCCAGATGGGACTTTAACATTCTGCCCCAGAGGTGTGAGGCAACAGCACTACCCTCTAAGCCAGTGTTTCCCAGTCCAGTCCTTGGGGACCTACAGACAGTTCGCATTTTTGCTCTCGCCCAGTTCCCTACCGGGGACAAAAATGTGGAATTTCTGTCAGGGAGCTTGGAGGGAGCAAAAACGTGGACCAGCTGTGCTGCTCTAAGCCACTATGCTGCTTGAGATTTGCAACTAGAGTAAAGTATGTTTGCACAAAGACAGATAATCTGGCAGCAGATGGACATACAGTCCAAACAGCTCATTACTCTGGATTAATGCAACAGAAAATGTGCATATTCTCAGTATGAAAAAGATACTCAAGGTGAGTGTAACCCACTACTCCAGAGGGGACTCTCAGCTATAGGTCTTTTAAGGTAAATAAATATTTAAACCATTTCCCTGTTAGTCAGAACCATGCGTTGATGTAAATGGAGAATATTTTCAGGCCATTAGAGATAAATTGTATAGCTGAACTGTCCTTAAAGGAAAGGGATTGTGCAGGAGCAGCGTTAGCGGGGAAATGTATTGTTTCCACTGCTGCACTTCAATTGGGCAATCCCCCCCCCCCCCCCCCCCCCCCCCCCCCCCCAACCCCCATCCCCCATCCCCCATCCTAATCCCAGCCTGAATTTTAACTCCTAAAATACTGCACACACACCTTCTTGGCAGATGGTGACCTCTCAGAATCCACTTCATCCAAGCCGAGCTCTTTGCAGGCGAGGATGTCAGAGAGGAGTATGAAATGAGACGGACGACCTAAGAATTCATTTTCTCGGTACCTTTTAACCGGCCATAGATAAATGCGGGGCTGGATCCCGACTCTCTCTTAGACATCCAGACTTGGAGGTAAACGTGATACTCAAGGGGGGTGCTGAGGATACGAGCAGCAGTTCCTGTGCGGCGTAGTGAGCAGCCGGCCACAGGGAGCTGTCTTCACTGACACCGTCTGATGGTATCCTGGTAAACTGGGATCCAGTGGGCAGACACTGGAGGGCTGTGCCAGGCTCTGGGGGTGGGGGGAGGATCCCCAACAAAGTCGTTCCTGACTCACTCAAACGGTGAGTCAGGCTTGGGAGCTTCTCCATCACCTCAAGCATCTTCACGCCACATTGATCTCTGTTTTACAAATTACCTGGAATTGATGGCAGCTTATTCAGCAGCAGATTTCAAGATGCAAGAATGCATGCAATAATGCAGGGAAACCAACTGGAAATTATATATCCAGGGAGGTCTGTGTTGCCTTGACACACTGGGCTGTTTTCTAATTTAATTATACATAACTTGCACTGACAGATACACGTAAGGGGAAATAAATTCTGATAACTGAAAACAGAGTCCTTCTAAAACGGAATTTAATAATCCAAGATAGTTATTTCTCTCTGCTTACAGCTAATAGGTATATCTTAAAATGAGAAAATGAAGAATAATGAGTGTGATTCCCTTAGACCCGAATGTCTGGCAGCCGGTATGAATGATGCGTGTGGTGTGTAGGGAAGTGCAGAAAAATGTTGGTAAGCAGGATTGAGATCTAGGGACTGGCTGCTATTTTTTCATAGAAGTTTATTTTATGTTTTCCATAAGCTGCAGGGGCTGAATAGTGTAGCTCTCATTGCACACAGACACACACACACACACACACACACACACACACACACACACAGGTTTGTAATTGTATCTTTGTGAGGACTATCCATTCATTTCTATGGGAAAAACCCTAATCCCAGCAATGATGACCTTAACCCTAACCATAACCATAACCATAATCATAATTAACCAAACAAAATACAAGAGGCTTTTTGCATTTTTAGTTTTTTGATTGCAGTCATGGATTTTTAGAAAATTGAGTTTTCCATTATGGGGACCACGAATGACTCCCCATAAGGTAAAAAAAAAAAGGGTATTCATCACTTTGTGGGGAAATTTGGTCCCCACAATCTAAGATAAATGGTCAGCTTCAGAAATGACACACAGTGAGACACACAGCATGTCTACACAGTCCATCACTCCTTGTACTCGCTCCCAGTCATTGCAGTACCTCAAGCCTGCAGTTTTCTGGACTTTAGCGGATTTGTTTTGCTTCCTGAACCTGCATTGGCTGCATTATGGATCAAAAGTCATTAAATCCAACTCAGCTTTATTGTCGTGATACAATACGAATACCTGGTCAGATGAATTTGACCTTGAAGGGATGCTGATTGGCTTGGTGCTGTATTCATAACAGCAGAGTGAGTCGCAGGAGAGCTGACGATGGCATTGATTCAGCAAAAAAAGAGAAAAATCTGCATGCGTGCATACTGTCCTGTGCAGGAAGTCAATGAATGTAATATTGTATTTGTATGTGCCTCAGTACACCAACCAGGAGCAAGAGGAAGAGGGGAAAAAGCGCTACGAGGCACAGAAGATGGAGCGCTTGGAGACCAAGGAGAGGAACGGGGAGAAGATCTGGCCTGTGCTCAGCCCAGGTGATAGGTTGCCATTCAACCAATCAGAATCCTAATCTTACAACCAATCAGCAGCAATGGAAAATCACAGTATCTGCCCAAGAAGACTATAATATATTTTTTCAGGTGTCCAGGCAGCTAATTAAATGTGCCAGTTACATCAAGAGGAATGCATTTGTTAAAATCACAGAGCGAAGATCCTAATCACAGGCGTGTTCTTCAATTCTCCCGCTGATTTTTCTTTTCCTTCATTTTACCCGCCTTACAGACAGACAAACGAAAGGTGGGTCTCTTGTTTTTCCTACTGAAAAAAAATCCTACTTGATTTGCATGACAACACGTTTTATATTGTGTAAAGCATTTGTAGCATACTGAATGACACGATGTCCTTAAGGTGTTCTTTGTAATTAAAGAAAATGGGTTAAAACAGGCAGAATCATAATATTATAATTTCCAAACACTTTTGTTGTTTTGTGCATACAATTTATATATTTTAATATGCACTATATGACCCAAAATATGTGGACACCCCTATTAATTACCGGAGTTGCCTAATTAAGTCACAATCATTGCTGGCACAGGTGTATACAGTAATTAAGCACTCATTTACACAATCTGCAACAAACATTCGCATCAGAATGGATGATTATATAGGATAGGAGAGGTTAGTGACTCTCCTCTTGGCACCATCATAAGACACCATCTTTCCAACCAGCCAGTTCACCACATTTCTGCCTTGCTAGAGGTGCCCTCATCAATCACAAGTGAAGTGATTACGTCTGGGAGCAAGTTCATTTGTGAAGCGTTTGATGACATTAACTCACAGAAAGGGACCTGATCACCCAACACCAAGACCCATCCTCAACGGTGGTAAATCGTACCAGAAATGTTCCACCATCTAACGGAAAGCCTTCCCAGAGCAGAGTCTATAACAGCAATGACATATGAACAACTTCATATGAAAACCCTTGATTTCAGAATGAGATGTTGGACAAGCTGATGTCCGCATATTTTTGGCCATATAGTTCTTTTATTTCAGCCCTGAAAGTGACATAGACTATGCCAATATTCTCATTTGTGTGTGATCTAATACATTGAAATATGTAGCTGTTCCTGTCAAATCATTTATGTAGAAGTCATTGATGAATTTACTTGGCCCGTATGAATCTATAGAGTCTTTTCTTTGTTAATGAGTGTCTTCCTGTCTCTGATTGTGTGTGTGCTCTGGCACAGACGCCTTCACTGTGGGCTTCAGCCAGTCCAGCTTGATCCACCTGGTAGGACCATCAGATTGCACACTGCTAGGCTTCGTCCATGGAGGTGAGGCCCATCCCTTTAGTATCCTGACTAGGAGCTCGAATGGTGTGAGATGCTTCCTGGGAGTATGGGAGTATACTAGGGAAGAGTTCATGGAGCGGAGGGTATGGGATGGAGATGGACATCTTGCGGCTAATTTATCAAAACATGCAAGCTTCCATTGTGGAGGGTATGGGTTTGATTCTCATCTATAAAGTCATTATGGTGTGGACCACGGAGATGGCTGTTTGTTTTTCACACTGGGTCCATCAGAAAGCCAAAAAAAATGTTAAAGTGGGTGGAGCCCTGTGTGTTAACCCTGGATGACCTTTGGATGTGGAGCCACTCTGGTTGCCGTTTTACGCTTCATAATTACAGGCACAACATGAGTCAGGTACAAATATAGTGGAAGTTGAGGTGTGACTTTCTATTAGTATTGGGTACCATATGGTCAGTGTTATGTGGGTGGATCTACAGGTCGCTGTCATTGGCTGACCGGTTGACCTGTAGAGAAACATCTCCAATAGGAAAATGGTCTAACAAGTCCGTGATTGGCAGCGAATGATAATCACACCCTCAGCGGATTTCAGAGCCTGTCATTAATTTCCTGTACTGGTTTTTTATGTGTTACATGCTGAGAATGTTGGAATGTCTGTGGAAATACATGGCTGTGAGTTTTTCCAGCCTTGTTCAATCCAGGATGGTGAAGCATAACGGAAGTAGGCTTTACGAAGTCTTCGGTTTAACGTGTCTCATGTTTGAAGAGCCTTTTTCTCGCTCGACTCCATCCAGCTATGCTTTGATATTCAGGAAATGGCGCAGGTTAAACGAAATGAATGCTGCCATGCAGAAACACTATTGTCGTGTAGATAGTTCCATTATCTGTTGTCTGCAAACCCAGCATGATTAATGGATACTTTTAGCCTGCAGTTTGCTGAGAAAAGACAATACCTTCCTCCAGTCATCGTTCGGTGGTATTATTGTTTGTTGGTTTTTCTGCAGGTTGCATTCTTAAAAGAAGACAACCCTGCAAGCCGTTCTTGTAATAGCCGATGGCCTGCAATGGTACAGTGCAGTTGAGGTTTTTCACTGACCCTAAATGGCTGAGTGAGTTACATAAGCAGGAATGATTCATTGCAGGCCCTCCTTTGAAACTGGAACTGTTTAAATGAATCTGGCCGTAGTTGTTGCTTGTTTGTTATTGAATTGGAAAGATTCCACTGCGAGCTGAAATTAAAAATGAAAAAGCCTCTTGTGGAGTGACATGCTTTGGTCCCCCGTTGGGTTACTGGCTAATGTTATGCACCACAGCCTCCCTACCCCAGAGTAGTTGCTTTGCTGCAGGAACAGGAGGTGTTAAAGAGGACAGTCACCAGGTATCCTGTTCCCAGGATCGCCTGTGCAGTTGTCCTCTGTGAAGGCCCAGAACTGGCTTGACACCCCCTTGTAAAACACCCAACAGTGTCAACATCGAACACCCTAAGGTGGTGATTTGCTTTCTACATGGCTTTCATGGTGTTGATGTGAAGAGTTGTACTTGTCGTTGTGTGGAGTAACAAGCATACACGTCAACGAAGAGGGCGTCGGTTGGCGTATCTGTAAAGCGTCAATCACAAGAAGAAACAGCCTACCATGAAAACATTTTAAAGTTTACTGCTGAATTAGTCTATTAATATGAATGTGAAACACATTGTTCATATCAGTACACTGATTCTCTGAAAGTATGAGATTGTAGTGGGGAACAGGTGAGCATTCGCGTCATAATTCACGTAGGTGCGTAGTTAGTGTTTACATTCCTGTCAGGAAAACCAGTGTTGTGGATTGATGGTGAGAATGCTGTGCTTTTCACATTGGCATGTTTGCATTGTGATTAGTAGGATAATAATATGTCTGGTGTTTTCCGGTTCTTCCAGTAAGGCAGCCTCTAGGTGGGTGTTTATCACACACACATGCACAACACAAGGTTATTGTTTGTGAACCTGAGTATCTAAGAGTAGAGCCAGTTTTCGAAACCTCACCTTAAAATCTAGAATACCTGATGGCCCCTATAGGTTACTGTTATAGGTTGTGTTTTGAAGAAAATATCCTAATGATTTGCAGTGTAATCTGTGAAGTTTTTATAGTCGTCACATTAAATTCTCCGTGTCATTTTCATTCTTCTTCTTTGTTTACTTCAATACCAAGCTGAGGAAATTCAGAGACCTGTTTCTGTGTCTGGCAGATATCCTTGACTTAACATTGACTCTGTTTGACTTAGTAGTTCTGCTCTGTTTTGCTGTGCTTTTGAAGAAAACTTTCAGAAATTTACCACCTAGACGTAGTAATTCTTTACTTAATTAATTAATAACATGAATCAAGCTAATACTCAAGCCAGGAAGCATGTCCGTATAACTATACAATTGGTAAACATAAGTTAAAAACATTAAGAATGTAACAAACTTGAAAAAGGATGGTCAAAGTAAAGAGAGTGTTTGAGCAGCAGGTTCACGTTGTTCTGAGAGAGGGAACGTGATGTTTCATGGGCCACTGGGCCAAGCAGCGATAACTCATCACAGGCAAGCTGGTTGTGTAAAATGTTGGCGTCGGTTTTTCAGTCAGCGGGGTGTACTTTAGCTAGCATGCCGTGCAGGAAGGTTCCCTGCCTCGCAGTCTGCGCTGCCTGGGACAGACTCCAGCCTCCTCCGCCACGACTGTATAAGATACTGAATCGATTATTACTTTTAGTAGCAGCAGTGATAGTATTAGTGAAATACTCATGTTCTTAGGCCACCAGACAAAAGTAGATTCTCCCAAACATGTACTGCATGCATAAATGCACTAATCGGTGTAATCATTAAAGTGGTTTTTATGACACAATTGATCTTAAATTTAAGTTAAATATTGATCCCACATCTGAGTTGAGGTCTGTGGCAGTGACGTACAGCGACAGCTGCTATGGAGGTCTGTGCGTGAGCTGCTCACTCGGCTGGTTTCTGGTTCTTTCAGCAGGCAGAGTTTAGCCAGGACTGGCTCCCTCTAAAGGCAGAGTAGGCAGTCGCCTACAGCCCCCCCCCAATTTACCTAAGTTTTCTTGGTGGAGGGGCCTCCCAAGTAAAGCTTTGCCTGGGGTCCTTGGAAAGTTCCAACCGGTCCTGAGTGTGACGTTGCGCCTAGCTGCCCTCTCTCTCTCTCAACGTGTTGAGGAAGTGAAGAAGGAAGTTGGAGGACTGAAAACTGGAAGTGTGCCGGGCATGCTCAGGTACAGACAGACATGGAGAACAAGGCAGGCCTCTCTGCTCCACCGGCAATTAACCTCCAATATATCTAAATAATAATTTGCTCTGGCTTCTCAGAAGTGTAATTATGGACTTTGTGTGTTTGGGTGGGCTGCTGGATGGTCAATCGGAGTGTGAGGGCCCTCAGAAAAGGAGCTGCTTAATGCTTGCAGAAATAATTGGTATGATTAACCCCGTGTGACAGAATACAGTAATATACAGTATGTGTTCCTTTCAGGAGACCTGTGCTATTCAGCTTCATGAGTGACTTTTTGATTCTAGAGTTTTACTATATGGCTGATGTGCTGATATTCAAGTTTTAATAGCAATCAGTCTGAGAGTGAACAGCAATAATAACCATAGTTGCCATAGGGGTGGCTGGATGGTGTACTGGTCAGCAATGTTGCCTCACACCTCTGGACCCAGGGTTTGAATGTCTCGTATGGCTCCATATGTCTGCAGTTTGTATGTCCTCCCCCCTGTTGTCGTGGGGCTTCTTCTAGGTGCTCTAGTTTCCCTCCACACTCCAAAAACCTGCTGTGGTTAATAGGAGTTGCCAAATTTTGCATGTGTCAGTTCCCCCCCTCCATCCTGTGCTGTTCCCTGCCTTGCACCTGTAGCTTCCAGGATAGGCTCCAGACCCTGCATCCCTGTATTGGATAAGCAGTTACAGGAAATGGATGGATCATTGCAGTAGGACAACTGAATTAAATGTAGCATTTTGGTCGCTCGATCTGCTACATGGAGTTATAGTTGATCTGATTTATTGTTACGTAGCATGCTGACCTACACGAGTAAACACAAGTGTACAGTTGTTAAGCTGCAGTATTGTTTGTCATAGCCGGTCAGTAATTACTTACTTTGGCTGGGAATTTCACGACTGAAGGCAGCAGACAGATCCCTTTCGTTTCTGTATGGCGGCAGCGTCAAATAAGCATGAGGACTTAAACCTCGATGCATTTTTCATGAGAAATGCTTTGATGAGTTACTCTGTATTTGTCGCGTACCTTCCCTTGTTTAATCGAACCACTAACAGCGATTACGCGCAAACTGCCCAGTGGTCAAGAACTATTTTTGTTTAGATCCACCTGTCTGAATAATTCATGTACTGCAGTTAGACTGCACCTCCTGCTTGACTAGCTGGTATTGAGCTGTGTTCTGTTTTTAAGAAGGGTTATGAAACGAGAGGTGTGAAACGAATTCTGAGATGTTAAATTTGGTTCCAACTGCATGTTGGTGTACCCCGCACCATGCTTTGATCACTTTGCGACGCTCCAGACCCACATGAGCAATTCCGTACGTCACTTTAGGCGTCACACAGAGGATCATTTCGATCAGCACTGTGCTCCCAAAGACAAAATGTTCTATTGTGGGGGGGTAGGGAGGAGTGCCCTCCCCTGCACCCTGTTCTGTTTAATTTCGCTCCCTTTTGTTTAGCCAGTAATGGAATTATCAGTTCCCTGATACTATTGATTGATTATGCTAACTTAATATTTCCTGCTAAACTGAGGTAATTAAATTCTCAGCCAAAACCGTGCTGTGATTTCTTGTGTTCCTGCTGTGGGCGGGGCCACACATGATGTGTTCCTGCTGTGGGCGGGGCCACAAATGATGTGTTCCTGCTGTGGGCGGGGCCACAAATGATGTGTTCCTGCTGTGGGCGGGGCCACAAATGATGTGTTCCT
>JAUMHC010000111.1:3998773-4021606 GCA_032359785.1 Heteromormyrus szaboi
TGACCCAGGCGGAGACTCGAACCCGGGTCCCAAAGGTGTGAGGCAACAGTGCTAACCACTGCACCACCATGCCGCCCTGGTCTTAGATATGTCTTAGGATATTTTATTTAAAGAAAGAAAAGGGGCATCACTTTCACATTACATCAAAACACATTTGAAATATTTTTAATAAACCACAAAATACAATGCATGTTTGGCTCATTAACTTAGTTGGTCTCTTGGATATCTTGGTGTGTGCAGCAGTGACACGCTCTTAAATCGGGGTACCATTGCTCTACATACTAATAACGGTGAGTGGAGTAAGGGGGCAGACATGGATAATAAGATACCAGCTTGAAAGGCCTTGAATCAGCTCCTGGTCACTATAGCGATCTTCAGCTTGCTAGAGCTCACCTCTTCATTTTACAGGATCCAGGTAGAAATCCTTATTATATGTGCAAAACTAATTGCAAGTTAGACAGCTTTGTCCCAATCACTCAGTCACAGTCAGTTCCGAGTTTAATTAACTCTAATGATCGCTATTATTGTTCAGGCAAAACATTTTTGTTGCAGATTACAATTACCCAGACATCTTTTAGTTAATTTTCATTTTTATAAAAATAAATACAAGCAGGCACTCAAAACTGTACAAAAATGTGTAAGGTAATGTGAAATCCCTCATTTAAACTGAGGCAGAATTAAATATATGGAATGTTCAGGGTGCATCATAAAACCCTGATGGGAATATATTCAGCGAACACCATGATAATTACCTGTTTCTGTCACACCAGAAGTTCATGAATAAATATCTTTATTGGTCTGAATAAACTATGAGCAGCATATAAATAAGAATTTTATGTATAGAAGATGGACCGGATTGGCCTGGAGTTTCCAGTTCTATTAACCATAATAATTTCCTGTTCTGTATGAGACTCTGATGCCCATAATGTGTACATGTCCACCAGGGGGCAGAGGTGAGCTGACTTACTCCTACAAACCAATGCTCGCAGGCATTCCACTCCATTCACCTCACCAGTTGGAGAATCCATGGCATGGCCTCAACCGTCAACTAGTATCTCCCTATGTCTGATCCTTCAGCTTCCAGGCATGACCTGTGCTGTATTGACCAGTCTGTGAGTAAGATGGGAAATTTAGCTCACTGAACTACTGAAGAGGCCCTACTGTCTAGTTTATTAAATAATAATCTGCTGTATATATCATTTATATGTGGTCAAAAGGCGTCTATTGTTTCGGTTTGCTTTTATTTTGCCTCCTGCTGACTTTCTTTACAAACTTGCCAGCAGATTCATTTCCCATGTATGGGAAATAGTGCTTTGTTATTTAATATTTTAGCATAGCGATTTCTTTGTATTTTTACTGTATTGTTTCACAATCACATTTGTGCATTAAAAAAAAACAAAGTATATAAAAGAAAAAAAAGAAAAAAAAAGAAATGCATTGCGATGTTGGAAATCTGGAATGAGTGTTTACCAGGAACTCTGGGAAGTGCTTCACACGGCGGCCTGTCTGCATACTGTGTGAAGAGCACTAGACATCATGGCCAAACACCACTCCATCAATCATGTTACTGCATGGCTGGTTAAGACAATGGCCTGTTTGGCTTTAGAATTTCAATAACAGATTGTCCCAGTATGGGTTTAAGTACGTCCATGAAAAGGAGAGGCAATTACAAGCCGACCGTAGTACCTTGATGTCCTTGCTGTTGTTTAGCTTAGTGGGAAAAATCGTTATTTTTAAAGCAGTAAACTCAAAGAAACTCACATCACCTGTAGTTATGCTGCCGCAAAAAAAAAAAAAAATAAACAGTTGAATTATGACAAGTCAAAGATGGGAAGCCAACCCTGGGACTCATTATAAGGGCATTTTTTTTGTTTTTAATTGTATTTTGCGTGGGAAAGGCATATGGCACGTTTAACCCAGCTTCAGAAGGTTCCCAGTTTAAGCATCGTGTGGATCCATTCCAGCTGGGTGTGATGACGCTTGGGGTTCGTGCAGGAGGAATGGGCGAGGAGAAAAAAAAGAAATGTAATTAATCTGCCCTCTTGATATAAACAGGGAGTATGTTTTTTGATTTTTCTGTGCGGCTGATATGGAAATGTAGTGACCTGTGCTGTTTCTGGGGCAGCTTCAGTTGGTCTTTTTCCTACTGAAGACTTTGGAGGCCAGCCAGACAGAATCAACCGCTCTGACCCCTCGCACCCGACAGATCGATGCACAGGTCGCAGATTTCGTGGCGTTTTGACCTTCGAGGACGTGCCTCAGGTCCAAACACCCAGTATAGACTGGAGAGTGGAATCCAGCTGCAAACAAACCCTAAAGTCCCTTTCCTTCATGGGAATATGGTTGGTGTGGGATGATAGAAAACAGGCACACGTGTTAAAATGTGTGATCGGGCTGAACTACCACATCTGTGGGGTGACACACGTTTAATATCTAAATAATATTTATGTACTTTTTCAACCGTGCATCCCCTGGTAGGCGCCCTGTACTTCCCGAGTGGGCAATAGTGGTATCGATGGTATAGAAAATGGACGAATAGAAAGCACTACATATGGTGTATATGTCAGGTTGTACGTTACATAACTACATAATAAAATACTGTCAGAATGATGAAACAGTCTTGTCTGGTGGATATTCCGCCGTAAACCTTAGAGTACTTTATAATTTGGCAGCCATCTCTCTTTTTATGATCTTTGTAATGCAGTTATGATTTTATGACTGGGGAACTGTTATGCACACATACATTTTCCGTAACTCCTTACTCAGTGCAGACTAACTTTTACATCGGAGCCTCCATATTGTTATATATACACTTAAAATATCGTTTATGCATAATGTAATCATTGTGCGTAAGAATATCATTAATGTAATGCCTTTATGTGCCCTTATATGCTAGGCTTGGTTACCCAGGTGCTGAATGGCGAATCGCGTCAAGACTTGTTTCTTTTTCTTGAATTGATTGGTTTGTAAAACACAGCAAAACAAGAAAAGCCCAGCGATTGGGCGTCAGCGGGAGATTTCACAGGGGGCCGCTGGAAGTCCGTCTCCAAGTGAGATGCCGTTCATTTTCGCTCAGCTTGGGGAGGAAAGCAGGCAGAGTGTAAAGGCAGCACAAACAATATGACGACTACCTGCCCCCCCCTTTCTTGTTCGTGCAGCTGTACCTCTGGTAAAATAAGACCGTAAATGAAAATACAGATAAGTACAAGGCAGCGTGTGTGAAGTCGTAGCAAGTTCTTTTAAGTAAGGGTGGAGCAATAGGGCTCCCTTGTACGCAGATACGACTGTGAGCCGTCTGTAGAGCACACTGGTAAGCCTCAGGGCCCAAGGGAGATGGGCAAGCAAGTAATTAGGACGTGGTTAAAGAACTGAACTTGAATGAAACTTTGGCTTCTGAAACTAGCTGCGCATATGGAGAAGGGATTGCCGGAAGATGTGTGTGTGAGGAACATTCCAGTGGAATATTGGATGCATGGGAAAAGGGCGCCTGGTCCAGTGAATTCTGCTCTCTGTTGCATCATGTGAACGGCCGGGTATATGTTGAACGTCTGTGGCATGTGTTGAATCAAGTCCACGGGGACACAGTCGTTTCGGAGATGCTTTGACCCAGTCGTCTGGCCATAATTTGGCCCCTATGAAATCTTTAACTTTCCTCTACATTCAACATGTCGACTACGAGTACCGAACGTTCGTTTACCATCTAATACAGGGCTCTTCAAATCTGACCCTCAATTCCAAATCCAGGCCTTGTATTCAGCTCTCCCAGGTAGTTAGTTTAATAATTACTGATTCTGATTGGCCAAAGGCTTCACACCTGGCTGGCAGGTAAAGGAAGGCTGGAAAATCAGCAGTGCTTAGACCTTGAGGACCATGATTTGAACAGCCTCATCTAATATGTCACAGACCTTGACATGCTCTGTCATATGGGAGAGGTCCATCAATGTATAATCATTCATATAGTACTTATCATTTATAAGATATTTCTAACAAAGTATTTAAAGAGTCAAGAGTACAATTGCAGACCTCACTGACAAAATCATTATAGAAATCTGCTTCCTTAATTGCCCTGGCATTTGCAGGAATATGACAAAACTGCATGTTGTCAACTGGAAGATACTGCGAATTTTCACCTCAGCACTTATATGAGTGCCCTATCAGCCTTCTACCACACCCCCCAAGAAAGATATTTACAAGTAATCTACATTTTTATTTCTGTTAGCTGACTGAAAGCCTTGATTCACAGTGGCACCTGACAGTTCGTTTTCAGTCCTGACACTGTTCGGCTGTCTGTGGCCTCGCCAAATCGCTCCAGAAAGGTCTGTCTGGGCCACTTTCCCATTTACCTGTACATTACCTCCTGCCTTGGACGATTACTTTGGCTCTGGTAGCCACGTTAATTGCCATCCTGTCATGGCTGAAACAAGCTGCTAACTTGTAGGAGGACCAGAGCCAGCACCTGTTGTGGCCCGGGAATCGTGCGGCGAAGCCAGTGCTCGTTGGTTCCGGCCCAGATGGTCCCTGGGGGTGCCGACTTACTCCTGGGGGCACGCTGACTGTAGCCGCAGGTGTGCCCTTGAAGGACTTCTTATTGCTTTCTTTGCAGGCGTTCAGTTGTTTTGAAATTCGGTCAGGCTTTCTGGCAGCTACCACCGGAGGGGGTGAACATTCATCTCGCGTCGGCTCCGGAACGTCGAGGAGAGCGTTCCCGGGAGCGAGCGACACACCATCCCGACACACCCCTTTCCATGCACGCATCCGGCATGTGGTCTAACCCTTGGCAAGCTCCCCCAGAATCACTGAGCCCTACCGGTTTTCCCATGATGCACGCAAATAAAAACTCGCACAGATGCCCCCCCCCCCACACACACACACACCACAAACATCACCCTTCTTTTCGGCACCCTCCCTTCAGTGGGACTTAGAAGAGAAACAGATGGGAGGTAGGAGCTGAAACATATTCCAACCCCCCCCCCCCCGCCCCCCTTAGTCGGCCCAGTTCTGTGGGAACAAAAGCCGGATCCTCGGGCAGCTGTCTGTATTCTCAGGGCTCTGTGGATGGCTGTCGCGTTTCCCGCCTTATTCCGTCAAACAGAAGGATAAGGCGCTTGACTCTGCTGTCGGCGCTCGAAGAGGCCAGAGGTCTCACTGGCAACAAGAGGGGAAGAAGAAGCAAAGTGGAAAAATGTCTGCTTTTCCCATCTTGAGAGCAGCTTGGCGTCTCTCACGTCTCTCATATCTCCTCATGTCCGTTTTTTTATTTTTACAGAAATGATTTCCACATTTCTCACAAAACGAAACTACGATGTGACAGTATATGGTATTGCGGAGTTTATCCAACATAGCTTAAATTGTTCACATTTTTCAAAGTTGACGTGTCAATAGAAACATATGACGCGGACTTTTTCAAAACCACAATCGTTACAGCTCCTCTCAAACTTGTTTTGTGTTGCTGTTTCACCTTGACGCTTCCATACAGTAGCGTGAGGAGGAATGATCGCGGTGTTCCCTTCTTTCACAAACAAGCTTTTTCCCAGAATGCATTGCACCTCACACAGCAATACGGCGCTGCCCAGCTGTATATAATCATCCCCTTACCCGACACTGCATGCATGTCTGGATGAAAAAGGTCGGAGGGAGCCGAGGGGCCTGTTTTATCTCCCATCCTGCTCACCCTACCCTGTTGGAATTTATCCGTGCAGCTTTCTGTTACACAGAACTGAAGCTCTGCAGCTGTTGCTGCTTAGGCCAAACCGTTTGCCGCATAATGGCTGTGCAGTAATGGTTTTCCTGTAACACTCAGATCTTCATTAAGGGGGCTGCTGTCTGGCCCGTGAGGCATAAGGAGCCCACCAGGGCTACCGCTAACAGAGCTGGAAGGTGGGGGGCGTGCACCGTGATATTCAGAGTGGGCGGAACTATGAGCTGTTCCTTCTAAACTTCTCGATTAAGCCCATGGGCCACAACATGAGAAGACGTTCTGTGATGACTGCTCAGGATGTTTTTGTTCCCTCCTGGACGCAGAGAGACAAAGCTGAATGTGTACTCACAGGGCAAGAAAACAAGGAAGAAGGGACTTGCAATTGCTGCTGTTCCCCTTTCTTTCCCTAAAGATGTAGACGTCACCAGTACCCTCCGCTGACCACACCCGTGTCACATGACCTGGTAGAGTCTGTAGCCAAGAGGTTCAGTTGTTGTCTCAGATATAGTGTCAGAGTGCTAGATATCCTGAGTCTTGCCCTGGACGATCTGCATCTGAAGAGCGAATGTGTGGGCTGGCTCTGGGGTCTAATTCAGCCAATCAGTGTCAGAGGCCTTAATCGGTGTGGCCGTATCAGCCCTGTGCTTAATTAAAAGACATTCCTGCTGTTGACGAAGGACTTATCTGCTTAGCAGGGCTCTTTAAAGATCAGAAGTAACAGTGTTAAAAAGTCAGGAGCTCTGTGGAATGCTGCTTAAATCTCACTTGGATTTGAAACTCCTGCTTTCAGGCTTTCAGACTCTCACACAAGAACTCTTACAGAAAATCCATATCATTACATTTTAAACCTAAAATTAGCTACATCACAAGTGTTGGGGCAGCCTGCAAACCCTACTGACTATGTGCTAGTTAATGAAACTGTTACATACATGTAAATGCGTGTGCATGTATGTGCAGACTTGTCGCAAATTGAAAATCTCACGCCAGCCAGCTGTCTAAATTTGGCAACCCAGCAAGTTAATAGATTAGAATCTGAGCCACATAAATACTTGAGAATAGGTCATTAATTGTAGCAGCAAATAGACATAGATTGCTGTCATATATATCCATTAAGCACACAGGCTGCTCTGGGTGTCACTCATCCAGCCCCACCTCGGTTAAGCGGCATGATGAAGCTGAGCTTCATTCCTCGGGGGGCTGACAGAGGAGCTACGGAAGGAGGAGGGACTTCCTGAAGATTTATGTGCAACATGGTCTGTCAGGCCAAATAAAATCAATAGGGTCCCCTTATGTGAGGCCAGGGCCTCCGGAGAATCACACCTCCTACCCGCCACTTGCTCCTCTTGGGCGTCGCCCAATGTCCCTCAGTCCTCCCTCGTCAGCTCATGTTCAGATAAATAAAATAGATCGATTTATAAGGCAGCCCGTTCGGAAAACGGCGTTCGCCGAGCAGGAGCGATACGTGGTGTGAATTACAAGCGGAATGAATCGTCTCGGGTTTAACGTGGAATGCAGTGGCGTCGTTTACATTCAGATGCTCTGCCGATGGTTTTTATTCAAATGCTCGTTTTTTTAGCTGCGCTGTTCAGTTTGCTAAGTCATGTCTTAAACCCAATATGCTAACCATTACAGCCTTTCTGCTAAGCTCATCGCTACCCTAATTTTTGCACTCAAATTTTCTTCAAGTCAGATGTCAACATGCGAAATGAAAAATTCACTCATTTTATTAGATACGTCTTGGTAGTACTGGATAGAACTACTTTTCCTCCCAAAGCACATCACTGACTGCCCTGTTGTTTTTGACCTTATGGCCTTCCACTTAGCTTTAATGAGTTGCCCATTCTACTCTAACCTCATATTAATAGGGTGTCTACAGCTACACAAATACCATTGACTGGACATTTTTTTTATCACACCATAAACTCTAGTATATCTAGTGTGTGACCATCCCTGAAAAGTGGCTGTTTCTGAGATAATGGAAGAGCTGCATATAGCAGCCACAATCACACCAGGGCCAAAACCAGTTAGATCAGGCATTTTAGCAGTTCTAATCCTCGCCAAACAGTAAGAGAACCCCTTGACTCTCTATGTATTCAGCTGCAGTTTCAGCTGCATGTTTCGCTGGTTGGAAGAGCAGGCTGTTTGCATTGGCAAGCAGGTGTACCTAATTAACTGACCGCTGAGTCTTTCTGTAAACAGTTTGCGGCACGAATAACTGCACATGGGAAACATACTGCAAATTGTTGCTTGATAGGTGTATCGCTCAACAAGCCTTGCATTTTTGGCCATGACTTGTCTTGCCCAATAATATGGGAAAAGTTCTGCAGGGATGGTCATTCTGCCTTTGGATTCGTCAGCGATGACGGCTCGGCTAGTGGTCGTAAAAAGCAGGCTGATAGACTGATGAAAGATGTCACAGGACAGGGGCAGTCTGCACTCATTTGCACTGTGTAGGAGGGAGTTAATGACGTTATTGTTGTCAGCAGTCCGTACGGCATCCTAGCTACTAATAGTGTGTTAAATGTTTTAATGAGTGTAGAGTCACGTAATTGTGAAAACTGGGTTCATAATATCCTTTGTGGACTGCGTCTGTATGGGTTCAAAAGCTTGATTAGCTGAATAGATTCTGGCCCATTTTCATGTAACCCCTGGTGCAGCTAAAGGCGAACTCTCCAGCCAATTGCTAATGGTGGTGATGAAACCTTCTGAGCCAAGGTGGGAGGGATAATCTGTGGACGCTTCTCCGCTCTGAATGATAAGTCATTGGACTTTAGGATTATTGAACAATGAATGGAATATCAGATTAACTAACATCAATGTTCATGATCTTTTTCCATTGCTGTTTGGCCAACATTAGTGTCAAGTGTAACCTCCCGGCTGTTTTCCGTTGCCAGGGGTGACGATGAAGCTGATGGACGAGGTCGCTGGCATTGTGGCAGCCCGGCATTGCAAGACCAACATCGTCACGGCCTCGGTGGACGCCATCAACTTTCACCGCAAGATCAAGAAAGGTGAGACAGACCTCGGGACACAAGATGTGCAAAAGGTTGGAAAGCTAAAAAAAACCAAACAAAACCTAGGTTGCCATCAAATAAAACGCTCCATCATCTTGAATGTTGCTGTTTGTGATTGTACCAGCCTGGATTACAGACTCTCAAACAGTTTGGTTTCAACACAAATAGGAACCAAATCAGCTACGTACCCCCCCTGCCCCCCTAAACACATGGTACTCCTACGTTATCGGACTCGTCATTTCCACCCAAATCTACGACCCTGTTCTGTGATGATCTTGACAGGCTTCTTAGCAAGGATTTGTCATAGATTTTAATGTGCTACATATCTTCTTTCTTTATGCAGGAACTGTGAAAGAGTATTTGCATATACAGTATAAATGAATTCTGATATAAAGTAGCAGTTTTTCGCTGGGATTTATTAAGTCTGGCTTTTCGATGGGAGTCCCTAGGTTATGTTAGAATGGAAAACCTGCCCGCTGTGTCAGGAGACCCTTGTTCCTGGAGAGCTGGGGTCTGCAAATGGAAACTATGTCCCATGGGCTTGCGGGACGCAGATCCTGGAGTCACTCTGTGCCACATTAAGTAGCTGCCGATTGGTGAATCAGGGGACTGCAAGCTCCGTGTGTTTACATGATGGATATTCTGGGCCTCTTGCTTATTTATTCCCACGTGATCCATCTCTCAGCGACTCTCAGAGTTTCCGGCACGGGGAGGGGTGGGGGGGTGGGGGGGTTGAGAGGACACGATGATGATCGATCCTTATCGGACCCCTCCAAATACACGAGCAATCATACGACCTCCGTTAGGCTAAATTCTGCCCTTGATGTTAATATAGGCTTGGTCGTCTCTGCCAGTGTCATTTTGCCAGGAAATATCCAGCACTGCTGAATGGAAAAACGAAAACCTCAAAGCAAGAAAAAAAACATAAAACAAATGTTTAAACTGCCAGGAGGGGCCTCTTGAAATTAGCATTCCTTTATGTAACCTTATAGTTTGACTCCGCTGCATGTTCTGTTCGTATGAGGAAATCATTTTCATTAGCGCAGTATGGAAAGAATGAATGAAATAAATAACCCTGGGCTATTTTCCATGGCTGTGGCATTTTTATTCTTAAAATGCTGTTGTGGTGAGGGAATGACTCATTTTTTATTAACCGTCTTGCCCAGCTGTTTCCTTGACGGGATGAGAACACGCACAGGAGTATGTTCAGCGAGGGTACGGCCATTTTCCTGCCTTATATAAATCAGACTCCCATAAGGATGATACTGCTGCTTTGCCTTTTAATGCACAAGCCTGGATGTCAGGGGCTGAATGTTTCTGTTTCTTCCTCAGGGAACGAACTAACAAGGAGAGATGCTAGACATGTAAATTGCTCATTGATCCGCGGTGACCTTGTATTTTATGATCTGTCTGCATAATTTGGGCTAAAGTTAATGATTCGCCTCTCTGGATGGACCTGTTTGCCCACAGCACGCCTTGGACTCACAGCACTTCCAGGTTTTGCTGTTGTTGTCAAACCAGGAAGACAATTAGCACCTAATTTCCTCGATTATACTGTGGCAAATTACTGAGGAATCTCTATTTTCCACGCTTATTTTTTAAATGTTATCAGATAAGATTCATTATTTATGGAAATGGTCCACTGACTCTTCTCCTTTCTCTCATGTCTTAGATGCTTCTGTTCTAAATCATTTGTTCTTTGCTTTTGGAACTGTGCGTACACCAAGTCCTCCAAGGAGTGGACTGTGTACAAGACATTATTACATGAAAAAAACTGATTTAAATAGAAAAAATAACCCAGATATTTCTTTTCAGAAAGGCCAACATTGATTTGCATCAGTCCACTTTGGCCAACAAATTTTCAGCAGCTGTGACTTAAGCAAGAGAGAACATTTGCCGGACATAGGCACTAGGCTGCTTGTGGAAGGTGGAATTTTAATGCGATTGGACAATTTTTATTTCCATTTCCCAGAAATCAGTTGCCTCCCACAGACATGATATGTCCAGTCAGTATTGTCCTAAGTTTGTACACGCTGCCACAAGTGACTAGCTAGGAAATATTCATCTCCTTTCATAGGCCAGTTGTGGTGCAAAGATCATGTGCTTGCTAATCTGAGAGGAACTCATGCAGAACCGTTCTCACATTTAAGGGACTGTCTTGTGAGAATTAAGAGAATTGTTTTGTTTTGTTTTGGAATAAATCATCTTGCCATAAAAGTAACCTCGACAATAGATAGCATCTGTGCAATAAACAGGATATCTGTGTTGTTTTTCTAAGTGCTCCTTTTTACCACACAAATCTCTAATTTTGACAGCCAGCCTTATTAAACAGAAGAACCAGCCCATTGTTTTACTTTTAAAAAGAGGCCAATCCCAAAAGACAACAAAACATGTTACAAGTTTACAAGATGAACATATTGAATGCTGAGAAGGTTACTGGGTTTGTCAGTAACAGACTTCCAGCTCTAACAATTGGTCACGTAATCTAAACAGTGTTATACTCATTCAATAACCGCTAACCCTTTTTGTTTTGCTTAAGCTTGGTTTTGAACAGTAAACATGTTAAAAAAATTGCATAAATGAATATCCCCCACAATCCCCTGCTGTGTCTTCATGGCCTGTATCAGGGGACGTCCATCCCCTTCCATCCCCTTTCTCTCCAGCACCGTGAAAAAAGCCACACTGTGGTTTACCTGTTAAGGTTATCAGTGTTAGACCAAGACCCACTCAGATCCCTCTCGAGGGCCCTGCGTCTCACCTCTAAAGAAAGCCTCTTAACCAGAATTGCTTCAGTGAAATATCTATTATTGGGTCAAGCATCAAGCCGTAAGCTAAAGTCCCTTCCCCTTGATGGAAAGAACCATGTGACCAGGGTAATTCAGAACCGACCAGAATTTTATTAAGGGAGGGAGTGGTACATCAAAAAGCCTAAGATGTAAATGTTTTTTGGGGATGTGACTTGGCGATGCTCTGGTGATGTTCATCACACCTGTTGTGCTGTCATTGGTTATCCTGCACCAAAGTGGCTTTTTTTTATGTGACCTGCACATGGTGTGTAGCGCACTGAGGAAGGCGAGGCGCCGGAAATGCCTCTGCGTTGTTTGCAGACTTGTAATAAAATTGCATCGAAGCAAAGTGCGACATCTTTTACTTTAAAATACGCTTGTTTTGGCAGGGGAGGAAACAAATGAACACAGCATATATGCTCCCAGCAACATGGAGATTAGAGTCCGCCATTAAGGTCTGGGGTGTCAAAATAAAAGCGGAGTGGTCATAATGGGGGGAGAGCAGGAATGAGCAGATGGAATTAATCAACGTGGACAATGACATCCACCCAGCTCACTCCCCCCTTTCTCCTGGTCCCGTATAAGAGGATCCATCAGGCAAATAAATCATTTCTCTCAGTTCCTAATGGCTTTCTCACTAAATCTATGTCCATTTCTACTCCCCCACTTTATACGTCCTCTTTTGTGGGGTCCAGCTCTTTGATCTTGGTGCCGAAGAGGTTCGATTCGATTTCCTGCTGAAGGACCGCCAGGCTCGATTTCAGTGTCAGGCAGGGATGGTGTATCTCAGACCTGTGAGCGGCACTCCAGACCTCCAGCAGTGTTCACCAAGTGCCACAAATATAGGCGAGATAATTCAGGACTCCTCTGCATTGTTGCACTCATGATGAAAATTGGTGTAATGCCCCTCCTTTGATGTGACACATGCCGAGGGACTCAGAATCTCAATCCCGAGGTCGCTCCGTCCATTGTACCCTTGAATGGTAATGTTATAATGAAATCATTACGTTTTGTGACCACATGGTCATGCTGGGCTAGGTGATTATTCCACATTGCTGTATTTCTGTATCAGCATGTCCTCAGACAACCCTATTAAATGTTAATCAGTGTAAGTGTCCACACAGGGCTGACATTTTAAATCTATTTTTTAATTGCTGCTGGTGTATTATGAACAAATTAATACTTGAAACTATCCTGTTTCTTTATAATAATTCTATCCCCATAACTACAAGCCATCTGTGCCCAGTCCTGTCTCCAGATTATCCCGATGTTCATACGTTTCACATATTTTTCAGAATTTGCACATATGAATTCCCAGATCTATCACAGTACTGGGTTCCTGAATATATCGTTTGTTATTTACATATATTAGCATATAGCAAACATCTACGCAAGCAAAAAGTCACTGGAAAATTTAACGTTGCCACTACTGAGGTTTTTCACACAGGAGTCTTTACAATGTAATTTCGAAATCATATTGCTACAATCAGAACGACATCGTAATCTTCACCAGTCCGGCATTAACTTGCAACGTCAAACACTCAGCATGAAGAATGACGCTTCTGTTCATCTGCATAAATTAGTAAAAATACAGACACCTCAATGAAAGTGCTGGATGAGTAATAAATGACAAATATTACAAAAGACTTGACCTGTTCTGGTTGAAATTCCAAATGGCCCGATTGGACAGCCATAACCCAACTGTCTGAGTATCCGCGGTGTGTTTTGCCTGTGGTGGTATTCTGTTGTTACCTTTGAGAAAGGTTATGTTACCAGCTTCCATGCACAGAGTGACCATCACTATAAACTAATGTGTTTAGCAAACAAAAAAGTAATATAGGTACAATAGAGTATGATCTTTTATAATTGCTCTGCCCTTTATGTGAGTGAATGGCATTTCCGCCATAATGAGCTGCCTGAGTGGTTTCCTGGTCTTGCTGGTTTTCTTGTTGTCGCCTGTCAGCTGTTTGCACACTTCGCCGCACAGCCGGCTATTAACCAGCGACGCCCATCGGAAAACGTCTCCACCGCCTCCGTCCGTCACGCCCGATGAACCGGCTCCCACACCTGGCGCAGCGGGAAGTCGCTGGCTTGGATTTGGCAGCCGGTTCCGGTTGGGATGTGGGCTCCAGACTCGGACAACGCAGAGCCCTGGTCTTGGCGTGAGATACTGTAAATTTCCTGGAGTGGCCATTTGTGGGTGGCCCAGTGATGCTGGGGTTCGCGTAGGTTTGAGTCTCCAGCTCTTAACGTGTGGAGTTTGCATGTTCTCCCAGTGTGGTCGTGGGGGTTTGTTTTGGATGCTCTGGTTTCCAAATGTCCAAATGTGTTTACTCTGCAATGTGTTGGTTCCCTGCCCAGCTTGTGGGGCTCCACACCCCTGTGATCCTGCGTAGGACAAGTGGGAATAGAAAATGTGTGATTCTATATGAAGTATCCATTTTGCATGGAAGTCACAGGCAAGGAAACTGAGGGACTTGGTTAAACTAACTGTCAGCTGTATGAAACATATGAGGGTGAAAGCAATTATTTAAAAGCAAGGGAATGATGTTGCAAATTATATCAAGATTTTTTTTTATTGCAGACGTGCTTTTAAAATCCTCTGACAACATTTTTTATCTAGCAGAATTTTCCCTTCAAAACCACTTACATAATCATTTTAACCATTTATATAATGGCATAAATCTGGGTTAAAACCTTTTCTTGAGGGCGAAACAGCAGAACCCTTTCCGAGACTTGGGCTGGGAAATTAATTTATTGTGATTTACTGGGAATCACAACCCCGCCATGTGAAGCAGGACTCTGATTGGTCCTGCCTGTGGCCTGTATGTTATCACAGACCTAGGAGCAGAGCAACAGGGCAGTTCCTGGCGACAAACGCCTGCCCCAAGTACCTGCCTCAGGCAAGCTCAAGCGTCCCCAAACAAGCAAACTAACTAATCAATAAGTCATGCTGTTGCCATGGCAATCAGACAAGGCACCAGTATAAGAAAAGGAAGGTAGAAATGGACCTCCAGGGATAATCGTCCTGGTTTAGAACCAGAATAGGGCTTTTTTGAACTCTGTGGGATTATGTCATGCCTGCATTCCACAACAGCAGCTCAGTGACAAAACAGAAGAGCAAACTTCCTGAGGGACGTGGTAAATGTAGCAGCAGTGCATGTAACAGTCAAACCTTACATCCTTTAAGTTGGGTTTCTGTGCAATATCAGTAACAAACAGGCCAACGTTTTGTGCACATTTTGTGAGTCTTGGCCTTGCGTGAAACAGTCTAAGGACAGAATGCTTGATTGTTTGTGGTGATCATGGTTTGTGATGCATCGCAGACGCAGACCCTGTGGTACATGACCTGTAGCACAAAGGCTAGGAAATGGTTTCTGATGCTGAACGGTGATGCCAGTCACTGATCCAACTGGATGGGCTGCCAGAAATCGAGCTAAAATAAAAAATTTCACTGCTAATGCAAAGCAGTGAAAATGCATTAATTAGAACAATACAAAGAGACGGTGATAACCCAGTTCCAATCATAAGTTGATAGCTTTACTGTCATAGGAGATAAAAGGTCTCTAAAATTTCCGGCAATTAAAAACAGGCAAAGCAAAGTAAGTTTATTTAAATAGTCCCATTCAGGCACAAGGCAATTCAAAGTGCAGGTTGTATCCTTGTGTACGTCAGTCAAGGAAATCCTGCTTTCTGCAATATAGATGCACAGTTAGATAAATACAACTTTTCCCTATCATATGTGTCCATCCATTATGAAAACCTTAAGTCTTTGCCTTCCCAAGATGCTCCAGAGGTCCGCTTTGTGCAACCCGTCCCAATAAAGGCACCCTGGGCTGACATGACATGCAGCTGAAATACTATTCAGACCCTCAGGGGCTTCTACAAAGAGTAAAGGAGAGTGCTGACACTGCAGCTGGGAGCCGGAGCACAAGTTAATCAGAAAGGAAGACCTGTCTGTCAAGGACAAGTTATTATGGGGCCATGATTGACCCCAGGCTTTGGGGGCCTGCATCACTCTTAAAGCAGTAGTGACAGCGGAGCAAGCTGCTGATGTTAGAGCTCTGGTGCGTGACTGTAGCGTAAGAGACATTTGATGATGTTGGGGTTGGAGCAAACCCCGGGGCATAGATGGGGAGATCACACAGCAAGCTGCAGATTATTCCTCTGCGGCAACCAACTGCGTTGTTGTCCCTGCAGGAATCCAGCACTGAAAGCTGCCTGATGTGACTGTAACCAACCTGCATCCTTGGCTGATGAACAGATTGTGTCTTCTGTCTCCAGGTTGCATTTTGACCGTCTCTGGCAGGATGACCTTCACCAGTAACAAGTCCATGGAGATTGAGGTGTTTGTGGATGCCGACAACCTGGTGGAGGCAGACAAGGGGAATTACCGCGCAGTCACCGCCTTCTTCACCTACATCTCCTTGGATAAGGAGGGCAAGCCTCTTCCTGTTCCCCCGCTGAAGGTAGGCCCTGAGAACTGTGGGTAGGATGGGACGTGCTAAATGTTAGGAAGACACGCCCCCCCCAGTGCAGCACATGACCAGCACACGGCCAATCAAGAAGGAGCTGTACACTCTTATTTGCCCCCAAAACAAATTGTTAATAAGCGATCAATATTAGGATCCTTTTAGATCTTTACCAAGATGATGTCATCTGACCCAGAGTTTCCTGACCTGACTGCAGGTGACCCGCTGTGTATGGTGGTCCTCAGTCCAGCCAATCACTTTCTTAATTACATTTTTTAAAAATGATTAATTGATTAATTTCATTTAGGAAAATAAGGAACACTATAATTTATTTCCCTAATTGTTCAGTTAAGCTCAGTAATGAGGAGTTAAATACTTCTGAAGTATTTTGTTTCTGTGAATTGAATTGGCTGACAGCTGAACCAGGCTAATTAATTCCTGTCTCGGTTGGGGCAGTATGGACTTGGGAAATCTTGATCTACTGCCTGATATGTAATGGTCTGAAGCCTGAGCTTATCTTGTACCCTGCATTAAGAAAGTGATTTGCTTCAGTCAGAACAATTTATGTGAGAATTGTAAGCTATTGTTAAATTTTACATTATTTCTGTGGCCCTCATTGACACCCCCAAAGCCTGTGACTTCACCTTGATCATTATTACTGAAAACTGTCCTAGATAGCTACTGCACTTGACAGATCTTTTTCTTAAAAACGATTTCAGTTAGCAAAGAAACAGCTTCAGACTAGGAGACGGCGATAACGCAGACCTGCAGTACTGTAGTTTTTAGCATGTGATTGCATTTAAAAAACGTGCTTCAAAGGCCCATCTGTTGATAATTGGGTGGCTGCCACAGAATGATTGCCCAAACAGGCCTGCTGCCAGGGTGCTGATGTCACATTCCAGACAAACAAGGCGGAAAATAGCAACCCAGTCGTCACTGTATTACTACTAGGAAGCACAATGGCATCAGGCTGCTTTTGATTCTGCCTGCCAATTGCTGATGTGAAACTAACTCTTGGTAACAAAATTTCACTATTCGGAAACGAAAAACCACATTTTAACCCACATTTGTTTACTTCTCAGTTTATGGTCCCGGACTTTCTGGCAGGAACAAAGCACAGTAAAAATGCTGTAAAATCATTTTCGATGGCTAGTAGTTCATTAACGACTAGCACAGTAAAACATTTTATGAGGAAAACTGGATGGATGAAACATGTTAGCGCTCGAGTTGCGCCAGCAACAGAAAGGCAGCTGGGTTGCTATGGTGTTTCCCTCCAAAAGAGGTGACAACGTGATTAGCACAGTTCAAACTGAAGAAATAGATGTGAAAATGGGAATTTGCTAAATCCACAATGACCAAAGATAGATAGATAGATAGATAGATAGATAGATAGATAGATAGATAGATAGATAGATACTTACATACATATATACATACATCAGCATAGCCTTAAAAAATTTACGTTGCATTTCAGCTATGTAACATGCTCTGCATAAATTAAACTAAGCTATTGGCAAGTTGGGTGGAGAGTAATTAAAGCATCATAAATATAAATATGATGTAATGTATGTAATGTAGCATATGCTCAGGGTTCCTGTATACTGTAAACATAGCATTTTTTTAAATCGCATCTGCACCCTTCGGTCTTCCCCATCTTCAGCTTTGGTAATTCTCTGGCCAGAAATAACATGCTCCGCTGTATAAATAGCATATATCGACCGGGGCAAGCGCAGCTCTAATTTGACTTAAGGTGATGCTATCTTCAGGGAAAAAAAATACTCTTGTGTCTATTTTTAGCAGGGCCTATTTTAGCTGGGAGTCTGGGGAAGGGGCCGTGATTGGCTGCCAGGGCCTGCAGTGTGTGCGTGTGTGTGTGTGTGTGCGTGTGTGTGCGCGTCTGGCCAGTTGGACGTGACTCGTATACACAATGTACATGGCTGCGCTGGTGGAGGAGGAGACACAGAGACACCGTGTATACCTGTGTGTCCTTGCGGCCCAGCGGAGCCTAACGACGGGCTTCACGGCACGGCGGGTCGGAGAACGCACGCCGCCGCAGAGTGACAGCTGAGGATTTTGCCCTGCCGAGTGTTCAGCTGGGTCCCTTCACTCACGGAACAAGTTGGGTTGCTATAGCAACCCTCAGCGTAGGAAAGCGGCAGTTTATTTTTATGCGCTTCTGCGTTTGACTGGGGTCATCGACGTAGCTGGAGTGTGCTGCCCGCATTAACCTCTCGCCCCTGCTCATTTTTGTACGCGGCCAGCCCCACGTAGCCTACCTCTAAACTGAAGCATTCCGGAGGCTGCCGTCGGGGTCGACACATCTCCCTGGAATTATGCCAGAATCGGTCCCATTGCTGTTGAATCCACCATCTGTTTCTCTGGACTGAAACTCTGTTACTCTTCCAGGGTGCTGCCTTTTTCCGGTGTTTTACAACTTCACACAGTGGCTAAACATTAGGTTTTTACTTAACTCTATCACATCAATTTTTCTATTTTCATACCTCTCAGCTTATTCCCTTGTTTAGTTGTCATATTATGTGACTATTGGCAGGAGTGGAACTTAAGAATTTTAGCTAATAGCCGACTGGGCTACTTCAGTAAAAAATGCTTGAATTTTTATTTACTAGCCAGCAGGCTAGTGCTCAGTTTTTTGTATTCATACTTGGCCTAAATTACTCACCTCAGGCAAACAGGCACGCTTAATTTCCAGCCCTAACTATCAGGCAGTAAATACTGTCACCTACCATAAATTCTGCTATTATTGAGCATTGTCCATGTCATTTGCATCGATATATCTGTAAATGCAGTCTGAACCTTGAAAAACTGACCTTTTAGCATATTTATATAACCTAGTTTTAGGGCGTCTTGTTGACTATAAGCAGTCGCTGCAGGTATTATCCTCCCCATGTCAGTGGAGGTCAACCTTCATCAGGGGCCCTGCAGGTCCTGCTCATAGCTCTCCACCCTGTTCCAGAACTTATCCAGCTAGCACCCTATTGGCTGCCGGAGTATAAGGTGACAAACAGATAATTACTTTAGCCAAACAGTTAAGAGCTTCAGTATTCAGCATGTGCAGACCATGTTAGACCACCACCACTAATAAGTGATGCAAGAAAAATGTACAATATTATATTTCAGTCTGTGCGCGTTATGTGGCCCTTTCCTGCATTATTATGTATTTTTGCATCCACCCATTTTCCATACCAGTCAGTCCAAGACAGGACAATGGTGGGCACAGGCTGGGGGACACTTGGGATTTTAGAGAGACACCAGTTCACTTAAACACTTGTCTTTGGTTAGGAACCAGGAACCCAAGGAAATCAACACACACGTGGAGAACATGAAACCTCCACACACAGAGAGGTGTGGGATTCAAACCCTTGAAGTACGAGACCACTGGGCTGTGGTCTCCACACTGATATTTAAAAAAGGATGTTTTGTGCTGCCTTTCCAATACTGCCAATTTCAGGAAGGCTTTGATGCTCCTTGGCGACGTTAATTATTTCCGTGTTGAGAGCGGCGTTCCAAGGAACCGTGAAATTGTGTAAAATTTGTGAAAAAGGCCAATACCCAACAAACAGCCACTGTTTTTCAAAACAGAGAGATAAGTTTATCTTGAGTGAAACTAGTTTTTTTTGCCAGACATCTTTTAATATTAAGTGTAGTGGTGAGGAATGATTTAAAGAAAGAATTGCATGTTTTATCTTAAAAAAGGGAAGCAGACCCACCTGTGCAAAATGGGAAATGAGAAATGAAAATAAACGTTTTTGTTAAAGTTGCACCTTGAAATAAATATATAAATACGAAATTAAAGTTTATAAAAATTGCATCAGCTAGTTTTGATGATATTGTTATTGTTATTGTTATTGTGTTGAGGGTGAAAGGCTTAATGATTCTGGAATAGGATGTCAGTTATGCTAACTAACAGAAAGCACTGGGTGGCAACTCAGCCAATCATGTGTCTCCATCCAGAAGGTCATTTGCATATACTTGTTATTCGCTGTTTAATTCTCCTGTTGGTGGAGCAGTGGCACTTGGCAGGAGAACACTATACCAACTGGCCAGTCTTCAGTCCCGAAGGAGCCTATCCCAGACCTGCTGCTTGCGTTACAGCATGGCCCCATGCCAGATCCATGCCAGCTAGCCTAATCGCAGTCTGCTGGCCGACTCTGGCCATGTGACTTGTCGGGCAGCTGTGTATAAGCAGCTGAATGCACACAGGTAGGGTACGTCTTCTTGGATGTTACAAGTGTAGCCCAGCTGGCTGATTCATTTGGGTAATTGTTTGGTAAACCCAAAAAATAATCTTTCTCAAAGTCAAAGAAGGTAGAATAGAATAGAATAGAATAGAATAGAATAGAATAGAATAGAATAGTCTTGTTTGCCACATGGCTGAGGCTGGAGGAAAATTTTGTTGGTACAACTCATTGCAGAAAATAGCTAGCAAACAGAATAAGATGACAGAATGTAAATAATAAACTATACAGAATAGGTACACAACATAAAGTATACAACATAGGACACATGCAATTTAAATGTACTACAAAATAAGACTATGGGGTAATTGGAACACAGTCTAACAGCATACACGATATAACGCAAAAGTGAAATAACCCAAGGTTCAAGGTGCTTTCTATACTGTGGTCTAGAATCAGACAGGGAGGTGTTGACTAACTCCAAACTCCCTCATTATTAGTAGTATCACACATTGCGATGTACTGATGCATTCCCGATAACTTGGAACTTTACAAATTTACAAAGTACTATAGAACCTGCTGAACGGAATGGATTCATAATGCAAATTTTCGCAAGCGAATGCTTTCGGTACCGTTCGATGCTAACATAAGATGGGGATTCTCAAAGGCTTGCTAGTGCAAATTAGCAAATAGTAAATCATGATGTGCACTATTTGAACTGTAAATAAGCATCTCTTCAGTTTTATGTCACTGTCGTTCTCCAAACCCAGCAATGGTTTTACCGAGTTATCCCTTCTGCAGTGGAAAACCAAAGTGAGCTGGAACCGCACTGGAACTAGGCTCTCTTCACAGTACAGCTCTGGCACAGCTCGGTTCCTGCTAGCCAGTGGAAAAGCATTATTGATGATCAAAATATGAAGAAAAATGCTGATGTCCATGTTGTGAATGAGAAATCCCATGATGAGATGAAGATCAGCAATCTGGAAATGTATCAGTAAAACTCTACAGCAGACACGCAGTATTGTGCACTGCCGTTATGGATGGCAAAACTGTTAGGATGCTAGATTCAGCTTCCATGGTCTCAGTCAAGTCCCAGAGTAGCATTAGTTTGGAGTAGCGTTTCAACGATGAGAAATTGAGGTTGGTAGATAGTTCCAAATGCACAAACTAAAAATAAGATCATCCCCTAGGTGTTGCAATGTTGAACTTGATGGACTTACATGTTGCCAGATCAGGGGGTCCACCACTATGAGGTCATGATTGGGCAAGGCAAATACAACTGTGTCACAGAATTTTCTATAGAGACAAACCTACAAACAGTTCTAGATGATGTGGCTGACATCTTCAGACGGACTTGGCACACAAACACACAAAAGGGTGCGGTAGTTATAAGCAGTTCCTTAAGCAGCTTGAGAAAAAGTAGATGGTGAAGGATCATGGGAACTGGAGACCATTGGCAGCACCGGCAGTGCCTGTGACTAAAGGTTAATTCATACTTCACGGTCCCATGTGCCCTTTCGGTTGCGGACGAGGGGACGTGACGTATATTTCGTCATCAGGGGTTGGCTGCAGACAACTGCCGTCGTTGCACGAGTAGCCCAGATGTTTATGTCTAGTGGAAACCTTGTGCATTGACCACGCATGTGCAAGATAATAGATTAGGTATTTCCATTAGGTACAGAATTTCATAGATCAGCACTAGGTACGGAGGGTAGCCATATGAGGGTATTATCTAATTTTTCACACTGTCCAGGCATTTTACTGAGGTACATGGTATTTTAAAAAGCAGCACTATTCCATTATTTTGAAATCTTGCCGATAAAATTCACCAAGTGGATAGGAGAGGTCGGGGTCCTGGCTAATTTTGTCCTAAGGATTTCAAAATACTGCGTCAGGCCTTATAATATCATTCAAGCATTGAGTAATAACTTTAAAACTGTTGATAAAAGTTTAATCGTTTCGCTACACTGCTTGTATTTGTGTTTGTACATCTGCCCTCTGCTGGTCCGGTGGAATATCACCGCTGTATGCATGCACCGACCGCGACCATCCGCATCCGCGGCCAAATGTAGTATGGCTACTATCTGCCAGGTGTACGGCCGTCTGCAGCCTGAAAGCACATGAGAGCGCATGCGGAAAAGTGAAGTATAAACTAGGCTTAAGAAGAATGGTGGTGTTAGACTCCATGATTTTAAAGTGACCATTAACCCAGTACTGAAGACAGAACAGTAATAAATAATCAAGACTGACAGTATTTTCTCCAGCCTACCAGCACTGTTTGAGCAGATGCATATCTTTAGATGGATATGGAACAGTCCAAGGTGTTTCTTACTATTAACACCCACAAAGGTCTATAACTATTTTATAGGCTTGTTTTCCGCATGGCCTTGGCGCCAGTGCTTTGGAAGAGGGCCACGGATCCAGTGCTGGTAGGTTGCCCTGGAATGCAGTGCTATTTCGCTGACATTGTCGCCATTGGTCCAGAATCTCATCAAAGCACTGAAGAGGCCAGCAGACTTTAGGCTTAGAGTTCACCATAACCAGTGTGAGTTCATTAGAGTTCACCATAACCAGTGTGAGTTCATTAATATTCACCATAACCAGTGTGAGTTCATTAGAGTTCACCATAACCAGTGTGAGTTCATTAATATTCACCATAACCAGTGT
>JAUMHC010000111.1:4021706-4034200 GCA_032359785.1 Heteromormyrus szaboi
GAGTTCATTAGAGTTCACCATAACCAATGTGAGTTCATTAGAGTTCACCATAACTAGTGTGAGTTCATTAATATTCACCATAACCAGTGTGAGTTCATTGGAGTTCACCATAACCAGTGTGAGTTCATTAGAGTTCACCATAACCAGTGTGAGTTCATTGGAGTTCACCATAACCAATGTGAGTTCATTGGAGTTCACCATAACCAGTGTGAGTTCATTGGAGTTCACCATTACCAGTGTGAGTTCATTGGAGTTCACCATTACCAGTGTGAGTTCTTCAGACCCAGCACCATATACTTAGGTCAGACTACTGATGCACACGAGAAAATACATCTGTTCTGTATCCTGAGAGATGTTTCACAGTTGAGGTCCTTTTTGTTTATGTTATTATAATAAATTCCTTCCAAACTGTCCCTCCATCCCTTGCCTAGCCTTCTGCAGGCAGGGAGGAAATGTGAGTTAGCTAGAGAGTGTGAAAGTGCATTTTTGGAAGCAATGGAGACGGTGACTTCAGACACAGTGCTCACGCATTACAGCCCTCAGCTGCTGCTGGATGCAGTGCTTCACCATACGGAGCTGGAGTCATTATGTCACACATCATGGCAGATGGAAGTGAACGGCCAGTTGCCTTTGCTTCTCGCTCTGTTACATGCACGGGAAGGAGGTTTTACCCTCACTGGAGACCATCAACCTTTGTGTCCATCCTTAAAACACGGAAAGACGTTCTCCTCATGGCAGCAGCACACATGCAGAGATGGATGCTGCTCCTTAGCGAGCTCAGGTATGAAACTGAATACAAAAGGTCTCAAGATTCTGTTATAGCTGCGGAGCTGCCTGGGAAGGTCACAAAAGAGAGCGATCCTCATGTTTCTGCTGAAGCAAGTTGGCAGTCTTCCTCTTATGGCGGAGGTAACTCAAAATGAAAGACATCCCACACCATGTCAGGTTTATGTAGTAACACTGAATGGCTGGACTGAACAGCAGAAATCCTAATTTGGTCTCTTATAATGAATTAACTCTGCAATGATTGTATCACGTGGTGACTTAGATTGATGACACCACCCAAGCTGAGATCTGAAGTACTGGAGGAGCTCTAGGCTAGCCATCTCACCGTTGTCAAAATGAAGGCATTGGTCAGAAACCTTGCATGGTAGCATGTCACAGACCAGCAAACAGAACAGCTCCCAGTTTATTGTGCTGGATGCCAGCATGTTCAAATGATTACTAAGTTTGCATTTCTTCATCCTAGGGATTGACCTGTACTTTCCTGGCACAGAATCTATTTGGACTTAGCAAGACCTTCTATGGGCATTTTCCATATAGTAGTGGAAGGACATTCGAAATGACCAGAGGTGATTCAAATGAGCTCCACACTGCCGGTCTCACCGCAACACACTGTGAGAGCTCTTTTCACCAACAGGTGTCTCTGAGCACTTGATTAATGAGAGTGGAACTGAATTGGTAACTGGAGAATTTCAGATTTGACAATATCATGTCATCACCATCCCCCCCCCCCCCCCCGCAACTAAAGAACTGGCTATACAGTTTGAAAAATGCTCGCAAGGTAGTGTTTGCTGAGAATGTGACCCTGATACAAGCGGTTTTTCATCCAGTGTCAGCTTGTTAACTAGTAATGCTGTTCTCTGGTCAGCCTCTGCACTCCTCTTTTCTAAAGCAGTATTTCTCAACTCAGTCCTCTGATTGGCTGGGAGTTGGGAGGGAGCGAAAAACTGTATGGGGGTCCCTGAGGCCTATTGTATAGCCAGGTCCATTATACATAATTCCCAGGCCCAGAACACCCTCTCCTGGCCCCCAGGCCGAAAGCCCAACCTTCAATGCAGAGAGATTACTGAGGTGGTCAGAAGCGAATCGTCGGAAAGATAATTCGGAAAACAAGACCTGCACTCCTCTTGTACATAGCTGAGGTCTCTCCTGGTGTTAAAACAGTCCCTCTGCATGTGCCACACCATTTGCAGGTTTTACGCTTCTCTTTGTATGACAGATTACGGAGCAACATGGCCGGGCTAGAGCTAATGAGCGGTTCGTAGGGGGCACCTGCTAGACCTCTGGGAATCCTGTTCAGCAGAGGTGCAGTGCTTTGTTGTCTGGGCTGCAGTAAGCCACTTGTGATTCATAATTAGGCAGTTCATCAGACAAACAAGCATGACTGAAATCTCTGAAAACTATGATGACAGAATCCAGATTAGATTTTTCAGTGGCAGAAATGTGTCATGCACGCTCACAAATCGCTGACTGCACATTCGACTGTAGCGGAATGTTAACGCTGATGAGAACAATGGAAGTGAACTTTTTACGCGGGTAAAACGGTCAGCAATTTTTTGTGTGGAATTCTTTGTCCGAATCCTATGTCTGCTGCCTCAGTGCGACTTCAGATAAAGTTTTGCTGGCCTGTCGGCTTTGAAGAATGAGATTCCCAGGGTTACAGTTGAGTCTGGAGCTGTTGGGTCCAGCCAGCTCTCAGTGAGGCAGGAGGAAGAACATCCCTTAAAATCCAGCTGGGTTTGGATAAGTAGTAAAAGTTCATCCGTTTTGTTCTTGAGTAATGACTGAAAGAAGAAAGTTTGTTTCCTTTATCGTTTTTGCCAGATAGATTCTAATGCTGATTACCGAAATGACTTCAAAATTTTCACATCACATCAGGTTTTTGAGGAAAGGCCAGTTTTGTTATAATTATCGTACAATGTTTAAAATGCGGGTATTTCACATAACACTGGTCAACAAAGACTTTTTCACGCAATAGCTAAAGGATGCTTTATGTACTTTTAAATACTGATTTAAGAAATGCGCTCAGAACTTTGCGCTCATCTATACTTTTCCAGTGATGTCATTTTTAGGCTATATTGATGGTACATACCTCCTTATCAAGAATTTATGGGCATATTTAAGAGTGATTTGGGGAAAAAGGTTTTATTTCTATTTTGAACATTTTTACACCTTTAGCGAAGGGTGTAAAGTACTGTAAGTCTGGTTTGCCAGAGTTTACAGGCTGTAACATGTTTGGACGTGTTGAGACGGGGTCCTGCTCACTCTCTGATATGGAAAAATGATGTCAAGGTCACAAGTCACCTGAAGTACGAAACAGTTTTGATATAGAGATGAGCACCGACATTTGGGCTTGTGAGTGAGCGCCTGGTAGGTTAATATGGACCGTTTATCAGGTGGTTTTTGACAGACAGCAGAGTTTGTGCAGAAAGTTTACCTGGTTGCTCAATATCTGACTGCGGCATTTCATCACAGTAACCCCAAATCATGTGATTTCAGCAGATTCAGCTCTGAACCTTCCCTTCAGACGGCTGCGGCTTTGCTGTTCCATCAGAGGATCAGCCTGGAACTCGACTGTCTTGGGCTTTGGGTTTATTTACTTGTTTATTATTTTTTCATGTGTCATTCTCAGGTAGGAGGAGTCTTATATAATGTATATATGTGACATAACAGCAGCCCCAGGAGAATCTGTGACCTACCTGATGATGACAAACCCTGTGGAATTTTGGGGACCCTTCACATGCCTGTAACAGAAACTTAGTTACAGGCTGGGGCTGGTTACCATGGTAACACGGCCTGGATCGCCGCATCCTCCCGGTCATCTGGCTAGGTCCACGGTGAGAATGGCGGCGAGCTCTTATTTGAGATCACTGGGGACGGACGTGCAGATGTGGCTGTCCTCTGGTCACTGAGGACGTCTGTATTCCCTCAGCAGCACCCAGTGTTTAGAAAATGGGAAAATGGATCATTTTCAGTGTCACAGACCTCCGTCTCAGTCACTTCTTTGATATCTTTCTCGGCACAAATGTGTATAGCTGTGGGCTACGCATTATGGAAGTAATACAAACCCCCCCCATTTTCCGTGTCGGTCCTGCTCTTCATCTCATCTTCGATTTCACCGACATCGGTATCCTGTCCACTGCTGTCTGTGACAGATAGCTCCCCTAGCACGACATCTGATAGAATCAGCCGTCCAATCCCCATACTCCACATCATTTAGCTGCTGCTTAATCCAGGCAGCACGTCACGGAAAACGGTGAGCAAGTCTTCCCGTTATTGACCGGTCTGACGGTCTGGACACTTCACGGTTTCCTAAGACGTTTAGTAAGCGCCCAGATCCTCGGAGTCTGGCCAGTGCATTACACAAGATGTTGGCTTAATGTGTGTCTCTGCTGCACGTCTTCAGGGTTTCAGCAGTTTTGATTTGATTTTCTAGCTTCGTCTTTGCAGTTATTTGCTTCATAACTAAGCAGAATATTTGTGTGACGGCCCGACTGCGTATGACCTAAATAGTGTGAGAAGACATTCTTTTACAGAGTGCAGTGATTATTAAGCACTGCATTTAGATTAGATGTGTTGGAAAGTACTAAGAATTGTAGCTTTTCTGCTTTTCTGATTAGCAGTACTGTACAAGGTGACAGTATATTTTCTTAGCAACTGATGAACAAAAAAAATAAACAATTGTAAAATCTGAATCTTTATTAGATCACTCTTTCTTTGATGTTATCCTATCATTTAGCTTCCGGTGTTTCTCATACTTCATACTACAGTATTTATCTTATTGACCACGGAAGTTCCCACTACTTTTTTAGTAATTCTTTGTGTTAATCTGTACTCCCCCGAATCTGCCACCTTTTTTCACCTTGCAGTGAGTTGTTGGGATATTTAAAATCTTGAATAGAAAATTGATGTGTTGTTATTGCCAATGTGCTGTTTTCTATAAGCATGGTGGGCACAGTGTATTTTGAGAAGGTTCCAGGATCCATAAGTTCCAGTGGGTCTGTACTGCATACCTGACGTGAAGTATTCAGTATTCCAAGTATTCAGCTAAAGCTCTGCTTGGGATTTGATATGTAATTACCAGGAATTCTCGTGCCAGTACATCACACGTTTGGCAAAAATACCACTTTTAATTCTGGAAAAAAGAGAGAAAAAAATCTGAAACTTAAATATGCATTAGACCTTCAGTTCCCAGTAGGGCTACTGTGAGTTTAGTGTAAGTTACCAATTAAGAAAATATGGAGAGGCGTAATTATGTTGAAGTCTACAGTTTTGAGTTCTGTGGATGGTTTCGGAAAGTAACTTCTAAGTGCCCTCGTTAATTCTGAGCTGTGCCTGAACGAGCGATTTCCTGTATATTCTGCTGATCTTTCCCAGCAGAAATGACAGAGGATTTGTCTGCATGTCTCTTAATTAACAATGCTGGAATATGCTGTAATTGCCCGGCTTATTGGCCAGCTGCTCCTTCATCCCTGTTATAAGCAAAGTGCTCCTCATGTGATGGTGGTAATTAAGGAGCCTGCAGGCCCTCAGGGCTTTGGGGAGAGACGTTATTATGTCCTCCGCAGGACGCTCTTAGTGCCTCTGAACTTTGCTAATTAAATGCTGAACGCAGGCGTGATGCCGTGCGCGTTTGTGATGGCGTGTGTGGACATGTGTGCTTGTCTCTGTGTCTGTGGGATTGTGTGTATGTTTGTGTGTGTGTGCAGTCATGTGTATTTTATATTGTGGGGATCAATGTAAGTATAGTAGTATAAGTCTAGGTAGTGAATGAGTATGGTATGTGGCCCAATAAATGCTTGATTACATACTGTGCAGGGTATGGTTTTAAAGAAAGACTCGCAAAGTGAGCGCGAGTGCTGACTTTAAAATCACTATAAAAGTGTGAAGAGGCTGCAGGGTAGGCAGATGTGTGATTCTGTGGAAAATTCATAAATTTCTTATGGTTTTTCTGGCTTCAGGATCAGCTGAGACCTGTAGGGCTGCGCTGAGAAATGATTCCTTTTCACATGCAGCAAGTTGGGTCTGGCAGAACAGCAGAAGTCGCTGCTGTTC
This sequence comes from Heteromormyrus szaboi, assembly GCA_032359785.1. NCBI lineage: Eukaryota > Metazoa > Chordata > Actinopteri > Osteoglossiformes > Mormyridae > Heteromormyrus > Heteromormyrus szaboi. The sequence goes on from JAUMHC010000111.1 coordinate 4,027,545, forward strand.
ACCCTTCCAGCCTTCCAAGTGATACAGCTGTTCAGTCTGAGTTTCAGTGATGTCCAGTCTGTCCTGGAGATAAGGTTCCACCTGTCCAGGATTTTCCAGAACCACCTCGGAATTGACTGTCTGTCCTGGAAAAAAAGAATTTCATTCTGGTATACAGAATATCCTGAAATCTGAGCCTTTTGTATATGTGCGCCAATAGCGCTCTCATATTCAATCACAGCTATAGCTGATTAATAGAAAGAGACTATACTGTTTCTTTTTAGCCAATGAAATACACCCAAAGAATGTATACTGTCTTTAGCCAATCAAACAACGCCATGAGAAGGCACACCCTTCACATGTGATGATTACAGCATCATGCATTGCCACCATGTTCAATTAGGTTAGTAAAACAAAAAAACAACAGAAAGAGAGGGATCTAACTACACATATTAAAACACATATTAATTGTACTTTTTCCATGTTCTGTTTTAGTGCAGAAACTCCAATAGGAGTCAATGCCAGTCAATGGCATCTCAAGAAATGTTGTAGTTTATTTAACAGATGTTTTATTTAACCTTTATAAAAGCTTTTGGTGCCCACTGCTTTTTAAGTTGTCCGCACAACCTTTTATAATGGGGCAGAGCTCATTTATTTTTATTAATTTCAGTGATGTACAGATAACTAGTTAAAATAAGGCGTCGCAAAAACAGTGATTTCCCTATCAAACAGACTAAACAAATCTTTGGTCAATGACTGGGTGTCCAGGAATTATGCAGGATTGAGATGCAGCCCTGCCTGGAGGGGGCAGTGTGGGGGGGGGTGGGCTGCACTGATGCACGCGCTAACAGGAGCTGGGGCCCAGGGGTGTTATAGCAGTATCTGTTGCTCTAGGTAGGGCCCCAATAACGACTTTAACCCAGGGCCCCCCACCCCCTAAATTCAGCCCTGTGGAGGATATACACTAGATGGCCCAACCATAGGTAAACACGCAAACACGCACATCACACATAAACAGATTCACTAGCTAACAGCAATTTTTACGGTCCCCAGTATACCTGGACGGCGTTTCCTGAGATTGTGTGAGGATGGTGGGGCACAGCACACAGGCAGGGGCAGTGTCTGCACTTCAAACACTCAGAGTTGAGAGATCTGGACTTGCTACTCTCCAGTTCTGTGGCAACATCACACTTTTATGAGCTGACATGGATACGGAGGGGGGGGGGGGGTTTTCAGGGCAGACCACTTAAAATCACCCTCCCCCGAAAATGTTTTGACATGCTTTCAGTTTTAGCAAGCTTTTTGGCTGCACAGAGCTTTAAGCTAATGTAAAATCCTTCGTAATCTAGTCTGGAAGGTCATATTGAAATCAGCACCAATGGCAGAAGCTTTGGCTTTGAATGGGATGGAGGTACAGTGACCTCCAGGTGCAAGTATTCCCAACCTTCTCGTTCCTGTTTGCAGGCTGCACCGTTTCTGCTCGTGCATTTGTGCCGAAACTGTCAGCAGTTGAACAGTGTGCCTTCATGTGCTGTGACATAATTAGGTCAGAGAAGGCGGGTTTTGTTTGTCAGGGGTTTTATGTGGTATTCAACCACACCAGATGCCACAATGCGGGCTGTGGAGAGGGAATGCTTGTGGGGTCTGGTACACAGAAGTCCGTCACCCCAGAAGATTCCTTTAGCTGTAATTGGGGTCGTCTCTACAATGGCAGATTCTGAAAGCTAACGGAGTATCTAAAAGAGCCGAATGTTTAGGAGAGTGATATGTGATGTTCGTTTTGAATGTGAAATGTTTTTTTTTCCCTCACCGTAACACTGACATATGAAACTGCCATTCCTATCTCAACTCTCTCCAACGACATTCACGATGAGAGCAAAGTTTTCAAACACCACCCCAAGTCTGAGCCAGTAAATTACACACCTAACTCAGATTAGCACAGTTCCACCTTCCTACCACCTAAATCGATGTGAGGTGTGAAAATGAAGTTCACCATCAGCCCTGTAAACACTTGCACAATCTCAACAAGGACTCTAGCCAAACACACCTACCAGTGTATACACAGGCATTTTCCTGGCTCATAGGAGTTTTACTTACACAAAAATGTTCTGAAGGCAGAAGGGAAAATGATTGGTTCAGAGAGATGAGTTTGCAGAGGAGATGGGTCCACGCGACTACATGAGGTGGGACTAACCAATCAGATGTCTTGGACTTGCCTCCTCTAGTTACTTTGACCCACCTCCTCTATAATCTGATTGGTTATGTCTCTGAACCAATCATTTTTTCCTTCTGCCCATTTATGAACATTTTTTTCTAAAATATTTTTGAACATTTATGTGTAAGTAAAACTCACAGAAGCATTTATCTACAATCATAAGCAGAAAACCTGAATAATATTAAACCTTTGACATCGTGTGAGATCTGACTGAGGATTAAGCAGTGAATGACTTTATTGTGGTCACTGCTACGTGTTTGGGAACTTTCCACATGGGATTATAAAATGTCTTCAGCTGCTGGTTATGCCTGTGTGCTGATGATGTATGTTCCACAAACGGGCCTCTGTAGCTAACTGCACAGGAAAGCTTAGCATTTCTTGGTAAAAAAGGTGGCGGATTTATAAAAATCTTTTGCAATAATATGTAAATATGTTCAAGTAAAATATCTTTGATTTGGAGCTGGATCTTCCATGGGTGAAAATCTGTAGAGTAGCAGCCAGAACCTGCTCCCCAGGGCTTACTCCCCCCCACCTCAGGCCGTTCTGTCCCCAGCACGTAACTCGGCTGCCATTCAATTTCTTGGCCTGTTGTAAATTAGATTTTATATTTTTAAAAGGGTACTGGTGAGACTGTATGGGCCCCCTGCCGGCAGGAACTTATAGGTCAAAATGTCTTTTAGAGTCGCAGTTCACAATATTTTGATGCCGGTTTACGCCGTACACGAATTTCACAGACTGGGGGGTACTGGAGGGTTAGTTGGTGATTTTATAAGTTTAACTGTAGTAAACAGGGAGTGTGAATGTGAAGGGTTGTAGGAAAATTGAAAATATATAGTTTGTTTTTTTTGCACCGTTGCCTCCCACCTTGGGGATTCGTGTTGGAGTCTCCGCCATGACTCCATGCATGTGGAGTTTGCAGGTTCTCACCGTGTCATCATGGGGTTTCCTCTGGGTTCCCTGGTTCTTCTCCTCAGTCCAAAAACATGCTGAGGTTATATTGGAGGTGCCAAGATGTCTGTAGGTATGACTGTGCCCTGCGATTGGTTGGCGCCCCATCCTGGGCTGTTCAATTGCCTTGTGCCCATAGCTTCCAGGATAGGCTCCGGACCCCCCGTGACCCTAAATAGGATAGGAAAATGGATCGATAAATTATTTTTGGAATATTTATTTTTTCCCAACAGTGTTGGGAACACTGTTTTAGAGGAAACCTTCTGCTGTGCATACAGAGATGTTTTTCTTTGTCATGTTTGATTAGCTTTGTTTTTAATCTGGGTTGGCAGTTGAATATGTTAAATTGCAGCAATTTGGGTTTGTGGTATTGCTTTGGTATTTTTTTGCTATTCCTTTGCTATTCCTTTGTATTCCTTGACATCTGTTATTACCTTTAATCTCTTTAGAAATCAGCCATAGGCCAATACCAGCACATTATCGCTTATTCTTTTATTAAAGCAATTTGACAGATAAAATCACATCACAACGATGAATGTGAACTCTCCCTCATCGGTTATTTTTTTTCATACATCTTTTACATTTAGATCCTCATTGTATTATACATGCTGCTTGTCTTCTGTCACTAAATGTCTTTAATTGTGACATGTGCCAAGTACTGTAATTATAGCAGTCACATTTTTCTTTGCAGTTTCCGAAAATGTCCAGAAATTGAAAAGTCCAACCAGATGTACGGTATTCAGAAGAGAACCTCGGTCATTTTGCAAGTTGTTCTGAAGTTCTTTCAAATGACGCGGCCTTTGTAGCTGACCACATAAAAGGACAGTTTCTACAGCCTCTAACATTTAATTGCTTACATTTCAGGAAAAGCTTTTGGTGCTAATGGTTTTCTAACTGTGGCGCTCCAGTGTGCCCTGTAAGATTTGCTTTTGAGGGGGTACAGAGTGGATCATTGAAATATGATCAGTACTTTCAGATCGATTACGGTTTAATAGCATTTTTTCTCCCCATAAACCTCCACATTTTCCTGTAATGCAGCAAACAGGACTGGCCTCTTAGCCTGTGTCTTATTGCTGAATCGCCTTTGTCCAGCTGATTGAGGAGGACAGGTGCGATAGCTGTGTTCTCTACTTCTGCTCATTGAATATTCGGGTCACCAGAGGTACGGTCGATGATTCGGCCGCGTGACAGTCCTGGTTCCGATGAGATATTCTGTGGCCGGTGCTATTTGGTCATCCCCCAGGCTGGTGCTGTGGCACCACAGTGTCACCCACGTCAGTCAGGGCACCTCCCCAGAGCCCTGTAGTCTTTAAACAGCTATGCTCCCGTTAGCTTCCATCGGCTCCTCCGCCATACAGCACCTAAACAAGCACTGGGAATTTCAGAAGCAGATCAGGCTATTAATACATTTCTACAGTACTGCAAGTTATATGAACAGATGTAAACGGATGAAGGGGAAGGTCCAGGGTCAGCCTGACAGGGTAATGAGCGCTGAACCCCAGTGTGTCTCGGAAGACTACCAGAATCGCCATCCAAAACTATCACAAGATCCCCCTCAGCTGTGGGCAGCCATGCCTGGCCTGCTGTCTATCGGCCTAAATCGTGTCTTCTTGTCTTTCAGAGAGATGAAATGTCCTCCTCTCTGATTTCTAAATCCCTAGAAAATCCACGAGTCCGATTTTTACCCGCCCATCCCCCAGGTGTCCCTCGTCACGCTACTGATCTGAGAGAAATCGTTGGCCAGCCCCCCCCATCACGATCACAAGGCTTCCGCTGAGGTTGAGCCAGTCTTCTCTGCGGATTCCCTTCATAGGTGCCCTCCCCCAGATTGGTGGCTGGCCTAGCAGATGCAGGAGGTCGGGTGCTGTACGTGCTGCCTGCAGACACAGTAGTGCTTGTGTCCTGTGTGTTTTTTCTTTTTTCTTGTGCTTGTACTGTGATGTGTGAGGACATCAGGAGGAAAGCGAGGCGAACAGCCTGGTCAGAGAAGGAGCAGAGCAGGGTGAATCGTTTTGAGGCATTGGCTAGATATCTTAAAGAAACTAATCTGATGTGATTTGGCAATTGATACAGTACTGCACAAAAGTCTTAAGCAGGCATAGAAAATTATGTTCAAAGGATCTTGTTGTGATTAAACAATGATTTTATGCCCAGTCAATATGCCAATGGGTGTCAGTTTACCCATTTAAAAAAACCTCCTAACTTCACCCCAGTATTTCCAGTAACCATTCAATATACCCATGTATCTGTTGATTCAACCACTAGCATATATAGCATGTTTGACTAATAAATACCTCATCAAGTTAATTATATTATTAAGTTAATTAATCAAGTGAGCTGATGGTGAAATTTAACACCTGTGTGAAGTTGGCCCCCCAATGTCTTACAGATTTTAACGAAACCTGTTTCAATCGTTTGTGCCAATTTATGAAATTTTCGTTTGTGTTGCTTTCGTTTCTGAGATATACATGCTGACGTCACCACTGTGAATTTGGCCCCCACATTTACGTTGGGTTTGAACCAAACCGGTCTCAGTCGTTCGTACTGCACTTGCACTGCATTTATAAGCATTGAAATTTTCGTTTCTGCCGTTTGTGCTGAGATGTAAATGTTTGTTTACATGGTGACATCACCACCCTGGAGTTGGCATTTCATTTGTGTCCAGACTGGTATCTTCTGTGCCATATTTGTGCCGTTTAAAAATGTCGGTGTTGTTTGTATTTCTGAGTTATGCCTCTTGGGTTTTGCCATTACATGATAGCTGCATAGTGCTCATAATCATATCTTTACGTAAACAAAAGATGGAATGCCGAAATTTGTTTACCCCCTAGCAGACACGCAGGCAGTTATGACCTCAAATTTTGCTCATGTCCCATGATTGGCAGAACCAATCAGGACCCCCCCCCCCAAAAAAAAAAAATAATAAATTCTGGTTATGGGACTGCTGGGATGTGACCACCCCATCACCATGTTTTCATTTTTTTCTCCCCTTTTTAACAGCTTGAAAATGAGGAGGAACAGAAGCGCTTCGAAGAGGGGAAAGCACGCTACCTACAGAACAAAGCTAAGCGGCTGGCCGAGAAGGAACAGCAGAAGTGAGCTGCTCGCGTCAGACACCCCGTCCACAGCGTCATCGTAAACCTCATAGAATGATGATAACTTTCAGTTCTACTTGAAGTAACACAAACTTTGTTTTAAGTGCTGCATACCAAAGCATCTGGATAAGTATAAAAACACTGTTGTTTAACCTTAAACGATTTATTTGTTTTATTTATAGATTTAATCTCTGTATGTACAAACAAAGAGAAATCATGGTTTGTTGTGCACCATAAATAAATACTGTCCATGTGACTCTTCCACTCAGTCTACTAGTCTGTCTGTGTTGTGACACTGGGGACATTCACTGAGGAGCATCCATCTCTTTGCTAAGCTGCTGTTTCCAGGGCAAAATCATCCCATGGATCAACTACTCCCCCATCCCAGTGCTCTCAAGGGGGGGGGGGGGGGGGGAGGG
>JAUMHC010000111.1:4035898-4060648 GCA_032359785.1 Heteromormyrus szaboi
GTTGCTTCCGGGATAGGCTCCGGACCCCCCGCGACCCAGTAGGATAAGCGGCTTGGAAAATGGATGGATGGATATTACATGTCAAATTGAACAAACGTTTCTGTTCACGACAGGAGAATCTGTAGTGGCATTCATTGGATTTGTGACATGGTCTGGACGTGGCAGATTGTGAGAATGTTTGACAGCAATGGGTCAGGCGACCTGTGGACATGGCCTCATCTCCAACATAATCATTCACGACAGCCCTTAAGTGCTGAAGGTGAAACATTTCAGGGGATTTTTCAACAGTTTTGGACCTTAAGAGTCCTCAATTAACATAATGTATCCTTTAACAAACTACCTAGCTAAAAATTAAGCTATTTGGATACCTGGATAGCAGCTGGAAGGGTTGGCCTCCATGCAAACTCATACTGACTTGACCAGCCTATCAACGATAATGGAACTGTGTCAAAACCATAGATCTGTCCAGGAATGTAGGAGTACATGTAGTTTTTAAAAGAAATTTTCTAGTTAACACACACCTGCCTCATTCATGAACTGGGGGGATCACCTTTGGTCACAGTCCACCTTGCTTCTACACAAATCTGTGATAGTATTTTTAAAGTATAAATAACATTCTACGTCTGAGATGATTATATTATTATCTCAAATTAAAAAAACCCCCACAAGATTTAACCTCAAAAGATTTATTTGATAATTGATAAGATTGACAATGGTTTTAATTAGGTATTTTGCATTCGTATAATTCCCCAGTTACTGTTAATGATCTCTCTAGCTATAACAGACAAACCGTCAGAAAATATTTAATAATTCAAATGTGCTATTTTCTGTGAGTAGCTTTTTTTAGTTAAAGGTGACAAAAGTTGGACTGAACCCTGCATCCGTTTTGCCACGCAGCTCAGGGGATTTGATACGCTGAGCGGTTTCCTGGCCGATTTCTTCAGTAAAACCCTCAGCTATGCAAATCAGTGAATTGTTGTGTTGTAAGCTAAATAAGTCACTTGGGATTGAAGTTCCTTGCATAAGGAGTAAGATACAGTTTATAATAATGTGGTGTCTCCGTGGTAATGCGGTCCTGAACCCCCCCTGAGTGTTGACAGTGAACCTGCTAGACGACTACATATCGACTTAAAATTCGAGGATATCTTATCTCCATTCAGTAGAAGGCTTGCTGCTCTCACTCCTTTGTCATCTCTCCCCCGAGTATTGCAGAATGCATCCTATTTTGCCAGCGATAGAGATGAAATTATATGAAAATTTTATATCACAATTATAGTGACAAAAATTATCGCAGTTATCAGCCCCAGCAGAGCACCTCACACCTGCACTTAATGTTTCCCATTTCTTTTGAAGGTCATTTCACGTCATCCTATGATTCATGGCAAACTGCCAGATAAGTTAACAATTATCTCTGTTACGAGCAAGTCGCTTCCGCCCTTTACCTGGCTAGTTTCTGGTCGTTCCCAGTGTCTCCTGCTTCACCTTATTCTTATGTACGGCTGTCTTAGAAATTTTGAACCTGGAAGCAAGCCGCTGCTCAGCATAGCCTTCTGCCAGCAAAACCAGGATTAATCCAGGATTTAATAACACAGATTTGTTTAAAAAACATAGAGTGGTCTTGTAATTTTTTTCTGCAGCCGCGTATGTGCTGATATGTTGAAATGCGAATGATGAAGTGATGGATTATCAGAGTTTAGTATTATCGTGAACAAAAGCTGAGGAGATTAAGGAACTGCATTTTCAACATGTCAGATTCTGCTTCACAGTGTCCTCATCATCGACACACACCAGCTAAAGGACAGTTTTCAGTTACAGTTTCACACATCACAAATCCAACAACCAAGCACTTTGTCATGTGACAGTAATACATCACTGAAGTGAATGCTTTACAAATCTTTCAAAAAGGATAATGACTTGTAAAGATCAGGCAGCATGGAGTTCCTGAACAGACTAATTTACGGTTTGTTTTATGATTAGTGAAATACTTAAGTCAAAAAACAATACTAAAAGGCCTTCTGGTTTCATTCAAGATTTAAACTGTGACCTTAAGATGATTTTAAGAACTGGATGCACTTCTTGTTAAAGCTTATGTAAAGTGCATTTATTATGTAAATGAACATGAAAACTAAATGATAGGCCTACATTTCTGATTTTTAAAGAGCATGAAATCTGGTGTGAAATCGGACCAAAAATGGTTAAATATTTGAATGGTACTCTAGGGATAACACATGACCTAAATCGTGAACAGTTTTGGTCCTAACGTTGTTTAACGTGTTCCATCTCTCTTGGGTTTATAAATCTCTGTATTTTCTTTGATGTGGGCGTGTTCTGGGCAAGCCTCTGTCAGAGCAAGGCTAATCTCATTATTACTGCTGGTGATTTCAAGTTACGTCACGACATGAGGCTCAGTCTGGTGTTTTTTTCTTACTTTTGCCGAAGTCGACACCCACCGATTGCTCTGTAAGCGGCACAGTGACAGCGTGTCCACCCAGTCATTTCTGTGGTTGATGTGTTAGGTGTGTGTGCGTGTGTGTGTGTGTGTGTGGGGGGGTCCTTAATGCACATGTTCAACTCGTACACCGGAATTCTCAAGATAACCACCCCACATCCTTCATATCACACGTACCACTTCTTTAATCTTTAATAGATGTTTAATCTGAAACAGATGAACGGATGAATCAGATTTACGGAATGCGCAATTTGCTATGTTCCACATTCAGTCGATCGTCCCCAATGCCGGTTCTGTTATTCATCATAGCACTAGTGGTAAACATTTAACAATCCAGTTTAATATGTATTCATTTCATTCAATTTTAAATAACTTACGACAGAGAACAGAGCAGCAGGACATGGTTTTGATAAGATAATTTCATAATATTGCGCCCAATTCGTATTGTAAAAGACATGGCCATGAACATTGTATTATTATTATTATTATTATTTTTATTATTATTATTATTGTTGTTATTATTATTATTATTATTATTATTATTATTATTATTATTATTATTATTATTATTATCCTTTCGGTCTTTTTAAACGAGTCTTTCGAGTGCAGAAAAACATCCCGGTCACTGCACTGATTCGCTCAGTTCACGAACGTGATCCTCGAAGTGGCCTCTCTCCCGCCATCTACTGGTGTAGTACTGTAAGGACATCTGAAAGAGTCAATATGGCTAATATTATTTGAAATGAGTCGTAATTCACAATGGCATGCAAAATATGTTATCACGAATATAAATTTTCGTACAGATATACACAGAATTTAAGTGCATAAAAGCGAAAAATATTCTAGGTATACGTGTCGGAAGTGAACTATAATCAGTTAGCGATTCTGATTCTTATAGTTGAAGGATCTTAAAAGAATCGCGATTTTCCATTCATTCCCTCCCCATGTTAAGTGCTGCGTGATTTCCGCTGTGGTGCGCTGGATTGCAATTTCCAGCGTGTGGGCATGCTTGGTCTACATTAACGCCATTAACAAATTCGCTTCCCTGACGCTGGTTATATGGTATAACCACGAAACCTGCTCACTTGTGTTTTTTTCCCCCAGCATGCACAAGAGAAACCGGGATTCCCGGCCTGATTGAATAAATGATGCTCTACAATGATGCAAAGTCCGGTTGCGATTCTCGCCCTTATCGGGAATCCCTGTTCTTTTCCTTTATGAGATAACAGCAACCCAGAGCCTAACTGCCGAGGAGAACGTTTCTAGTTTGCTAGTTTGCAATGTAAAGGCTGAGAACGCCAGCTGTGGGCTTTAACAGGATCATCTTCCAGAAGACAAAAAGAAAGAAGCCAAACAGGAAAGGATTCTAAAGATATTTTCTGGAAATCGAAGAAATCTTCGGCAAAAAGGTACACGCTTTTTCATACGGCAAGCAGTGGGAACATGCACGCGTAGTTTAAGCAAATGTATCCGCTGGTAATGTTGAAGTAGTTGGTCTGTATTGTGATACAAGGTCAGTATTGTGCCTGACATTCGCTAGTAACGAATCGACTGTTCATCGGGGGAGAAAACTTATGTCTGTGTTCATAAAGAGAAGGTCAATTTATTCAATTCAGTCCATGCCTGGAGCCAAAGTGCTGGACAAACATGGAAAATGTGCTATTATGGACTGTGGAAAAGCGAACTGCTATGGAAACTATACTTCCGATTGTTGAGATGGTTGTCGGTACAATAAGGACTCGTGTATATTGAGTATTTAAGCAAGGACGCCTATAGAAACGCACTATACAAAGGACGTGTTAAATGCATGTGCGAAAGCAAGCGGACAAGTAATCGGATTAAAGAGCGATTTGGGTAGTAAGTGAGAAGGATCAATTAGTTAGTCGTTAACAAATAATCACACCTTGTAAGGCATTTTATCACTCTGCTGGGCAAGTCGTTTAAAAATTACGTTCATTTTAATAATGATAAATCATGAAACAGTATTTTGAACCAAAGCAGTTTTTTTAGTTTCTGGTGTCACTTGGTGCGTGTTCAGTACTGGGTCTACTAAATTATTAAAATCCCGTGTATAATGGGGAAGCCGTTATGTACACTGACACTGCCTCGTTATGTCAGCGGGATCATGTTGCCGTTCGCCCCCAAAGTGACGCTTCATTACGGGCATTGACAGACGGGTTATCGCGGTGTGCAAGTGCCCCGGCCGAGGACGTAATGCTTATGCTGCAAATTCCGCGTCACCCCTTTCTTTGGGCTGAAAGTCTCACAAAATATCATTGCAGTGCGTCAACAGCAAATACAGGCATCTGATCTCATTACGATTCACTAGAACTTGCACAGCTCCTTTACGATGGGAAACTGGGAAACAGATGAACAGGACTCAAGGGGTCTATCAATATATATGTATCCCGTCGTCTGTGACATACTTTAGTTTATGGTGTTATATTTTTGTTTCAGTACATTTTTTAGCAGATTTCAGGGATATGCTTTAGATGTAGCGTACTATCATGTAGGTTGTAGCTTCGTTATATATGTTCTGCAAATGTCACAGTGAATTCACAAATAGCTAAAACACAAAACTGAGCGGTTGCTTCTTAATGAACTCTTCGGTTTTACCTTGACTTGGAATGGGACCATGGAAAATGCTTTTGTTAAAAGTGTATGAAGTTACAATTTTCTGCTTTTGTATTTCGGATCATAAACTGATTTTTTATTGTTACTATTATTTCTGCTTTACAAATGATTGTAATCCAAGAAACCATATGGGGGATCAAAGCAGGAAAAAATGAAAACATTAACATCACTACATTCCAGAGGGATACGTGTGTTTTCCTGTCTCCCGAACTGTATAACTTGGCGCCTGAATGTTTCATAGCAGACATCATTCTTCCTAATTATATGTAGCCATTAGAATTTGACTTAACTGTCTTATTTGAACCTGTAATCAAGAACCATCAATACAAATTACAAATGAAATACGTCATATGCACTTACAATTATTTTATTTTCTTTTTTTCTTACAAAACAGATGAAAAATCATGGAACGCTTTAACTAACTTTGTCTATGGAGAGAGGAATTTCTAAAATTAAATTTAAGACGGAATCCTTCACAATGTTCCAAAAATAACAATATAATCCCCGCCCCCACAGCGAAGCTTACAAAGCCGAAATCTAACCGTCAAAATAAAACAGAAATGAGCAGGAAGTCACAGGTCCAAATCTAAACCATTTCAAAAGAAGTGATTCATGTTAAACACATGTTGAAAGAGATTCCTGCAGGTTGTACCTGAGGGGAGTCTCTGTTGTGTGGGGCTTTTAAGAGCTATTGTACTTGGTGCAAAGGCGCAGAGTCCACGTCCGTGGCGCGGTCCCATTGAGCTTCTCATCCGCCATATGAGCCCGGCTGATGTGCTGACTGTCACTGTCACATGTGAAGATGTCGCGTGAATCCAGCTCACTTCTGTGCGAGGCTGAGCACCCCAAGGCACTTAACAATGATTCAGAAACAACAATACAAACTGGAAATTAAGGGCAACATCACCGTCATATGAGCAGCTGTAGCATAATTTATTATTATATCATTTTAATGTTGGTCAGGCATTTTGTTTGCTATAATTTATCTTACCCGTTCCTTACTGTGGTAAACGGCTTGTATTGTAGCATGTGTGTCATTGTACCTGGACCGGATCCTCTTGTGTCAGTACTCTTAAGCATTTTGTTTGGCAAAATGGCACTATTATATGGTATGTGGAGTTTTTTTTTGTGTGTGTTTATTTATTGTAGTAACCCACGCCCAAGTGCACCCTGAAACATTGACTTGGGTCCCTTGGCGATCTCTGTGTCACGTGGTTCGCTCTTTGACGCACGCCAGTGTTCCCACAACAACATTAAAAATGAGTGTGGAAAAATGGCAGAAAACGGTGGGAGGAAAGAAAATATAAACTCCTGTATATAGGAAAAAAAAGTCCTGATTTAAAGTCAACTGACAACCCCCTGGGACATACCAATCTGAGTCAGAAAAAAACATTGATATCGTTTGAAAAAATATTAAGGTTTGTACAGTGGTTTGACGGGTCAGCTTGTACTTAAGCGCTTATCAGATCAACATTCCTCAGTCGTGAAATATATAAAGAACTAAACAGGGGAGCCAAAATATGTCCGTACCATTTATCTAATTTTTCTCACCATTTTCCTCGTTTTTTTGCTTAGGTTTACACATCATTGTATCATCATTTTCATTCTGGCCAGTAACTAGCATAAGGGGTAAAGGACTTGGAACCATTAGGTTACTGGTTCAAAGAGACATTAAATTAACCACAGTAACAATCTTCCGAAAGATTTTTGGCATATAATAAAATAAATGATTTTAAAAAGGGAAAAAAATATTACTCAGTGCCCAAGTCTAATTAACAAAATCTGACCATTTCTGTCAAGAATTCTGACATCCTTTTATACATCTACAATTGTACCCAGATCTCTCAAACCTATTGATCCAGATTGTGTATGGCTCAATGGGTTTGGCCTATGACCAGAATGTTGCTGGTTCAAGCCTCAGCAGAATTGTCATATCTCTGTTGGCGCTTTGAGCAAGGACTTCAGCCCCCTCTGGTCAGAAAAATGGGTACCGCTCTGGTGCAAGTTTGCTCCCCATGGTACAAACAACAATAATGTACCCCCAGTGGTGCAAAAATGTTAATCAGAGTCCATTTCTGTACCTTTAATAGGTACAATTATTTATAGCTAGGGTACAGTTGGCAGGCCCCTGTGGGTACAGCCCCAGTGTTCAGTAATTGTACCCTCAAAGGTACAAATTGGTACTTTTCTGACAGTATAGGGTGCTGGATAAATGCACGGACCCCAAGCTTTGCTTTCAACCATGTGTATGTCAAGATGGGATATGTGAAAAGAAGCCTTCCAATATACTCATACTCGTGCAAACGGTAAATAAATCATCATCATTGATTTGTTGTTTTTAAATACAAACCTTAAACATAAATCAATTTTAAATTTACTTTTCATGCATCTGTTATTGACCAGTGTATCGTATATGAGCAGTGATGATTTTGTGGAATGTTCCCTGGTCTGCCTGGATCCTGCTGTATCCCATACACCCTAGACAGGTTGCCGCTCTTTGCAGGGCGCATGCACACCACATGGGCAGTGTAGAGACGCCACTTGCCCTAAACACATGTCTTAGGCTTGTGGGAAGAACATTCGTCAAAAGAGAGAGAGGTGAGGTGGCAGGATTCGAACCCACAACCCCTTGAGGTATGAGGCAACAGCGCTAACCACCAAGATACCGGTTTTGCAGAACATTGGTGTTATTTTTTATTTTTGTTGAAATATTTGAGTGTTGCTGTATTACAGGTTTTTAGGAAGCTAGTGAACGATAGAACTGAAGGTTGAAGAATGGCTCTTCTAATGTTTCCACCTAAAATATGTAACTTGATTTGGTTTTTATTGGCAGAATAGTCTAAAATCTTTATAGTTCTGTGTATGTGTTCTCTTTAATGGTGTGTGTGTATGCATGCCGGATGTGTGTGGGGCCAGTGGTTGTATCCAGGTAGGTTGTCATGACAACCCAACAGGACTTTCCATGGCCAGTCTGTACCTTTATCAGCAGACTTGTTGAATTCAAGTGACATTTTCCAGGAATGGAATATTTAAGGCAGAAAATGGGATACATTTTAAGGAAACCAAAATCTAGGTCTGAGATCATGTATGTCACATGGGTCTTTGGGCACCTTTCAAATCCCTGAATCCTATACCTGATACAAGAGACAAGAGGATGGGTAGAAAATGAAAATGATTCAATAATAAAGGATTGATTGAAAATAAAGTTACATTTATTTAGTAAAAGCTTTTATCCAAAGCTTAAGAAAGCAGGTCCAGCCAGTCCCTGGGGCAATTGGGGTTAAGGGCCAAAATCACACTACCGACCATGGGAATTGAACTAACAACATTCTGATCACAGGCAGAGCCCTAACCCACAAAACCGCACACCACCCCATGATGTGTTAATCAAAATATTCAACTTTCCTCTCATCTGTTACGCTTTTTAACTTTCAGTACATTTTTCATGTCAGAAAATGATTTGTGTTACTTGCACACATTATTTCACTTTTAAAAATGACACCATCACAAATCATGACCACACTGTAAATATTGTTAATCGGAGCCAGAGGTTTAAAGATTTTTGACTCCGCCATGACTGCCTCTGTGCTTCTGTCCTTACATCATGTGCAATAGCCCCATCATGACAGAGAAGCGTATATATTAACCTACTTTATTTATTTTTGTAGAATTAGTAGATTATGCCAAAGTAACATCTAATTTATGCAGGGTATTTTTAATTAATACAGAATTAACCACAGTTTCCTAAGTAGTACAAACATTTTTACTTCTACGAATATATAACTTTCCAAGTGGCTTCTTCACATGCTTTGACCAGGTGTTGATGGTGTAAGTCAGAATGAGAGCTGAGTGTCACGACGTAAAACCAGCCAGGTTTTCACGGGGATGACGGCAGCCTGGCTCCACAGGGTCTTGTTATTCCCTTAATTGGACTGTGTCTCTTGAATATGGCTTAAAAATTGGTTTGTAAAAAGAGCAGGAATACTTGGGCCTGCTAATACCAGTAAGCTATTTAATCCATGCACAGAATCTCCAGGCATCAAATGAGTATTACAAACAAATTAAAACTGAATTATTATTTTTTATGTTTTCTGAACACTGAGGGAAACAATGTTGCTCAAACGTATCCTGTTTAAAATCACGCACTGCACGTTTGTACAAAGCGGTTTGATGTCTCAATTCTCATTCAGCCTAACAGCAGAATAGGAGTGATGGCTGCTGGTGAATCAACAGCAGCGTGGCACTATAATTCCCCAATCTAAGGCTGTGTCCTCTGTTGCAAAGCAGCCACCCTATTTAAAAAAAAAAATGAAACGCAGTATCGACCTGGTGTCTCACCTGCTTGGGCCTTTCAGAAAATAAATCCTTACTGGTGATCCCTGTGGAGCTGTGTGAGGGTTTCAGGCTCATTTGTAATGCAGGATCAGTGACCTATCAGACATTGGGCAGAGGTTTTCCACTGTTACAACTAGTGTGTGTTTCCAGAATGATTGTATTTGTTATCATAAAGTTCTTTGGAAGCACTGGAAAGCAACTCACAATTATTCTTGTAGGAGCAGAACCTTGGTTTGCTGCAAGGTCCAGAGATGTGGTCTACTAAACACCAGTGACTCAGGGTGGCTATCTGCACGTTGGGGGTGTGCTCTGAGTGGAGATCCTTGAGGTGTGCTGCCTCTCCTGTTTGGATTCCTGGCGTTATGATGCGCTATCGCCATGCAGTGTGGGGGATTGTCTGCCCCACTGTGGTGGCAAACATGCCTCACTGCACATGCCTCACTGCCACCATGGGTCCGGTGTATCATCGTGATTACACACAGAGGGGTTCAGTAAGGACTCTGTCCTCATGGTTTCGCCCCCTGTCGATGCAGTAAGACGAACAGACTAAAAAGGAGAGCGGACAAAGTGTGCACTGTACTTAAAAGAAAAATTGAAACAATGGAATGTTTACTTTCTGCGTATTTCATCCAGTTCTCCTTTGAGATATACAGTGGAGAGAGAAGCTTGCTTGGGGTCCAGGCACTGGGTCAGCCGTTTATTTGGCTCCCCTGGAGCATTTGGGGGGGGGGGGGTGATAATAGTCATCTTTGCTATGGGTTTTGGAGATATGTGTATGTTTTCTTTTTGCCGCAGATGGGATTTGAGCCCATGACCTAATGTGCTGGGCCTAAAGTTCTGGACCGACCAACATGTCTCCTGACTCTGGGATCAGCTGCATTGCAGATTCATGTTGTCAGGCAGCACAGGGGCACGTCACTCTGAAAAGGGGGGGGGGTTACAGGCTCTCCTAGAAGGACCCCCCAGATCTGATCTGAGGGGATATATAGGTCAGTATCACACATCGTCTGCCCCGTCCTGATGGATGGGTACAGAGACGTGCAATACTCCTGGTGCAGTTTAATTTTAATCCAGAGTGGGTGGTATGACTGTGTGTGGCTTTAACCCACTGGGAACTGATAAATTAGCCAAAATGGGTTGGATCAGATGCTGACTGACAGCACAGGACAGTCCCACGCCCTGTGGATCTGAACACTATATATCAACCAAGACTGCAGCAGATTTATCTTCTAGATGTTTTGTCCAGGCTTTCATTTCCTCAGATATAGCCAATGAATACGCCACTTGCTGACTGTTCTTGCGAAACTTTAGTCATGTTGTTATATAACTGCGATGCTAATGCTGATGTATTTCCTCACAAGTGGGAGTGTTGCTTAATTGTTTGTAGACTGTGCATATAGTTTGCCTGCTATTCATTATTTTTAACATAAGACCTAAAGCCTTTGCAAGACGATGAATTAATCATCCCAAGAATAGGTGGATATTAAATTAAATCTAGGTCCCTTATGCAATATTTCTGGAGTCTTAATTAGTACTGTAAAAATAGAGATGAGATGAAAATCTTAGACTCGTCAGCCTTCATCTACATTCCATAGCTGACGCCAGGGCTGGACTTGAGTTTTTAGATTTTATTCACCACTCAGTCCACTTACTTCACTTGGGAGGAAACCTCATCCAAGGGAGAGCTGTACAACCCACACTCTCTTTGATTTGATATCATATTTCTGTTTTTTAATATGATTCCGGTATCAGTGATTGAAATACATCCGAGGTTTCTGCGATGAGCACAATTCAGGTGATGAAAGCAGATGAAAATGTTTTGTAACAGACCAGCTTCGGCGGGTTGTGAGCCACGTGCGAGTCGACGCCTCTTTAGTGATTCTGGGGTTGATTGTCGGATTCGGGCGGTATCAGTAAAATGGAGAAGAAGTGACTGATCCTCAGCTCACCTGAAGTAAAGAGAAGTAGAGTAATGACATCATGACAAGCAGGGTGAAGCAAAAGCCTAAGTCACCCCCTTAATCCAGCCCCATGCTGACTAAACGTTTTCCCTTTTAGACCATAAACTACGAAAAAATCAATGCCTGCAAATGGTTTTCAACTGTGATCATTCTGATTTCATTTTTTGCCTGTCCACCAGCTTGCCCATGATTTGTTATCAATTTTTAGCCTTTAATTGTGCATATTCAGACCTTCCTTCACGGTAAATAATAAGCAATTTTAGGTGCTGCGAGAAGTAAATGGTGCAGTTCAGTGCTGATGCAGCACACAGAAACGACTGAATGAAACTGTATAGCATTTTACCAGCACTTTACATTTATTTTCAGTATTAGCTTGTAGCTTGTGACGTCTCCTCAGGGCTACTCAACTTATCTTACATCCCATATTTACATTTGCATTGATTTATTTTGCAGACGCTTGTCCAAAAGAGACTTAGAGGCGAGGCAGATAGAGCATTGAGGCAGATGATACAGTTCAGGTTGACTTGCCCAAGGGCACAAAAGTAGTTGAGACCAGTTAGTAATGTCGATGGACAGATTCAAGGGTATAGGTTTGGTTTTAACATTGGTAGGACCATATCAGCCCCAACCTCCCTAACCCCCGGAACACACACAGTGTTCCCACAGTATAGGTAGGGATGTGTCCCAACCATCCATACCCAACTACGTCCTTGGACAAAGATCATAATGTTCTCCGACTAAGGTACTTGACTCAGTTATTCCCTTAATTGGACTGTGTCTCTTGAATATGGCTTAAAAATTGGTTTGTAAAAAGAGCAGGAATACTTGGGCCTGCTAATACCAGTAAGCTATTTAATCCATGCACAGAATCTCCAGGCATCAAATGAGTATTACAAACAAATTAAAACTGAATTATTATTTTTTATGTTTTCTGAACACTGAGGGAAACAATGTTGCTCAAACGTATCCTGTTTAAATGACTGCTTTGTCCACATGCGTTTGCTGAAAATAGACCTGCATTCTGTTCCTTACACTAGGTGATCAATTTTTCGCCCAGGTCAGGTCAGAGGTGGGCAAGTCCAGTCAAAAATCCAGGCCAAGATTTTGTTTTAACCAGCCGATTGAGTATAAAAAGTTACAGTCACAGGAAACTCAACTGTTTGGTTGAAACAAAATCTTGGTCTGGATTTTAACTTTCCGGACCAGACCTATCCACCCCTGTGTCTTATTCAAAAGGCCATAATGATAATTGAAAGGTGAAAGGAAGAGCTGCCCAGCGGGAACTCAGATCCAAGGAAAATCCCTTAAAAGGTCTTGCTGTTATCTGTGGTGGGGAAAAGCCTCTGTGAAATGCCTGCATACACTCCTGTGACTCGAGCACCATTGTGTCAGTGTCTGATGTGGATAAGCAGTCTGCAATAGATGGACTGACATTAAAATGAAGCGGTGCCTGGACATTTGACTGGCTGTTCCTGGTTCAAAGGGATCTAATCAGTCTCGTACAGCTTCATTGTCACAGGTTAATGCTATATGAAGTCATGTAAGATTCAGACTAAGATTAAGATTGACTTTATTGATCCCTGGGGAAATCTTAACCGTATATAACTAGTCAAAGGTAACAGTATAGCTACCAATTGAGATGTAACTTTAACTTCTGAGATGTAATGTACATGCTTACTTGTGGTCATAAATCCAAATCCATTAAAAATGGATTTAAATATAGTAAAAAGACCAATATGCAGCCAAACCAAATGAGATTGGTTTCACGTAGTAGTGATTATACTATTTGTGTGTGTATATATATCAAATCCCATCAAATCAAAGCCTTATTTTGGGGATGTGCCAATGTGGGGGGCGGCTCCCTCTGGGTCCCTCCGGCTACCCATGGGCGTAAATATGGGGGGATGGGGGTTAGGACCCCCTCCCCCCAGTAATCAAAATCAGCCAATACAACCCCCTGGACCACCTTAAATGTGTGGCGACCTCAACTCCCTCCCCGCCAATGTCAACCCAAAGTTATGCCCCTGCTTCCACATGCTCTTTGTTCCCAGGTGTTAGCAGTGCAGTGCTGTGTTCCGTTAATGTTTTTCCTCCAGTAACCCACGCTTTGAAACTTGCTACGTCTTCGCGTTTCCCCCCTGCCAGAACGACAGCATTTTTTTTTTTTTACTTTGCTCAGACCCCTCCCCCAGTGCCTGGAAAGTCCCTATAAACCTCCAGCTCTCCATTGTCTCCCCATGTCATATTTCAGGTTTTTCAGTACGCTGAGTTTTCCTTGTAGTAGTCCATGTGTTTGCGAGCGATACAGCCTGAGCTTGATTATAAATGTTGCCAAAAACGTTTGTGGCTGAACCTGGATCAGATGCTAAACTGTTGTCTCCATCCGCTGTTCACCCTGTGCCACAAGCAGGCCACATCTGAGGTTCTTGTGAGGTCTTCAGAGTCTGCTGTGAAATCTGGTGTTGGCAGATAGCAGTCTTCTGAAGGAACAATTCGCTGGCAATGGAACTGCACAAAGACGCCCTTCAAGTGTGTGTAGCTAGAGTAGTATTCCTTTGCTAGTATACATTTGTATCCCAGTTTCCTCATAAGATCATGCAGTTATAGACGTCCCTGCCATTATTTAATAAGCGTAACGCATTTGGTTCTTTTTGAAGTTTGATTAACACCTGCACTAGAAAAGAACGCTGAGAAAAACTGATTCCCCAAATGCGTTTTAATGAATTGTGATTTTATATCGTTGTTGTTGTTATACTTGGAAACTCCTGGGTTAGCAGCAGAAATGAAGGTGATGGAAGACATGTGAGATAAAAAAAAAGACCCTCAGATGGAATGCACAAATCTGCCCGTGGGGTGCGTGTGTGCCACACAGATTTATGAATGACATCTGGAGCAGCTTCATAAAGAAGCGGAGTTGGAGCTCTTTAATGCAGGTCGCCTGACCTCCCGCATGTTCATGCATTAGCTATTGACTGACCCTAAATCAGAAAGGGCTGTTTGCCCCATAAAACATTTTCCTGAATTTTAAATCATCTAACAACAAATTCTACTTATAACAGTATGCAAATGTATATCAGTTTTTTTTAATGCTTATCCCATTGTGAACAAGCAAACATTATCTCTATGTGTGTGACACCAATATACAGGCATGGTGCAAGTAATGCATTGCTCGTTGGTTAGTGGGGAAGGTGTGGCTCAGTGGGCTAAACCTGTGTCTGTGTGCTTGTAATCAGAAGGTCGCTGGTTCAATCCCAGCCTCAGCATGTCTGAGGGGCCTTGAGCAAGACCCCCAACTCTCTGGGCGCTGCTACGGGTGGCTGCCCTTCGCAGACAATTTACTCTACAAAAAAAGAGCAAGTTGAGGGAGGTGTAAAGACAATTTTCCCATGGGGATCAATAAAGTATCTATTATTAATTAGGGCTTCTTTTTCCCAATTCAGTATCCTTGATCCAGTTGTACTTCATGATTCATATGACAAGGAAAAGCGTCTCGCTAACTTTGGTGCCACTCGAAGGTGGAAATTTAGCACTGTTTCCTGCCTGAGTCTGAGGCAATATCCATAACGTAGGAGAGGGAATTCTGATCAAATCGTCTGCTTCTTTGCCACGATCTCTCTGACCCCTGACTCAAAAGAATTCCCCATGATGTAAGACTGGAATCCATTGGTTTTAATGTTTTCTGTCTCTTTTCTCTGGTTCCAAGAAGAGTGAGCTGTGTGTCAGCAGGATTGTTTGATTAAGGGAGTGTTTATGAGAAGTACTTCAGATCATTTTTACGGACAGCTCTTGATTGTTTTAATGAGGCTTTTGACTGTTTTTAAGTAGAGCTCTCAACTATTTTTAGGTTTTGGTGCCACGGGATCTTTTTCTCACCATCTCACCTATCAGATTTTAGGAATTTTGTCCCCATATCTGACAACTTTCCCATCTGGGATTCGTATGATGCAATATGAAGCTTACTGAGATTCTAAAAATAATGGGAGGTTCTTCCAACCAAAAAATGCTTTCTTTTTCTCAGTCTGCTGATTTCTGAGCCGCATTTAATCACGTCACGTTATCGCTTTGGGTGACATAGTGGCTTTTTATTGGGGAGCACTGTTGCCTTACAAATAGGCGGATTGACATCTTTGGTGATAGAGTATGACGTGTGTATGAGTTCTGCAATGGACTGGCATCCCACCCAGGGAAAAACCCTCCCTTTTGTCATATGTTGCCCCACCCCCAGTGACTCTGAGCAGGACAAAAGGTTTGAGGTTGAACATTATCATTTAATTAAGTATTACTGAGTGTGTCCTTAATGTACGTAGTGTTTAGTGGTATTTGATATTCCACTTTAAAGTTATTGTAGATTAGTGTACTGACTGTAGTGAATTTTAAACAACCACGTGAGACAGAGCTGGAAGATTGGAGTGGGTAGTTTATCAGGCTAATGGGTTTAACAGTACTTTGGAGTGGAGCAAAAATGAAGTCCAGCATTATTGGCTTCTGCATGAGGGAAACATGGAAGGAAAAATTGGTTATGGGTCTTGGGAAGGGCAAAATCTGGCATGAGTAACACATTTTTAGACTTTTAAATTATTTATGCCAAAATTGATACTGGATCAATACATAGCTGTAAAAAACAGACTGTGATATGTGATCAGTGGTGCCCAGGAGAAGCACTCCTTCCAATAATCTTATTTTAAGATGTCTAGAGATAGAGTACAGATAACGTGAGAAGTCTCCAATACCCTGCAGAGATCTGTTTTGTAGATCCAGCATCTGCAAGAAATATATTTAGTAGACAAGCCATTTTGAGCAGAAATCTTAATCTTGTTTTATTTATAACCATATCAGAAATCATCACGATCCGCAACAAATCTCAAAATAAATTTCCTTCTCTATTGGAACCATCAAGTTATTTTCACGTTACTAGCAAGAATGTCTCCTTCGACACGGTCTGCCAAACACAGATATGCGGTACGATGGAATAAACGACCCGAAATAAATTTACTGTATATTCCGTATTATTTTCTTATCTTATAGAAATAAAATAATTTGTATTTCAAAACAAAATAAAATACATTATACGCATTAAAATAGCTTTAATTACCCATAATGTCACCTATTAAAATTACTTTATCATACTACTGCACAAGCAACATTTTAATTCCCGAAAATTCTCTTGCTGTGACTCAGTGGGACATTTTCATATGGATGTTAGACTCAGGCATAAGTAAAGCTCATCTCAGTGCTGCTTTCCAGGTCAGGGGTTTGGAATCAACTCCTGAGTGTTAGAGCTGAGTCCCAGACCTTGAAGTTGGCAGTAAATAAAATTCCTTCATTGCTTATATATTATAAGAAAAGCCACACATGCAACTTGGATTGCATAGTCTCCCCTAGATTGAACAAATACATATAAAAGAGAATAAACCAGACTTCAGTATGTTTTTAATTCTTCCAAACACTGAAACCATACTTGCAGATGTAGCCTATAAAACAGAATTGCTTCATTTCTTAAATTTGCATTATAGGCCAAGCTGAATGTAAATCCGCTGTCTTAAACATCCTAAATGGTTTTCAGTCTTCCTTAAACTGTCTATTGGTCTGTGTTTTTTAAAATGTATGTTTTGGCCTTTTGACTCTTTACTCTTAAAAAGCTTACCATGTATTTTAAAAGTAGCTGTTTATCCTAAATGTTTCAATTAAACTGCGAACACAAAGGTAAATTGTTACCGACGCTTTATTCTCAGAAGCAGAGCTTCTTGGTGTAACTTACGTTTTTTTGTGAAGTTTCTTCTCAAAGTATTAAAGCACTTAACAAAATACTAGTGATGGACAAAATAATGCCACATGAACCATTTGCTGTATTTTTGACCCCACTAGATGGTGCTCCTGGTGTGCTTTGGAGCTTGCTTTGTGACCTTTTGTCCATCACTTCTACATAGTACAGCTATAAGGTTCCTCAGCTGGTAGGGAGCTGATACTTAGTATTAGTTTTGTGTTGTGGATGGGTGATGGATAAAGTGAAAAGATCATGTTTTATACTGATGGCCAAATGAAGTCTCGTGAACCATTTGCTGTACTTTTTGGCCCCACTAGATGGTGCTCTTGTCTGGTTTTGGTACGTGCTTTGAGCCCTTTTGAAGACAGCACCATCTAGTGGGGTCAGAAAACACAGCATGTGGTTCATGAAGCTTCATTTGGCCAACACTAGTGTTTTGTGTGTGGTGCAGAAAACGGGCCCACCTGGGCAGAGAGTTAAATTCCATCCTTGCTTCCCTCAGGACTCCTGGCGCCCTCCCTTGGCCTGGGGATACGGCAGCCCTCTGCACACAGCCTGGCCACCCCGTTCTTCTCTATCTGTCATGCCCTCGGCTCAGCTCCATCGGCCCCTGGAGAAGCTCCGTCCGGCCCAGTAGGATGCTGAAGCTGCCCCGACGACACCGCTTCCTCGCCTCACTCCGCCCACGCCGCCGGCTCTTGGCATTGCCCCCCCCATCCGCCACGCCCCCACCATGAGAGATGAGGCCTTCGATGACAGCGCGCTGGCCTGGCTGGTGTGCTCAGGGGTGTCCATCCTGGCCAATGGCTGGGCCATCCTGAGCATCAGCGCTAAGCAGAAGAAGTGGAAGCCCCTTGAGTTCCTTCTCTGCATGCTGGCCGGCACCCACATCCTGAACATGGGCATCCCTGTCACCATGTACTCTGTCATCCAGCTGCGTCGGCGCTACTCCACCTACGAGTGGAACGAGGGGCTCTGCAAGGTCTTCGTCTCCACCTTCTACACACTCACCCTGGTCACCTGCTTCTCCGTCACCTCCCTCTCCTACCACCGCATGTGGATGGTGCGCTGGCCTGTCAACTACAGGTGAGGATGGGAACATTTCAGGCAGCTACAGCTGTGGTCAGTAAATTAAGGCGGATTAGGAGAAAACAACTAAAAGTGAAAGGAAACCTTTGAGGGAAGCTGTTGAGTAATCTTCCTGAAAAATATCGCCTAAAAATATCTGTAAATATTCGTGTTAGATCACAGATAAATTATAAGGATGATATATCTGCTTGGTCATGACCTCTAATGACTTGGGTTTAATAATCTTTCTCAGGTCATCCCCTGTTTTCTGCATAATGAGTTTTGCTCTCCCCAGTGAAAATGTGTCAGACTCCTGCTAGTTCAGCTGAAGAGGGCGGAATATTAAAAACACTAAAATCATTCAACAGACAGCAGGGAATTCCTGGTTGACTGGATTCTGACTGTTTTTGTTATATTGTGCACTAAACTGTTTCTTGTATTTTACTGTGCAAAACATTCATATGAAAAAAAAGATGCCAGCATTTTAGACCAATTTTCAGGCCACTTATCCTCTATCAAAAAGATCCATCCATCCATCCATCCATCCATCAATCTATCCATCCTTTCATTCTGAAACAGCTTATCCTGATCAGGGTCATGTGGAAGGCTGCTCAGTTTCCTTGAATTACACATCATGTACGCTGATTTGCTTGACATTAAAATGTTTTGTTAAGCACATCTTTTACATTTGCATCTATTTTAATTTTACAGACGCTTTTGTCCAAAGCAACACACACTTCAGGCAAATAGCACATTACAAACATATGTGCTGTTAAGGAATCGATTAAGCATAAGTGAGACTAGGCAGAGCTTCCAGTGAACGCCCTGGTACAAACGTCTGCACAGTGGATCAAGAGCCGCACGGCAACCTCCAATCAAAGCAGGAACCTAGTAAGACTATTCAATGACCAGAAAGTGCAACACTAAGAACATTCGGGGAGCAGCCTAGTATCAGTATAGTATCAGTCTCGTGGAGGAATTCCTGGGACTGATGGGTCTTGAGGTGTTTCTTGAAGGTGGAGAGGGAGTCCGATGACAGATCAGATCCATACTTTCTTTTCCATGGCCACAGACTCTAGCTTATCGTAGGGGATCCTTGAGTGTTTGCAAGACAGATGTAATCTCACCAGCATATCCTGGGTGTAGAATGTGCTTGGATCAGCTCTCTGGGGGCTGTTATAAGATGCCCAGACATCTTGATCTGAAGAAGCAGCGTCTCTGTTTCCAGCATCTTCAGGTCTCTGAACTCTTCCCCCAATCACAGAGTGAATCCAGCAGCCCTGTTGTGGAACCTCATTTGGGCCACTTATACGTGTAACTGGGCTCTTTCAGTCATCGCCCACAGCTAATGACCATAGGCAAGGACTGGAATGTAGAGCAACTGAATAACGGTTTGCCTCATCTGACGACTCGCGCTTCATCACCATGGATAATCTCAGTGTCTGAAAAACTGCACTCATCTACGTCTAGTCTGTCACCCACACGGTACCACACAGAATCAAATCTCTGTAAACGTAACTGAAATTAATAAGCTAATTGCAGTTTTAATCCAGACTTCTAATATTTTTTAAACATGCTGTGTGACCACACCCAGGGTTCCTGTTCTTCTGTTGTAATTTCAATTTAGGCACCGCAGTAAAATTTACAACCGCTTATTGATCTGTTTCTGTCACTCATATGTCCTGAATCTCAAAGGGATCGTGAAAGGAGTTTGGGTCTGAGCTGGGTGTTCAGGGTAACCGCCCAGTGTGATACAGACCGGAATCCGCGGTAAGTGCTAAGATGATCTTTCAGAGATTTAGAAGTCTCCTTGGATGTGTCCATCCATCTGGCTTAGTCATGACATTCATTATGCAAAAGCAATAAAACAGGTTAATAGAATAAAAAGGTTAACTGAATTTACATTAAAAATATGGGTTACAAATCACAGAATGACATACTCTGCAGCACAATAATTAATTGAAAGTAGGGCTGCAACTATCTAATATTTTGATATTCTGTTTCTTCAGATTCTATATAATATTCTGATAGTTTATTGAAAATAACTGTCATATACTTGACACTATAAGAGCAAGAGTTTGTAATGAACTCTTGGTTGAGCAAGAGTAAGTAAATGATATGTTTCTGTATATTTCTCTGTTGAATGGGGGTATATTTTATGTTTAATAGAATTTTCATGTTATTTAATATACATACTATATATTTCTTATACAGTTATGTGTAAAAGTCTTAGGCTGTCACAATGGCATGTTTAATACAAATAGCTTTAAACAATTTTCTTTGCACAGTACTACACATTTTATATATCATTATGTATTTAAAATTAATGCAAATTAAATCATTCACATATTTCACACTGTGCATAACTGTTCCTATTTGTGTGAAAAAATTGCCAGACCAGTGACTCTTATGGCCGATCCTCTTAGCTTCCATCTGACATTTTTCTCTCTGTTTTAATCGGCATGCCAGATATTGTCACTATTTCCAGAAGATAATAGACTGATCTTCGAGTCTTGAGACTCTCCAGTTTGTGGACGTGTCCAGGCAGCCATTACAGTCCGTTACCGAAAACATATTTTTTTTATCCAAAACATAAATTTTCGAATGTATTGAAATGATCAAATATTTGCTGCAGCCCCAATTCACAGCTCGGCTCGGCTCACCTTATTGAGACTTGAGCAGTTCCCAAAAGAACTCAGAAACCTGCATTTATTTAGATTAGAAAAATAAAACTCGTGGGTTATGTTACAGGAATTTTGGTTACTACATTATATAAGGGTAACACATAAGTAAGCATGTCAAAAGCCTGTGCTGTGTGGCGGTGGGGGGTAGCCAAGCATTTAAATGTAATTAATGTTATTAACTGTGGTTTCTTCCCACAGTTTAAAAATGAGGCCTTTGGTAAACTGGTGTCTCTGGCTCGATGCCCTGTGGGTCGTGTCACATTATTCCTATGATCATCATCAAAACGATAAGCCGTTTCTGCCAAAGCAGCCCTTCTGTTGGTTTGTGCCACACAGAACAACCTTCATTTGCATCACTCATCAATGAGTCCTCAATTCAGTTCATTTCAATTCGATTTTATTGCCATTAGCACAATGCGCAGGCACATATGTGAATGAAATGAGTTGTGGCTTCACAGGAACATGCCAACATGCGAGACTTGGGGGGCAGGGAAGGAGGAGAAGAGACGTTATACATAATTTAGACATATATGACATACATTATACATAAATGACACATACATAGAATACAGATATATATATATCAACACGTACAAGTCTCAAGTCTCATGTACATAGATGATTTAGTGACTAACTGAGGTACTGAAATTGAGCTGGACAGTGGCATTGTGAACGTGATACAGTGCAAAGACAAATGACCTTAAAGTGCAGAGATAGAATTGCGCAAATCGCAAGGTAGCATATGGCTTTAGTGCAAAAAGAGGAGTCATTATATGAGTCTTGGCCACCCAACACCCTGTCGGCAGTTTGTGGCTTTTCCCGCCTCAGCCTGCTCTCAGCAGGGTCTCACCACGGCTCACCGTGAGAACCCCGCACGCCTGCCCCTTTCCTAGATGCTCTGACCCAGTCACCTGACCATAGTGATTTGGCCCTCGTCAGAGTCACTCAGATCTTTACCGCTGCCCATTCCTTCTGCATTCAGCATGCTGACTACGAGTTCCCGAATGTTAGCTTACTGTCAAATATACCCCAGACCCTGACATGTCATTACTCTCTACACGTGGGGTTGGATGTAATGTTTTGGCTCATCGGTGTATGCAGTCGGCTCGCATCTTACACGGTTTTTGATAATGTGGTTTTGTATGATCGTGGTTCGAAAGTGACCGTACTGTACATATGCAATGTTTTTTGGAATTTCTTCCTCAACAATTATTTTTTAATAATTAATTAACTTACATAGAATTTGCATTGCATGTAATCTGTAATCTAGGCATGATTTAAATTATACGACAGGTTGGGAATAGGTGTATATGGAACTGGCACTTTTATAAAAGGGCATTGAACGTATACGTTTTGAAGTATTACGGTGGGTTTTGGAACCAGTTGACCACGTAAGATGCAGGAGTTCTGTATATATAAACTGCTTTCTACTTTAAGGTTTTTTATTGTATGTAAATGAAATAGCAGGTTTTTTTTTGTGAAATCTGTGAATAAACAATGGGATGAATATCAGAAAACATACATTTCAGTCAGTGGAAATAAGCCTTTGGCATGGAATCGCAACCATACTGCTGCTTGGTTACGATTAGTCTTCTGCTGCCATGTGATTTATATCGTTTTCACAGATGTACTTAATACTAATCTATGTACCGTCAATTGTGCATAATATCAATGGGCTGCAAAATTCAGCTCACACCTCCTTTTATAGCCTGCTGATTGACAACACAGAACCATCATTGTTTCTCTGCAGAATTGCCGGTTTTCCTGATATAGACTCACTAATAATTGTAGGCTTTCTTTGTTCAAATCTGTCAACCAGTGAAGTAACGAAAACGTGTAAATATTGACACCTCTGTTCTCACACCAACAGCTGTTTGGGCTTCTGCTGTGCTTGAATCTTGCGGCAGCCGCTTGGTTGTCGAAGATCGATAACTGTGCCTCCGGTGAAAATGTCCGCAGCGTTACCTTGCAGAGATGTGCCGGAAGTCTCACCAAGAGAAATTAGCTTGAAAGGCACCACGTCAAACGCACTCAGCTTTGTATTTCATTACCTTTGTGCATTTACTGTCCTTCTAAAATCGCTAATGCATATTCTATGTGTTCTTTCCATTTTGATTCCATCAGCTGGTTTTAGCTGGAATGTTTTCAGCCTTGCTTCGGTTATGATGCTACACTCGGATTTGTCATCATTGCTAAACACTTTACCAGGAAGCGTTCTGCTTTTAATGCGCATAGCGTACTGATTCCCTTTAGCCTCCATGCTAAGAGTATTGCGTTAGCATGCTGTATCATTGAAGAGGATGTTTTTCAGTTTTCCTGTGCTCCTGAGCGTGCTTTTAGCGAGGGGAAGGTTTATTGATCCAAGAAGCTTGAGCCTTACAAAGAAGTGGTAGGGTCTGGGTTTAAAATTTAGAGTTTTATTCACATAACTGTCAATTACCAACAACCAATGAGATATTAACTCCAAATTCACAGAATGACATTTTTGCTACATAAAGTTAGCAAGGCACAGATTATAAGTCACATATTTTAGCTGACAATTCCTGGCATCAGCCCTACATTAGCAACCATTTCTTGACACATTTAAAGAGAAACATATTGGTGAAAAACAATGCGGGTATTTTTAAGCATGTAATCCTTACCCACAGTGGAGGTAGGTGGTCCAGAAGAAGCAGCCAGTAAACAATAGTATAATGATCGGAAACTTGCAGATTTTCAGGGAACACTGTAACTAGCCCCTCAGTCATGAAGTCAACTTAAAAGGACAATGTGAATACAATAAGACCTGAAAGTTATATTTTCAAAAAACTGTAAAACAACTTTTCCATAACTATATTTTAATTAGAACAGCATTTCCCAACCCAGTCATCAGAAACCCCCAGACAGTCCATGTTTTTTGCTCACTCCCAGCTTCCAACACACCCGTACCAGGTATTCGGGGTTCTTGATTGGCTGGGAGCTGGGAAGGAGCAAAAATGTGGACTCTCTAGGGATCCCCGAGGACTGGGTTGAGAAACACTGATCTAGGGGAAGGATTTGTGGCCACTGTATAGTGATGAATGGCAGCGATGTAGTGAGGACAAGGACGTTTGCAGAGTGACTGAGAGTGAGATGCGCCGCCCTGCTTTCTGTTTAGCGTTCTGTTCACACCCGAAAGGCAGGCCTCTGTCTGCTTGGCTGCGTCATGCAACAGACACATCAGTTTACCTGAGGTCATGGTCATGCGGACCTGGATTGTTTATCTTGGTGCCCTTCGATCCAGTTCATTTTTCAAAATCTGCACTGATGATTTCCTCAGCCGGGACTTGCATGGGTTCATTGCTGCGTCTCTTTCTGAATACCTTAGAATCAATCTGTGCTGTTTTATTTTTGTTGTGGTGCCACACTGAAATGATCAAGAAAGAATTTAAGCATAAATGAAGACCTACCTCTGTTCATTCAAAGGTAAGTGAGTGTTCCTCTGCTGCAGCACTTCAGGAAAATTTATACAAGCCACCCATTGACCAGGAAATAATGCTTCATCATCTGTTCTGGCTGCACTAAGAAGTACAGTTTTTAAATGGAAATGTATTCGAGCAGCTTAATGACATACATCTTTCTAATGTTAACCACTCTCCTCTCCCCAAAACCCTCCTCCCCTCTGGAAATCTAACATAGACTAATGTACAGGGTAATTCTAAGATTTTTTGAAGGTGAGGAGCGTAAGAGGAGTCATAATTCATACAGAGGGGCCACCCTTCTCATTAGACAATCGTCTGTCCTTTTCCTCACATATCGGCAACGTTTCCCGCTCTTGTCGGTTTCTCCTGTTTAATATCAGAAGGATACGTCCATTCCTTTCCACACAGGCTACCC
>JAUMHC010000111.1:4079214-4098392 GCA_032359785.1 Heteromormyrus szaboi
ACAAATAAACTGAAGTTAAACTGAAATTGAAAACACCATTACTATTGATCTGAAATTGCCTTTATGTTTTTTACATTCTTAGAGGATTTTGGTTTTCTTCAGAAATGGGAATCCAGATTGACACAGATATAAACTAATTTAGATCTGCAATGTTTGCTGATGCCTTGGTGTTTCGCACTTTGGGAGGTTTAAGTTCCTAAATTCACAGTCAGACCACAAGCCTGTATTCGCACTATATGCTATTTGAAGCATAATAATCGATGATATTACATTTCATGCCTGTGGTTTTAAAGGAGAGAAAATCAAGAGATTGTCTCAGAACATGAATATTAGGTGATATTTAGTAATCAGTCTTAATTTCTTCAAGTATTCATGGGCAGTTATGTGAATCAGAATCTGACAACAGGAGAGTGTCATCAGCAAAGTGAAAACACAAATTTAACTAATTCATGTAAGTGAAAATGAGCCAGGTAGTACAGTGGTCAGCACTGTTGCCTCACCTCTGGGACCTGGGTTCGAGCTTCACCCAGGATTCCTTGTGTGTGGAGTTTGCATGTTCTCCCCATGTCATTGTGGAGTTTCCTCTGGGTGCTCCAGTTTCCCTCACAGTCCAAAAACATATGATTATTGATTATGAGGCTAATTGGAGCTACCAAATTGTCCATAGTTGTGAGTGACTGGTGTGTGAGTGTGTCCTGCGATAGGTTGGTGCCCCATCCTGGGTTGTTCCCTGCCTTGTGCCCATAGGCTCCAGACCCCCTGTGACCCTTCACAGGACAAGTGGGTACAGAAAATAGATGAATGGAAAACAAGCCTGAGCTGAACCATTGGGACATTCAGCTCTCACAATCATGATCAGCTGGTAGGAAATCACAAACCAGCTCATGACAAAGTTCCATCTCTCCATTCTGCTTGGGTTAGACATAGAGCCTGAGAATTTTCTTTGATTCTTGAATGCTAGAAGGTCCAGAATGGTGAAGAGAGTGGCCATGTTGTATCACTGTATGGCACCTCAATGTATAGCATTAGAACCCGACAAAACAATTGCTCGGTTGGGGGTTATGGGACATTCTTAGAAGGAGGTGAGGAAGGGGGGGGGTAAAGATGCCCCAGATGAAACCTGCACTGAGGACAGATGGCGATTGACTGGTAGTCAGCAGAATCTTCCCTTTTCCTCTGCTGCGTAGAGCATGTCAATCAATGCCATCACGTCACTGCCATGCTAGACTGGATGAAGAAGCGTAGACGGTAAAGCAGAACATGTCGCATGCAGAGCATGTAGCATGCAGAACATGTCGCCCCTGAGCATATTGGTGTTAGACAGTCATCTGCATCTGGTTGGTTCCCAGAAAGGTCTGGCTGTAGTGCTGGTGAGTGAAATACTTATTTCTTCCATAAAATGCCCATTTATGTGAATGTAAGGTGTGTGCATTGATTACAGAAACGCTGCCACACCCACCACACAACAAACCAGCTGAGGGATGGGACCCGAGGGCAGCCATGCAGCAGGTGATACCTCAGCACCACGCTGATCCGAATGCAACTGTGGGAGTTTTCCCAGCGGAGAAAATAATGGAGAGAGAGAGAGAGAGAGAGAGAGAGAGAGAGAGAGAGAGACTGCACTAGATTGGGGGTTCACTTGAGTTTTGAGGGCAACTCAAACTTTTTCAAAGTTTTTAAGGAACCACCTATTGTTATGTTGAGTAATTATTTTTCGTTCAGATCATTTATCTTTCATATATATAAAAACTTCTAATCTTTAGGTTTACACACTAAGAATAACAACAAAGGTTGTTCCAACCTATTGTCTTTTCTTAAGGTTTATCTTTCATAAGTGCAAAAACTTTAAAATTTCAGTATAGCATGCTAAGGCTTCACCCATTGCAGTGGCCAGGGGTACAGAAACAGTGCCCAAAGATGTGCTGGGCTGGGTCTGAACTGGCAGTCTTTGGGTCAGAGACACAGAGGCTTAACCCCCTGAGTTACATGCTGCCCTCACGGTACTAAGATGCTGCCTAAACTCTGAACAGTTATAAAACTGTAAACAGTGTTTTTGTTTTAGCACCTTATTCAGCTTTTGTTTCATATGCTTGAGCGTGTGGCTCTGTGAGCTAAGCCTCTCTACTCGTGCACTAAAGGTCACCAGTTTAAGCCCAGCATCAGCACATTTGGGGGCCATTGAGCAAGGCCTGTGACCCCCCCCCCCCCCCCCAACCCTATATAGGCACAACAGGTAGGTGCCCTTCACAGCCAAGTTTGTTGTCATTCCCCACAAGGATCCTCATAATCTGTCTGCTATTATTTATTACTATCATGTTTGAAATAAACATGCTAACTGAACTGTTTTGTTATCTTCATTTATAATAATTAGTTGGCACATATTTTGCTGTTTTGAATTCTTAGGATGTTTAACTCAAATTATAAGGTTTTTACGCTTATGAAAGATAAATCACCTGAACAAAAGTGTATAAGTTGGCACAACTTTTGTTGTTTGTAATTCTTAATGTATAAAAAATAAGACGTTTTTATAGATATGAAAGATAGATTTCCTGAATAAAAAATAATTCAACAATAGGTGGTTTTTTTCAAAAGTTAAAAGTCCGAGTCCTCAAAACTTAAAAATCCAGTGCAGTAAGTTGCCTTGAAATTTTAGGCTGTCTAAACTTGTTCTTTTTTACAGTGTATAGTTTTCTATCATTATACAAAAATACAGTTAGGCAAATCATTGTGTGAAAATTGTCCAATTATTGTGTGTGTGTGTGTGTGTGTGTGTGTGGTTGTGTGTGTGTGTGTGTGTGTGTGTGTGTGTGTGTGTGTGTGTGTGTGTGTGTGTGTGTGTGTGTGTGTGTGTGTGTCATCTGATTTGCTCTCTTCCTGGAACAGGCTCCAGGCTGCCTGTGGCCCTGCAGGAAATCAGGTTCTGCATGGGGTAGATGGATGAATGAGCTCTAACTTACTCTTCAAGGAATAACAAAGAGTTCTGTAAGTACCTGAAAACCTCATCCCAGAGTACAAGCAGCACAGATGAGGTGCGCATTTCACATTGCATTGATTAATTACCGTGATCCTTGTGTTTGATGTTATGTGTGCTCACGTACAGAAAACCTGGCATTACTTTAATAGATAGATAGACAGACAGACAGACAAATAAATACTCATCCCAAACAAAACTGTTTGCATCAATTTATTTCAAGTTTAGATTCCCAAATACACAAAGATAGCAGTGCCATTTTTTTTTTTATAAGTATTTTATAAATAGTACACATGTAGACTATATAACTACACAACCGAATAACATGTTTCAGTGACCTTTTAATTTCTTTTAAGGTGCCCCCCTATATAAAAATGCTAGTACTTTTGTTTCTATAAATGTGTCTGCCGTGATGGGGCGTGTTTACCACCACTAGAAAAAAATTACACGGTAATAAGGCAAATTAAACAAGCAGCAAGTCGGATCTCACGCTGTTATTCGCGCAATTATACGCCGAGTTAGCGCCTCTTACGAAGCCCGCCTTTTTTCGGGACCACCCAAAACGCTAAAGACACATACGTCGTTATATCAAAAAAGTGTTCTTTAGTTGGTTTATAAAAAATGATATGCCTATATAAATATACATGAATAAGTATTTACATGTAAGACTAGGCCTATATAAGCTACATTCTGTAACAGTAGTTACTGTGCACATTATTTTTTTAGATTATTTTAATTAAGTGTATGTCACTGATTTATATTATATTATTATTATGCTTTGCAGTAATTTTATTGAGGTTAATATATATTTATTTTACATTACAATGTTATGTTGAATGATCAAATTTAATATTAATTTTATTTTGTGGTACACAGGGGGACGGGTTTAGAGGGGAACGGGGAGAGCGGTTGGGGAAAGAAGTTGGGAAAGTATTGTTTTGCTGTGTTGGTGATTATTAAAGACGGTCATTGAAGAAACTGTAGCCCGCTTACTACCCACAGCCCGAGAGAGAGACTGGCACGCACTTCCCACTCATCAAGAATCCAGGGTTACAATTCGTTAGAATTTTAGTTTAAATTGTCACGCAGCATTTTTTGTATTTTATATAATATTAATCTTTTTTGTATGTCTATAGTATGTCTATACTTTTCACTGTAATATATTTATCTATAAATAAACGCAAGCTTTTCTTCCATCTGCTCCGTTTCAGAGCAGTTAATCTGACAATGCCGTTTTGGTATTGTGGTATTACGGCGGGACTGTTTTGTCCGGAGAGCTTTTAAACTCTACTAAAGACGGGATTTGCCACTTAGCATTCGTTTAAAGCTCGTCCGGCTCTTAAGAGCGCTCGGATAGACACAGTGTAATGCAAATGCTATAGCCCTTCTTTTTCTGCTCAAACGACCTTTCACTGTGGGCAATAATAAAAGTGGATGTTTGAAGGATACAAGTCATGAGTGAAGATGCGCTATAGGCTACATGTGCTATTCAAATAAAAATGTCTGGGAAAAACACTGTACGTCAGGGATAACTTCCAGATGGGCAATACATTCAGTCAATGGCATAACTTTGGGTTGAGCTTTGGGGGGGGGGTTATAGGTCTCCATCCATCGGAGGGGGTCTAGGGCGTTGCACTGGCTGATTTTGATTATTGGGGGGGTGTTACAACCCCCTATCCCCCCATAATTTACGCCCATGACTTCAGTACAGTTTGGTACTCTTGCTGAACGATTTAGCCTATATCTATATATATATATAAATAGCCTATACATCGACGGAGAAATAACAGGCGCAGTAAGCAATAGGCCTGTCATGCGTTTAACGACTACATGATGACTAAACTCCATTATTGGTAAAATTAATAAATAAAAATAATTTGAAAAGATTCTTTCCAAACCCTTTATGCGCTTCGGAATTAAAGTGAATGAAAATTAAAAGATGAATTAAACTATGCGTTAATTTTGTCGTCACCTAAAGCTGCATGGCGCCCATCTCTTCATTGAGTCCGCGCCTTCTCGCCTTGAAAATTGAACTTAATTTAAATGCTTTGTGAAGGAATGGGGGGGCGGTTGCGGGGGGAAGGGGGCGTTTCCGTGACTTCCTGCATGCGAGGTGCCGCTCTCTCTAAAAGTTATCCGACAGGCAGGTCAGGTTCTGTCTTAAAAATACGCACATGGACATTATTATCCACTTTAAATAGCTATAAAAGGTGTTCTATAACATTCAGACGCAATTACACATATATCTTCAATATTCATTTCTTAAATCATCAGTCTGCCCCCCCCCCCAAAAAAAAAACCAAACAATGGCGGTATTTTGTTTGGTTCTATTTGTCTATCGTCATAATGGTTGGTTTTACGGCTCCCTAAAGACGTGTAATAGACAATTATGCGATACGATTAAATGTTAACAAGTATTTGCTACACTAAACATTTAAGACGCACGACCGTCGCAAATGTATCTCATGTATTTTGCGCAGTATCAAAAGGCTACATGAAATGACAACTGAATAAGAGGAGCTATTAGCCTATTTTCAGCACTTCAGGACAGGATAGCAACCAGGTAGTTATATCCAAAAATACAGGCTAGATACAGTCTCAGTACATGGTTAACGCAATGTGGGTCATTTTGGATGTCAGTTATTAATATTATTATTATTACTTCTACGTCTAAAAACTATTTGTCATTAGCAGCCTTTAATATATTAATCAACACTCATTTAAGTCTTAATGAACTTATTCATCAACGATCTAGTCGGTCAAAGAAATTTTATGTTTTATTACAAAATGTTATGATATATTTTATATAGGTTACAATGGTAATTTAACAACATGCAGAACAGAAAGAAATCATATCAATTACAACAAACCTCAATAATAGATAGTCTTTTATTTAAATGCAGCATTCTACCAAGGGCGCCAAAAATCTTGTGAGCAGACCATGGCGTGCTTTATACTACTCGGCCTTTCAGTAAGGCACCTGTTGTTGGAATTCCAGGATTTTATATGGATTTTTTCCGGGGCCTGATGTCCATTGTACAGCTTTACATGCTCCTGTATAACTTCTGTTTTTTTAGAAAGTGAGGACATGTTCACGCACGTGCTTTTCTCATTGTCCCGCATTATGTGTCGAACTGTGTTAAGCGCCATGCTGGAGCCCTGCTCGTCTTCGGTTGATCTGGGATCCTTCTTTTCTATGGCTTCCGGCGGCACACGGCTGCTGTCCGCGGTGCTGGAGTCCTGAATCGGAGTAGAAAGGCTTCTTGACAGACGGTCGAGGACGTTCAGGCGGAGCGTCCTGTTCCCGCCATTCGTCACCTGAAGGTATCGATTCACACCAGCTAGACAACTTCTGAAACCTGCCTGGTACTCAGCCAGATTGGCATCCACCGTGATTTCTTAAGAGAAATGAGGAAGAAACAGTGGTTGAGATAATAACAACAATAATAAGTGTAGTATTTGAGATGAAGTAGACCTAAGGATATTGATGATAGTGAGGATCTTACCACATTGTCTTCTCTGAAGATTCCGCAAATGTTTCACTGTCATTTCCAAAATATCGGCCTTCTCAAGTTTCCGTTTTCGAACCTGCGAAACGTATTTCATAATTTAATATAATCAGCATAATAATTGATGTAACTGATACAAAAACAAATTTAAAAATCTACTACTAAAACAACGGAAGACATACATTGTTAGTGTAGTAGGTTTCCAACAGGGACTTCAACTGATCCAGGCTCTTGTTTATTCGGGCTCTGCGTTTCTTTTCCATTAAAGGTTTGGACACCTGAAAAAAAAAATCTGTAGTTGAATATGTTCCTGGTCGTTGTTCTAACTATTGTATTTCTAATGTCCATAGCATGCTCTCCAAATACACACCTTCTTGCCGCTCATTGTCCTCGTCTTCATATGGCAATCTGGTGGCGCTTCCATTTGCGTAAAATCCCGCTTTCTGCCAGCGCCGGGGTGTGTGCAGTATAGGCCGACCGCTATGATGAGACTGACGGAATCTGTGCTCGTCAGACAATTTATACCGGCAGCCGTTTACCATTTCAATGCAAATGCATCACGCCTACTCTGAATTAACAGAGGCAGGGTCAGGTCCATAATAAGTTTCGGGAAACAGTCCAACAGATTCTAGTCTAAAAAGTAACGGAAAACTCACTAACTCTTCGATCCTGACCAGGATAAATGGTTGGAAGACGGATGGATTGATGTAATGAAAGTATGGCATTTGTCTATTATTATTATTATTATTATTCATAAATTATTACCCCTTAAATTACAAAATCATAAAGCAACTTTATTCAATTAGCACGTAGCTACGTAGGACTAATAAAATAACGGGTTGAATAGCCCCGAAAATTGTTTGCCCCCAATAAGGTATGTAGTCCATTACTAAAATTACAAGTTTGAACCCCCCTCGAAATTTTCTTATTTGCTTACTCTTCCGGGGGGACTGAGGAAACTCGAGGGGACCCTCCACCGGTCGGCGAAATTTACCCCCGACATCTTTTTTTCTCAAGGGAGAACCTAACGTTTTGGGGGCAGACACGATAGACTGGAATTAAAAACTTGCCTTGGAAAATGTTGCCGGGCGGGGGGCAATATTTATTTTGGCGGCCCCCATACCCATCGTCCACCACAGTCAAGCCCTGTAATGTGATGATTCCAGTGTCGGTTGTTTGTTTTTACTTCGCATTTCCTCTTCCCAATTAGAAGGCTATATATAGCCTACAACATGTCGACTTTCTGGCAATGTAACAGACCAACTCGTAATTGCTCAAATGCAGCGGGATATCTTATCAACCCCCCATTTCCAACATGATCAATATTAGGAAACATTTAAATTGCTCTGGGAAATAAACAATGACAATGGTTTGAACGGTCTAACCTAATAAGCTATTACCACCTTAAAACTAGCGCAAGTCTGAGGGCTTCGTATTAGCCGTATTTAAGTCCTGTGCCAACCAAACATGCGGGCATTAAAATGTACCTGGCATAAGCCCAATATTCCACAATCACATAGTTATTTTAATTAAACGCGATCAAATACTAACATTTATATTTACATTTATATTAAGCTGGAGGAATATATAGTCAGCTAAGACAAGAAAAAACAAGTAGGCCTATTTTATCAATTTAAATACCTTATCAAACTATTTACTGGAGTAATTTGGCCTACTTCACGAGTCCTGCAGACAAAAAAAAAAAACAGCTAGGTAACTAGCCTACACTTCTACGCGTTTCTCTAAAGTGAAATGGCCTACAGTTATAAAAAAAAACATGAAAGAATCTCGTGAAGAAACCATATAATAAAGTATAAAGGAATAATCTTGTAATTATCCTACCGCATACAGTCCATTTTTAAAAACCTCTTCTATTGTGCGACACGTGACAGGCGGTATTTGCGTACGTATACAACTCTTAAAGTGGCCCGAATCTCTTTTTATTTAATTTAAAGCAGTTGACTTGTTTATATTTCAATTGTGTGCAGTAACGAATGGCGTAGAAATGGACAGCGCTTCCCATTACCATATCTGTAGGTTTAGTCAAAGGCTGAGTGGATGAAAGGATCGCAGTTTATGTATGGCCTCGAAGCCATTGATCTTTTATTACGTCTCTTGCGTGTTGGAAGCCAATGAAAGGCCGGGATGCCCCAAACCGCCAAACGCACAACTAAGATCATTAATGTATCAGTTTACCTTATAGGCCTAACGCAAAACCTTCGGGAAGATATACTTTTTAAATGCCAGAAAACCAACACGCGTAGTTAGGTAGCTACGCTGTTCATGGTGGCAGATATTTAGGACTAAAGAATAAAGACATAACTTATCTTAGGTAAGCACAATAAGCCTACGAATTTTCATTTTTTTACTCTTTTTTTTCAATGCAAAACACTAAATCATGCAAAATAACAAAGAAATAGGCAGGAGAAACGTACAATTGTCTCCGATACGCGTGTGTTAAATAAGGGAACAATGCCCAGCAGTGCAAAGACATTATAGACCAATTTGTAACCTAATTGCACCCAATTTCTGCAATAAACTAGCGCTTCAGAATTGGATGGATTAATCAACAGGTTAACTGTGCGGTAGAATGCAATATACAGCAGACTTGCAGATTCCGCATTCTCGGCTTATTGGCAAATGTTGTTTATGGTGCTGATGATGTTACATGATCCCCACATGTATCCAGACGCAGGGATGTAAATGTAAGGATCTTAGTCCGTGTAATTCGCCGAAAAATTGATGCAACACTACATTGTCACGTTCTAAGTGACATAATTCACCGCTAAATCAGTATGAAATCGGACTGCAGTCCTTTCGTGTACGAAGGCCGGGTCTCCACTATTGTTAGAAATAGGTTCCTTTTAACTAAATGTTGTGTTTTTTCACGCTCACGTTAAACAAGCAGAACTGCTGTCATGAGCGAATTAATCCTTTTTTATCCAGGCAGAACAGATTTCACAGTGCAGTGCTCCGCGAAACATGCTATCGCACACTTTAAGTTTTAAGAATGCAGACTGTATGAATGCTGAATGAATACTCAGTGACATTAAAACCAAAATAAAGAAATATTTTAATAATAAGAAGAATTGATAAATTAATATTTGGCGCAACATTTTGATACTGGCGATCTTTTCAGATGCCTCACTCTTTCTACAATATTGAACCAGACTTGATCCGTAAGGATGCAATAACACTGAATAAAAGTAACATCTTTGAAGTCTGAACTTTTGTCTTTTGCTTCCTTGATTGATTTTTTCTTTTAGTAACTCATTAACCGCAACTACTTTTGTCATGCACGGTTAACAGCGGGACGCTTAGAGAAACTGTTGTAATAATTTGACTATTCAAAGACTTGTTAACAACAATTAGTAAAACAATTACACAATTACCCACAATAAACCTTGATTGAAATGCCCCGTAATTTTAG
Source organism: Heteromormyrus szaboi (assembly GCA_032359785.1). NCBI lineage: Eukaryota > Metazoa > Chordata > Actinopteri > Osteoglossiformes > Mormyridae > Heteromormyrus > Heteromormyrus szaboi. The sequence continues at coordinate 4,089,125 of JAUMHC010000111.1, forward strand.
TTAGCAAATGAAAGCCCTGATGAATCTACGTGAAACTGAGCGGTCAACATTCAATCTACAAAATACTTCACATTAAAAAGAAAAATAACGGGTTTTTTAAATGCAGGCGTATCCTATTTTTACTTTATTTATATATATATATATAACTATTTCAGCCAACGTGCTTAATAGGCAGACCTTTTGGAAAAAGCATGCAAAAAATCTATGGAAAAAGCAAATGCTGAAAATATTTAAATAAAACTACAGTTTATTCTCTGTATTGGCAGATTAATCTTATCTCCGTATTAAGTAGCGATTCATTAACCGGTTCACCAATGTTATTTCACCGAAGTACGCAATTAAAGTACGAAATTAAACTTTAAACGCAAATATTTTGTAGTAGTTTAACTGAATTACGCCTGGATTGCCGACGAGAAATGCGTGATGTCGTTGCGTTATATAATGGTAAGGATGTTAACGATTGAATGTAATCGTAAAGTCACGTATTTAAAGTATCCTATATCGGGTAGATCCTATTTGTAAGTATTTCACTGTCAATGTAAATCTATAGCGATGAGAAATGTTTAAAGAAAGAAATATTCATGTTAGAAACAAAACAACTGATGTAGGTGTAGTTTAAAAATGTCCCACAGAAAACAAGAAGGTTGACTATACAATATTTAGCCTACGTTAGAAGTACACCATATAGTAGTTGGACAGTCACGCGACAGGTCAGTGCGTGGAGCTCTGATCAAACATGCAATATCATGAATTTCTATAGACTGAACTGGAGCTTATTTAAGAGTCTTTACTTTGGTTTAGATTGACAATAGATTGTGTTTGGTTGTGTGCACTGAGGTTACAGTCTGAAAAGGACGGAGGTGCACATTAACATCGCTTTGGGGTTTCTCAAGAGCACAAATGAACTAGTGGAAAGTAACTTTATAACTCTATGAAGGACGAATCCTTTGTTGGCGTGTCTCTGAAAGACACCAGTGCCAAACAAAAGAGGAGTCTTTTCATGGCAAAACAGTATTGTTATCGGCCATTGGTGCGCCTTGAATTGCAAAACATCTGCTATACTTAGTCTACCACAAAGTATTCGTAGAAAATCTAAGATTAAGAAGTTGTACAGTGAGTTAATTTCATAGGCACCTTGACAACCATGCAACAAAACTAATCGTTATATTAAAACAGGTAGTATCTGAAATTATATGACACTATGCTTATGCAGGTTATAACGTATTTTTTAGACAATAAATGATCAGAACAGATTAATTTCCAAGTACGTGATTACTATATCTAATAGTGGACAATATAATGGAGAAAACTGAAAATTTCGGACCTGCAAGTGTAAAGTATATAGGACGTAAATAAGGAACGTTCTGTAGGCGACATTTTTATTTATGTTGGAATGAAAGATCTGCCACACAGCTGAAGCACTTGGAAGATTGATGTATGGAAGTGTGGGTAGTGTGAAAGACAGGTCTAGTTAAAATACAGCGACCTCCACAATTATTAGCACCCCTTGTAAAGGTTTGTAAAAAGGGTTAGAAAAAAATCCACCTTTTCGTGAAGCAGCTTCATGTCACACTGAAAAATTGAGTAAAATCCAACCTTTCATTAACATAAATTTATTAAAAGAAAAAAATCCTTTATCAAGAAATAATTATCTTTAACAAAAACACATGTGCCACAATTATTGGCACCCCTGCTTTTAATACTTTGTACAACCGCCCTTTTCCAGTATAACAGCACTGAGTCTTCTCCAATAACATTTGGTAACATAAGGTTGGAGAATATCAAGCTGGGCATGAGTCCATTCCTCTTTACAGAATCTCTCCAGATCATCCACACTGAAAAAAATAATAAGTAAAATTTACTAAATTTTTCTTTTGCAAGTTTTTGCACTCAGGTTTTTCAAGTAAATTTTACACTTGTGAAAATGAGTAAAATTTACTTAAGGAAGTTGAGTAAAACTAACAAAGTAAATAATTACATATAACATGGCCTCTTTAAATTATGTTAAGTAGTATTTACTTACTGATCTGATGTAATTAATTGATATAATTAAGCAAAACTATTTTCTATTTTAAGTAAATTTGACTTGTTTTATTCAGTCGATGTTAATTATTTTAAATAAATAAAATGAGTCACTGTTACAATACGACAAAATAGTACTGTGACAAAAATAACTCGATTGCACATTTATTAAGAGCTTCTTTTAAAGGAATTAACATGCCCATATATAAACAAGATCAATGCTTAATATTTAAATAGCTCAAGCAGCAGTAAAGTGCAATATGCAAACTCTATTGTACATTTTATATTCTTTATTAGAACAAGAAACCAGTACAAATGTAAATGGTATCAGCAACAATCATTCAGCATGTTTCAGGGTATACAGGTACATTTTCACACAATGTAACAATGTTTGAACAAACTTGGGTAAACAAGACAGATTAATGCCTATTAATTTTCTGAGAACAAAAATATTTCAAGTGTGCAGCTTGGTTTTCAAAGACCGTACTTTAGGAGAAAGCTTAAGTCCATCAAGATCCAGAATGAGTTTCTGAAAAACCTCGAAAGTGTATTTCAGATTTGATGGATACTGTAGATTTAAGGAATAAATCAGTCCCATCAGAAGAGCACAAGCTTTGGCAGTATTTCCACATTTTGTTAGGACCTTGCTTCCTTCTAGAACAATGGACACGTCTGGCTCTTCATCTCCATTTCCATGGACAAGAATTGTCATGAGAGCATTACTGTAGTCTTCTTGATTGCCATCCTATATAAATTAGATGAGGGGATTAGGAGGAAGAGGGGAAAGAAGAAAATTTAAAAACATTAAATTCAAGACCGGAATTGGGAACCACTGCCATAGGAGGGTTGGAATGACTGAGATGAGTAAATAAAACATCTTTAAATCAGAATATTTGATTTGCTGACTCTTTAAATTGCTTATGTGGCAGAAATTGTATAGCTTAAAAATACAGTTCACCCAAATATAGACATTTGCTATTTATTCACTCCAAGCCCTCCAAGATGTTTGTTCAGTGGACGAGATTTTTAGCTCAGACCACGCTCCTAGGTGGTCCATGAAATGCACATCCTGTGGTGCATCCAAAAAGCAGACAATGGCAACATAAAAGTAATCCCCACATCTTAAGACATACTGACGATAAATAGTCTGACATATCGGCGATAGCCTTTGCAAGTACAGTGGAACCTTGGATTGCAAGTAAAATTTTTACTTGTTAAACGAGTGAGGTCTTGATATACGAGTATTGTAGTATGTATACACTTTGCCTGCCAAGCGTCATGTGATCACAACTGAGACAACGGTCACTTGTATACTCAACATCCGTGTGAGTGTACTGTTTACTGTAACATTGTGACCACGTGTGCGCAAAGCATTTTTTCTGTGTGTGTGTCCAAATGTAGTGACTGTTGTTTAGTAACTGTACTCCAACGACAGCCCTCGTGAAGAAAAAAAATTGTTAAAAAGGCTGTAGCAGTTCGGGAGATCAATCTGTTTAGAGGCGTGATTCCAGTAATGCAATCACAACCTCTAATCTCCCGCACTTAATAAATAAGGACATATTAAGAGAAATAGAAAAAAACACACCCATGTACAATCATTTATTAGTGATCTAATTGGCTGATGAAAGGATGTCACTATGGAGAATATACATCAACCAACATTAGCAGGGATTACTTTTGTGTTGAATATATCTGCTTTTTGAACACTCCAAGAGGTAGAGCCTGAGAACCTGCATTATCTGAATCACTGGTGATTGCAGTTTTAGCTAAAAACTCTTCACTGTTCAAATGAAAAATCTGGGATGGCCGGAGGGTGAGTAAAGGAACAGCAAATTTGGAGTAAACTAACACATCATGTCTGGGACTTACTTTGCTGTCTTTGAATAGGTTCTCTGCCACTTCTCCGAGATACATAATGAGACTGCGGATTACTGCATCTCGTCTCGTCTCAATCCTGTCGTCCTGTTAGGAAATTTTGTATTAAACAATATTGAAAGATTGAACTATGAACTTCAAATACATTAGTTACAAAATCTAGAAGGTAAATTTTGTCCAAACAACCTCTGAATTTGGCATTTTGCGGCAAGTAGCGCATTATGTTTGGTTTTCTAAATAAATCAGTGCTTTGACCTGGTGTTATTCCAAAAAGACAAAAATATATGTTTGACAATGTCTTGACTGAGCTCAAAACTGCTTAACAGCACAAATAAGCACTAGACTGATACATAAAACTATTGCCGCCTATACAAAAGCAATTTAAAACAATGTTTGGCTGGTTTATGCAGGCACATACCTGAATCAATACATTAAGTATAGGCTGCATCTTGAGCCCGGCAACACCTCCCTTAGCTTTCATAAGCTCCAAAAGTTTTGGCGTGTAACCGTCTAGTTTGGACATAAATGTTTGTTCAAGGGAAACAGCAGTAATTCTTCTGAATTCCTCCTTTATCTGTAAAGAGTTAAAATTAGTAACTTTGGTAGATAATCACCAAAAAAATAAATACAACATCTCCTTTATGAACACCAAAAATTTATCAAGATAACTTTCCAGAATATAAACCATTTTACAGGATGTAAACAACACTTGTCTAGAAACATACACAAACTTTAGAACAAAACACAATCAACAGAACATTTAGAATTGAAATGTTAAACATCTCTAAGACATAATTATACGAGTGAAATAAAAGCAAAAATTAAACAGGAAGTGCTTCTAGACCAGTGTTGTTTACACCTTGCTAAAAGATCTATAATAACTATAATATTGTAATTGGACTAACTTGCCTGAGCTTCAGTGAATAAAGCAGGCCACCTCTGCTGGAAATCTTTAATTGGTGGAGTGAGGTTGACAACTTCATGTCTCCTGTATGAGAATGTTTTAGACATTTTCTCCGCAATGACTCTCTGATTGTAACTTCTTTTTGATTTCATCTAGCAGTGCTTTTTGCTCATTTTCTAAACTCTCAAGGGATTCCCCATGAGAGTGTGGAGGAAGATAGTTCAGTTCAGCCTTTTTTGGTTTCTTGACATCTTTGCTAGGAACTCTATCATTTGGCTGCTTTCTTTTGAGGGAGTTTACTTCAAGCTCTGGGAAGTATAGCTTCTGGTTTCTTAACTTGGAACGATAGTTGCCAATTTTGTACTTAAGGCTTTGTTGCCAGCCATACATTCCTGAAAAACTTCCAGGTTCCTTCAGGCATGGTAACTTTTCTATCAAAGCCTCTACAACTGACAGAATCTGGAGATTTGTGGGATATGCTGTGTATTTAAATATAGATTCAGCAAGCTTTTGCATGATGTCAGATTTGACACCTTGATTTTGAAGGAGAGTACCATCATCAAAAAATGCTTGATTTCCAGCTTTAAGAATTCTTTCTACATCAAAAGTAAACTGGGGAACTTGAAATCTGTTTGGCCACTTTTCGAAGCGACCCTCACATGGTGGCAACATCACTGTGTCCCTGGAACTGTCTGAGGTTTGGGTAGCTGTAGAACACTGTTCAAAAGCTCTTGAAGCAGGTGTCAATGTCAGAATGACAGATGGCTCTTCTACTTGAACAACCTTAATTGAGTCTTTGTCCTTAAGGTCTTCAGCAGAGGTCAGTGTGAAAAACTGACCAAAATCAGTGTCCATGTACATGAGTCTCAAATGTCCATCCAACTGAAAACTTTGTTTTATAACTGATAGAAGATCATCAACTGTGTTCGGAATCCGAGATGGAAGTAACAATTTTCGTATATCATGCTCTCCAAGTATAACTCGTAACATAGCTGGGCAAGGTGAGGACATTGTTGATGTTTTTTCACAACCTTAAACTAAAAAAAATAAAGAATGGGTATTAGCCTAGTCTTAAGCTTTCTCTCTCACATGTTCACACACACTTGCACACATGTTTATTCTCTTTCATATACACACATAATTACACCCTTTTGTCCAAAGTAGCTTACAAATTAGAACATTTTACATTCTGTCAAAAAGCTAACAATAAAATGTAGTTTACACACACACAATTATATCTACACTGCTTTACATTACTATTATCTAAAAATAACCATGACCGGTTTTTTTAAAAAATGAACAGGAGAGTATTATAAATTAGGTACATTACCTCTTAGTCAATGCAAATGAAGTGCTTCAGTGACACCATCTGCTGTCCTGCCACTGTGTAAGCTGCCAATGGATAAAGATCTGTTAGCTGGGCTTGTTGGAGGATTTGAATATTACGTGTGGCTTCTAAAGTAAAACACCTAAGATGTTCATTGTACCAAGCATTCTGCAGTCTAACAACAAAACTGAGCTTGTCCAGAACAACAATCATCTGAACAATTTCTGCGAAGTCTGCCAATCCTCCAATTGATCCATATGCCAACATCATTCCTACGCTATACATTGTGCCAAAATATTCAATTTTATTTGCCACATGTACTGCTGTGGCATTGGGGAATTGTTCCTTCACAGTTTCTTTTATTCCTTTATCTAGCACTTCCAGCGGCACTTTTGTCATTGATGTCACAGAAATGGCAGGCTTTGCATGATCAGAGTCATACAAATGGAACGCAATCATTGATTGATGCTTCCTTGCCAGAGACATCAAAACATTCCTGAAGCACCCAGTTTGCCGAAGAACCCTCTTAAAGAAGCGATGCTTTGCTTCAAACCTCATAGTCCATAATGCCACAAGGGGGCCAAAATCTCTAATGGCCTGAGGATAGTGCTCAAGAAAGTGATGTTTTGGAAGCAGCTTTTCTTGTGGAAAAAGTTCAAGAAACCTGTATCGATGCTCAGATATCTTGCTATCGAGAAAACCAAGGCTTGCATCAGAAAAAGCAGGTGACAGAGCAAGATCAACAACATCTTTGAGCGTCATAATCAACTGCCAAGCCTTGTCATCTTCTGGTATTTTATCTCCAACCATCAGTGAAAGCAACCTCAATAAACACCAGTTTTCATGTGCATTTCCACCAATGTTCTTTTTAGACACAAAGTTTGGTGCAACAATTTGTGGGGAGTTTGTTCTGTCACTCCATTTGTATGGGAACATTTTGATTTGTTTGTTGAGATCAGAAAGAGAGAAATACTTCTTCTTGATCAATGCATCTAAACACAGAGCCAATTCAAAGGGTACAATGCCCTCAAGCAAGTCATGAAGCACATCAGGAGGATACCCTGATACTACATGAAAGTGATTCAGCCTGTCAGTAATTGGGCATTGACGTTTCACCCCATAGCAACTTGTTGAAGTGGTCAAAGCTGTTTGAACATGCAATTCATGCTCTTGTTTAGTTCTTGGAGAAAATGCACCAGATCTAATCTCCGACTTTTGGAATTGGGACCGTTCCCCAGTACAAAATCTGCAAATATGTTACCCGGTGAAGTTTTCAAGAAACCCTCCAACTGCATGGGCCCCAAGATTGTCAGCAATCACACAGAAAACAGTGCCCTTGATGAATCTCCCAAGAGAGGACACAAAAACACCATCTTCCTCCAAACTCTTCAGATCAGTTAACATTGGTTCAAGCACTTGAGAAAATCCATACTTCTTTGCATAATTTGCTTTACAAAGCACAGCCAAATAAATGGATGTCAAAGAGGAACGTAATACACTGCAAATATTTGCCAACACCCAATAGACAGCAGAAATTTTATGCTTTTTTCGAGATGTTCCGAGTGAATTACACACCTCAAAATCATCAATGTACAGTATGAGAGATTCTTTCATTATTTCCAGACAAACAGATATTTTCTTTAAAATGTGAGCCATCACAAAAGGTTTCATAAGTACTCCTAGAACTATATATATTCTTTAACATTTTGTCATTCTTTCCTAATACCTGTGACAATGTTTTCAAAATTGGAAGATACTGGAATGTGCTTTTTTCATCTACAGGTTCAATAATACAAAATTGCTCCTTAAAAAATCTACCTCTTTTGTATGAGGTGTTGAAAGGACCCTCCACCCCAAGAGCTGCATTTAATGGGTTAAGGGAGGTAAGATTTTCTACCAAGTCTGAAACTACAGATTCATCAACATTGCAGCTATTCCTTTGCAAAGTAGTCTCAATTATCTGTTTGATAACTGGTCTCGAAGCAGCTGATGATATAAATTGCAACTCATCTACTATTTCATCAATGCACCTATTAGACACATTAAAAACGCTTTCTAATTTGAGGAAAAGGCAACCTAACTTATTGTTGACTATTTTGACAAAGTCGTGTTCTTCCTCAACAACAGGCTCAAATGAATCACTTTCATCAATACTTAAATCAGTATCCTCTGGTGTTTCACAGGTGTAATTTTGAACGACAGATGGTTTAAAGTGCTCAAGTGAGTGGGGAGTATGCCTCCTGCTTTTATGAGATGCAAAAGTTGAATATATATTTGTGCTAAACTCACAGTTATTGAAAACACAGGTCACTGTTTCATACTTTTTTAGATGACCTCAAAGGTGCTCAAAGTATTGTTTTTCTGAATGGTGACTTACTGAATTACAAATAAGACACCTAAAAGAGACGGCCTGCCCTGCATCCAGTGACTCTCTGTGATCTCTGCACAAATGAGAGTACAGTGCACTATAAGTCCTGAAGCAACAAGGACAATCTGAGTATGGACAAAGAATTGAGTGGTTTTGTGTGCTGTGCCAGTGTTTCAGTCTGTAATGTTTTAGTAGTTCTGATCTTTTTGATGCAGTAAAGTTAAATTTTTTGCATAGCCACATATTAAACAAAGTTCGGTCATACTAAAAAGCTTGGTTAATTAATAAACTGTACCCCAGTGACGACTGAAGACAACAACTAATTGTCTTTTCTGTTTCCCTCCCAACTGGTCTGTAGCAAAGATAATACAGCTGACAGAATCCACATAAGAAATATATTCTGCAATATAGAAAACATAAAAAGAAGTAATTAGTAATCTGCAAAATACCATTTACAAATACATTCACAATACTTTCACTCATCTGATGATGAAACAAACAAGGCTAAACATAAGAATGTCTGTGTTTTACATTATTTGCTGCACCCAGAACAAAATGAAAAGTGAAACAGTTCCTGAAAGAAACAGCAATCACAGATGATTTTCTTTGGCAACACTATAAACAAACGGCCTCTGCGGCCGACTAATTTCCAGTAGACTATCACAAGGAATCAATAACAGCAGAGCAGAATATTTCTGAAAAGTAAAATAAATGAGTAAATTACCTTAGTGTAAACTTACCTTTGGCCAGGCGTGTAACCTTGACGTGTGTG
>JAUMHC010000111.1:4106873-4120025 GCA_032359785.1 Heteromormyrus szaboi
TGTGAAACCCCCCCCCCCCCCCACCACCACCAAAAAAAAAAAGACGGCACAACCATAGGGAGAGAATGTTCTGTGAAAGTGAGGAGCAAGAAATTCAATTCAATTCAATTCAATTCAAATAACTTTATTTGTCCCCGAAAGACAAATTTATTTGTCCCCCAAAGAAAACTGCTACAGAATGATGAAAAGGGGGGTGTTCCACCTATCTGACAACCCCAGGCTCTCTGCTAGAGGCAGCTAATGCAGGTCAGGAGAGGTATAATCCAGATGGGGATCCAAGTATTTAACTTGACAGTACCTGTCCAAGCCGTGTGAAAAAACTTGCAATCGTTGATGGCTTCCCATGGACGGACTCTCCAACACTATCTCCTTCTGACATCCTGCTTCTGCTGAAGATCAGTAGGAACAAAATTACAGGTTTCATTTATAATTCAGCTGTTCACGGACTAAATGGCTAATACAACACACACAATCTTACAAGACCCATTTACAGTCAGATAACTATTCTAAGGTGGGTTAAGTGGAACTCAGACGTATACAACATAAAAATAGCCACTGAGGTATCAAATGAAACATTCTAATGCTATAACATAGGATCCACTCAGGTGTTTACATATAGTGCTACTTAAAAGTGTTATTCAAGGTTCAGGACGAACTTCAATCACCGGTGCGGATCGACAGCTTTATCTGTAAACTTTAACGATATCAATGACGTGTAGATTCAATTTCAACTTAGCAACAGAACCCGCCAAACTACAAATCACCTACACTAACTAACTAACTAACCATGTCTCGACATTATCTGGACGTAAATATGTGCGCGTATAACAAAGCGATTTGGACGACTGCGGGTCAGAGTCCTCTGACACACTGGTTATATGATTTATTCATTATCCCTTACTTTCCGAATGAATATGTTATTGTCCATAAAAAGTAACGACTGTCAGAATTTTCATGTGTGTCGTTTTCACCTGCGTCTACTCTGTAGACACAGAGCATCTGTCTATTTGGTCGATCTGTTAGTCCACGATCACACGAAAAACAAGCCAGTGAGCTACGAGTCTAGTCACTTACCTAGCTTGTCGAAATAAATACTATATACGAGATCTGCTATAGAAACAGGGATAACCAGTTACGTTGGTGCGATGCCACTATCAACGTACTTTTCAAGCCATCTTAAACCCTCTTTTTCGACCTAATCCTTAACTCATGACAAGTAACACTTCGTCAGTCGTATGTAGTAATTCTCATCCCATTAAAATACAGAAAAGCTATTCTCACCGACAATACATTCGAGAAAAAGGCAACTATCAATTAATTAACCGTAAAGATGGATGTTGTAGTCCATAACTGCAGACCATTCCTCTGAAGTGTTTGTAAACCAGCCCATTTAACACTACAGAAACCAGCAACCCATCCGCGAGTGAACAACTCACTTCCGGTCAAATGTGAAGCTGAGTTCGTTAGTTGAGCCTAAAATGTTGGAAATGCTTATGTACGATGCAAAGGTTACACATAAATTTATCACTTAGACCCAGCGTTTCTCTGTATCGTTTAGCATCGCCAATAACGTAACATCGTTGTCAAATGTTGAACGATAAAACTGATACTTAGTATCTCACTAAAATATTTTCCTTACCTACTACCGCTGCCGCGTCGCTACGGCGTGTCCCCAGGCAGTGTAATCGCGTCACTATTTCCGCCAGACCGCTTCCGAGCACCTCGCAGACCAGATTAATCGAGCTCTGAGATAAGGCATCTGTCAGGGTACTAGCCTAACGCTCTTATTTAAATGTTTATCAGGAATAGACTTGCGTTATTAAAATTTAGCTTGTCGCTTGCGGTTATATAACACTAATATTGCATGTTTGTATAAATTGGTCGGATCTCAGAACCAATGAATTTTCCCTGTAAAACCTTGGATTACAATTAATCACTATAAAATATACAATTATATGTAGAAGTACATAAAATAAACTGCAAAAGGGGGATTTTTAAGTTGAAGATCAATCTCGACATTTACTTTCAGATAACTGCTATCAAAGGGAGAGAATATCAGCGGAGAAGGAAAGAATCAAAAGAAAAATCTCTACTTTAGGCCATAGGTTAGAGCAGGGGTGTCAAACTCCAGCCCTGGAGCCCCGGAGCCCTGTGTAGCTTTCCCCCTTTCACCACAAATTAATCAGCTCAAGAGCCATCACAGGGCACAGGGCAGGGGACACCCTGGGTGGGATGCCAGTCCATGGCCTAGTACACATGCTTTCGGAATGTGGGGGGAGCCACTGTATCTAGGGACAGCCCACTTGACACGGGGAAAGCATGCAAACTCGGTGGTGGGATTTGAACCTCCACCTTTGGAGAAAAATAAGGGGCAGCCCAGTGACCTCCAATTAACCTAATGTCATGTCAATTTTGATACCAGTATCAGAAATAGGCATGTTAAACAACGATAGTAATTGAAATAAATGCTAAAAATTATGAACATGATAGAATTATGGTGACAGAAATATTAAAGATCTAAAATCAAATTATGTTTGTAGGGGGAGAAAAACCTATATTCAATACGTCTATATACATATCCCATATATCATCTGGGAGTGGATAGACTGCCCATAGAACCTGACAACATGAGGACACCGGCACCAGATGTAATACTCCAGTTCAACTATTGAAAATAAACATCATGACAAGATACTTGGATGAAACAATTTCATTTTAAAACCTTTAACAGCATACAAAAACGTCTGCTTTGACTGGGTCGATGCTCAATAGTTATCAAACATATAGAAGTGCAACATAAAAAAAGTTTGTAAGATATACTTCGGTTACTCGTGTGATTTCAGCAATATATAAAGAAGTTCACAGATTCTTCTGGATAAATTTGCATAACATCATCTATCAGTATACACATTATTGAAAGTAAAATTCGAGGAAGGAGTTGTCCCGTACAAATAATCCCCACGCCGCTAAACAGTTCGCTTGTTGGTTATATATGAAGCTAAACAAAGAATAATGCGAAGAGCGGAAGGAAACGACAAACAACGAGACCCCTTTAATTCGATAAACACCGAATAAAGCACTTTACGGGTTGCACGCTGGAGGAAGTGTCGCCGAATTGCTAAATGTGGAAAAAACACGTCAATCTGGTCACCGGGCAAAAAATATGTATATAATGTTTTGTTTCGCTAGATAGCTGTTAGCCACTCCGTTAAAAAAAAATACACCGCATAATATCTTGTTATAACGAATCGGTCTATACTGCAGCACTGAGTGCTTTTTTGGCTTATCAGAAAAAATAACAGAAACTGAACAGCTACCTGTATCTTCTCCTAAAGATGGGGAGAAAAAAGAAGACATTGCACGACTATGCTGCCGAGTTCAGCGATCTGGGAGTTAAGAGGCAGCTGGTGGAGCAGCACAACTCCGGAGAAAGGACCGTACTGGAAATACTGTACTGTAAATCCTGTGAGATCCCGGTGAGAGTCCGCAGAGACCGGATACTCGAGCACCTGGCTTCGGCCAGACATTTCAGGAACAGACGACTCGCAAAACTGTGGGACCGCAAGCCCAGTCACCTGTAAGTACTGGTTTCACGAAAGCCTGACAAGGCGAAGCTTGGCCGCCGGAGCCATGAGTTAGCCGAGCGCTCCTCGTCCGTGCCTCTGTCGGGGTCTTTGGATCGCCAAAGTAAAGGCGACTGGCCCTGATTAGCTTGCTAACATCTGTTAGCTGCGAAGATGAACGCAAAACCACTTTTTTACCTAAGAAATGAAGACGTCCCCGACCGTTAAGTGGCCAGGCGGCTGGCTTAGCTACCTATAACTGCTGCATGGGTGGTACGGTGATTAACCGAAGAGGCGGTAGATAAGTACAGTGAATAAGCTAGCTTGCTTTGTGTTTGATTCTCTGCCACCGTAAATATAACCAAACATCCAACACATGCAACTTTTCCAGTGCTACATTGTAGCGTAATAATCCTAAACGATGTTTTTGCCAAATGTCAATTAACTGTTATTAATTTACCGGAAAGGATCTCAAGGACAATTTAAACGTTTATTTATTAACTTCCTCCAGTTTCTTAAAAAAACAAAACAAAACAGTGTATTCAGCCCCTGTCTCTTTTATATGTACATTTAGGTTACTTTGAGTTAATTATAACTTGGGTCTTTTTAGCAAGGCAGCGTTTTAAATTAAATTAAATGAATTGTCAATTATGTCGCCGTCAGGAGGGTTTTTTTAGGCATATGCTATTTGCACCCGGGTGGGTATAGCAGGCAGATGTTATTGGCACCCAGGTGTGAGTAACCAATAATGCTGTTCCACACGAAGTTGCATGGCTAATAAAACTGAATCTGCACAGGTCGTTATTGCAGAAAATCCTTCCCCATGTATTACACACAAGACGGGAATTCTACCTCATTCTGAGAAATGAATTCCAAGTGTCGCTGGTGCTAATGCTAATTTGCAAGATTATACTGTGTGGCTTCAGCAAGCTAACTATTGCCAAAACAAGTGTACATTTTGTGTTTAATAGACCCTAACTTTTATATTTGTATCCCACTCCGGTGCCTTCAGCGCCTGAAGTGGTGCAACCATGGGACCGAAAGGGCCAAAGTCAGGATTTAAAAAATAAAAAGAGACCTGTTGCCATGTACAAGAAACTGGGTATATTGGTGTTTTAACCAATTTACACCAACTGGATTGTTTTGATGTCGGATGTTGACTACCCTCTGCCACGCAAAACACAGACGTTCTATGGAAACAGGTCTGGCCACACCCTTTCCCCTGACTTTAAACTAGAAAACTTAGTGCTGTGTGTGTGTGTGTGTGTGTGTGTGTGTGCGTGTGTGTGTGTGGAAATAGCCTAACCTTCATCATGGGCAAAGTACACATTTTTAACATGTTTCATACAATTGCCTTCTCCCGAGACGCTATCCCAGGTAACTGTTCTGAATGTTTCCTACAGATAATGGCAAAACGGTTATTGCTTTGTCTTACCAAATGATATGCTGCCTGCCAGTTCACACACAACCCTGCTGCGTCTGTAAATTCCAGTTGCTGTCAGTGGAGGGGGGCTGATGCTGGGGGCTGGGCTCGCGCGCGTTCTCCCACGACTCTCCGGAGACTCTATAAGTCTCAACTGTATTAAGCAGCACTCATTTCGGATAAGAAGTTTTCAGCTGCTGATTTTTTTATCCAGTTGTTTTTAGCACTGATTTTTCCCCCAGGTCTAAAAAAATGACCGATGTCCAGACTTCGGTGACCTCATAGCTGACTATGGACATGCATGCAACAGAGTGTTTTCGTTTTCTGGGGGAGTCAGAGGGCGGGGAGTGAGGAGGCCGGGTGTAAATAGCCGAATAGATGTCGTGTGACTATTTTCACCAGAGTGCAAATAGACACTCCGTATGAATTATAACGAATCGGTCTATCCTGCAGCATCGAGTGCTTTTTTTGGCTTATCAGGAAAAAAATAATAGAAACCGAACAGCGACGTATATGCTCTCCCAAGGATGGGGAGAAAAAAGAAGACATTGCACGACTATGCTGCCGAGTTCAGCGATCTGGGAGTTACGAGGCAGCTGGTGGAGCAGCACAACTCCGGAGAAAGGACCGTACTGGAAATACTGTACTGTAAATCCTGTGAGATCCCGGTGAGAGTCCGCAGAGACCGGATACTCGAGCACCTGGCTTCGGCCAGACATTTCAGGAACAGACGACTCGCAAAACTGTGGGACCGCAAGCCCAGTCACCTGTAAGTAGGGTTGCCGTACGGGATCGTTCCGTATTGTAACATAAAATGCTGCGTACTGTATTGAATCGATAAGGGACGCAATTTGTTCCCGTATTCTAGTACACATCGTTTCACATATACACTAGCTCTCCAAAGAGGAGAGAATATCATAAGAATAAGTAAAATCAAGCCAGTTAAGTGAATAAGTTTAAATTATGCGGTGAGCTGACGTTAGAGTGATTATACGTCACGTTACGTCACGGTCATCGTTGCCTTGAACGCTTGCGGGAAGTCCCCCCCCCTCCCCGGTGTTCCAGATATTAACCGAATCGGTCTAAGTCGTCTGTGCTAGTTTGTATCGCTGAGATTTTCGTTTGTGCTGCTTTAATTACCGAGATATAAATGTTTGTTTACATGGTGACGTCACCCCATTTATGTCCGATTTCAACCAATCCGGTCTCAGTCATTTGTACAGTTTAAACATGTTCGTGCTATTAATATTTATGAGTTATACCTCTTTGTTTATGCCATTTGTAAACTAGCTTGCTTTGTGTTTGATTCTTTGCCATCCTTAATGCTGCCAGACATAAAGCACATGCAACTAGTGCTACATTGTAGGGTGATAATCGTGAAGGGTGATAATCGTGAAGGGTACTGGTGCCAATGTCAATTAACCAGCGCCACTGTTATTAAATCTCAAGGGTCTCAAGAACAGTTTAAACGTTTATTAACTTCCCTTAGTTAATTATTTTTTGAAAAGTTATTCAGCCTCTGTCTATTTTATATATATATAAATTTGGGTTAATTAATTATGGTTTGGCTCTTTTTGGCTATACAATGTTGAAAATGACACGAGTTTTTGTTAAGTATGTCACAGGTTTCGGTTGAGGGTTTTATTTTGGCAGATGCCTTTTGCATCCAGGTGTCAGTAGCCAACAGGGGTGTTTTGCACCCGGGGCAGACAGCCAAAGTGACTATTTGCACCCAGGTGTGTATAGCAAGCAGATGCTATTTGCACTTAACAATGCGGTTCCACTAAAATTTCCTGTATAATACAATTGAATCCACACAGTTTTTTTTTTTATTGCACCCTAATCTAAATTCTAAATTTCCCCTCCATGCGCAACACATAAAAGGGAAATTCTCCTGTAGCTAATGCTCACGCTAGTAAAAAAGATTGCTGTTTGCCTTCAGCTAGCTAACTATTGCCAATACAAGGCTACATTTCATGTTTAATAGACCCTACCTTTTATACTTGCATCCCACTTTGCCACCTTTAGCCACTGAAGGGGGATGTTCAACCATGCATGTAATGCAGAGTTTATGTCATTTGTGGAACCAGGGTGCAGGGACTGAGAAGACCAGGTGTAAATAGCTGAATAGATGCCGTGTACCATTTTTTTTCTCGCAGTGTCTATTTGCGCCCAGGTGCAAATAGCATCATCCCATCTGTTCGTCTATTTACACCCGACCTCCTCAGTCTCTGCCTCCAGGTTCCACAAAAATGACAACACTGTGATGCATGCATGGTTGCACGTTACTTCAGTGGCCGAAGGCTCCAAATTGGGATACATGTGCAATCAATCAATCAATGATCCCTTTGGGGGGTCCAAAGTGGGATACATATATAAATGGCATAATAATAATTAATAATAACAACAATAGTAATAACATAATATACACTATAATATAGCATTGTCGGCTACTGACACCAGGTTGTTAATAGCATCTGCCTTTTAGTCTCTTGCACGGAGTTAGAGTATGTGGAGTTTGTCACTGAAACATTTTTACTGGCAAAAAAACACTCTTTATTCTAGTCAAGGGAGCCTTTTTCAGTGCATTTGGGGGTATTAGTACTGCTTGGTAAGGATGTTAAGGATGTGAACTTCTGGATGGAGTTTTTAGGTAGGATGTCTGACGAGAGAGTATAATGTACTTTACTATTATATACTTCAGGGAGATACTTCACCTGAATTACTCCAGTATAGACATCCAGTTAAAGGAAATACGAACAATATACATCACTTTGTATTTGACTCAACCAAGTAACATAAGGTTGAAGGACATGCTATTGCTTTCTAGGTGGGGAATGAGGGGGGGTGGGTTTTGGTTTATTTATTGCCTTGTGCCAAGTGCCAAGCCCTTTAGCACTGAGGCTGGCCTGCTCCATCATCTCTGCCTGTCACAGTAAGTTTAGCTGGTGCGATCTGCACTGTGAGTTCTGTCAGCTGTGCCGGGGTCAAAGCCTCACTGCAATCCTGAATTGCAGAAGACGAAGGTCACTTATTGTTAGGTACCCACGTCTCTCTTCATCGTCTGGCCATTTACACTGGGTCAGAAAACTTAGGGATTCTTCAAGGAATCGCTGCTTTACATAGCAGGTATGGTGGCGGGTCAGGGGGCAGCAGGTGTGGTGGCGGGTCAGGGGGGCAGCAGGTCTTCAGCAGGTACTCTGTTTTCCTCCCGCAGTCCAAAAAAAACCCCAAAAAACTTGGGGTTAGATCTAAGGTATGGCCTGTCCTGAGGGATAGACTCCAACCTGTACAAAGAATCAGAATCAGGCAAATCCCGAGAAAGGAGTAGGTTGCATTAGAGGCGGTAAACAAATTGAAGGCATCTCACCGATTAGTGTATCCTCTATTCTACCAACCTACCAGCATGGCTGACCAGTGTAAATCCTACCCTATTTAACACAATGTTACTTTCCATAAAACGTACATTTTAAAAATATATTCCATTTAGCCATTACTTATTAATGTAAACCGGACATTGTTTACTGAGCAGCTATGTTAATGGCCACTAGATGGCAATAAAACACAATATTCAGTTAAATAATCCCTCAATCAATCCATCTGCTTTTCAGAACTCATCCAAAACAGGGTTACAGCGTCTATTAAATATTTTCTTTTAAAACATTGATTATTTTAAAGATTCAAACATTTACTGTATTTAAAAATTTAACCGCAGGATTTTTAAATTTATGGTGATGAAGAAATCTGGCAATGTAAATAAATGACATTGATAGATTCAAGACTAGTATTTTGGACAGTTGATAAAATAGAGCGATTTATCATTTGCTTGCATTCCTCACATTTTGTTTAGATCAGGGATCATCTGGCTTCATTGTCCTAGTTAGTAGTTGATTCAATTCCATTTTCTTGCTGCATACAAAAATGTATCTCATAGTTTTTTATGCAAAGTGATTTTAAATGGTTAATCATTATTACATTTTATGACATATACATCAGTCATTTTAAATATGAAAAACAGTGTGTACTGAAATTGATAAAACCCATGTTGTATTTGTATTTTAAAAATCGGTTTCCGTCCCATAAGCGTTCATCTTCGTCATGTCTCTGCTTCTCCTGTCTTCTCTTTAACGTTTAGTTGGCCTGGTGCATTTAAGAGCTCAGAATGCACTGTAATGCGCTGGATTAGCTTCTCCTTATCATGCCTTCTTATGATCGCCGTGAAATGCTGAGATTATCGTGGCTTTTCATGTTGGTTCCATACCCTTGTCTGATTGGTGCGTCATCTACTTCCATTGACGGACAGCCACAGAAGACCCTGTTATTGGTTCTTCGTAGGTCACCAGAGGTGGAGGCCCCGCCAGGCTCACCTGGCCAGTCGGACTCCGCGTCTCCTCTGGCCTTGCAGTCCAAGCTCATCTTGGCTGGGAACTGCTGCTCCTCATCCAGCCTGGTGTCCCGCTCCTGTCCCCCCTCTCAGTCAGGTTCTGCCGTTTGCCCTGATGGTAGCCCCGAGGGGAAGGGTGTGGTCAACCCATCAGTGTCCGCCCCACGGACTTGTGGCTCAGGGCTTCCAGCATCGGGCCCGAAGCCCTGGCTGCTGCCCCCGGATGTGGCCCGGCCTGCTTTCGGGGGATGGGAGCCGGGTGGTTTTGGTACCGGGCTGGCGGTGTTTGGCGCGGGGTCTGGCAGCACGGCCCTGTGCCGCAGCCTCCTGGAGGAGAGCCGCTGCCAGCTGTTGTACGTGGTGGATGACCAGCGCCGGGAAGTGGAAGGTCTCTTCAGCCAGGAGCGACTGGCCCACACCAGGCTGCTGCGCGCCGTCGACGCAGACGTCGTGCTGAGTGACCCGCGGTAGGTCAGGAACTGGGAGTGAGCTGTGGGTTATCTGAGGTTGCATCTGACTGATTGGCTGTTTGCTGCTAAATCCGATTGGCCGCCTGAAAGTGGCCACGCTGATTGGCTGTTTGAGTTACTGCCTGACTTAATGTCAGGTTAATTACCCTCACGTCCATGTGCATAAACATAAATGACCTCCCATTGTTGTTATATACTGAATTATACTGTTGGAAATACATTTTCTGGGTATATCCTATAAACCTGCATGACTCAGTAAAAGGAAAGCTTCATATTCAGTAAAACTAAATTTAGTTGAAATTAGCTGTCAATATGCTTAGACTCTAATGAAAGGGGTTGCTATTCTAAAGAGAAATCTTACCCAAAGAGTTAGACGCACCACAAACCTAACAGTCTTAGATTTTTTTTACGACAATAAAAACATTATAAAGTTAGGTAGATATATTCTTTTGGTCTTTAGTGGGGAAATTCCAATTATTCAATTTTTCTCTTTATAGGGATCAATCAGTGATTAATTGACCATTGATACATCTAAGTGTTGCTTAAAGATGGCTACCCCCTGGTTAGCCTTCGGGGAATTCTCCAGACCCCCCACGACCCAGAATAGGACAAGCGGTGGATGGATGACAGAATGTCAGGATTTGTCTGTTATAGATCAGGGGCTTCTTTGGTGTTCATTAGCTTCAGTTGCTAAGCTAAGATGCTGTTTGTCTGCTCTTTTTCCAGGGTTACAGGAGTCATCGTCTGTTCTCCACCAAACGAGGCCTCTGCGATTGTCCTTCGTGCCTTACGTGCAGGTTCATCCCTTCAAAACAATTCAGAAACTAATCTTCTCACCAGTGGAATGTATCGTGGACAGAAATGCATCATGAATATGATGTGAGGTCATTCAGGCGTGTTGCGTTTTGCAGGGAAAGGGGTGTTTTGTGAAAGGCTGCCCAGTTTAGACAGGAACATCGCCGAGTCTTGTTTCGATGAAGCGGACCGGCGAGGGAGACCGCTCGTGTGCGGCTTTTACAAGTACGTCTCCCGCTCCACTCGGCCTTGAAGCGTGCACGAACGTTTCCCGAAGTCCATGTGTGCCGTGGCTTAGAGTGAACGTCTGCCTTATGTGTTTGCTGCAGACGCTTTGATCCAGCCCTGCAGTACTTATACAAGCGAGTGAATGAGAACGACAGTTTCGGCAGGATACAGAGGATTTCAGCTGTGAGCCGCCTGTATCCTCAGCCTTCTGTCGCCACTATCAGATCATCTGGTATGAATCTTATATTTCTATATGGTCACGTTTCTCGAATACAGATTAGATATGGGACTTTGTGTATTCTCTATGCATTACAGCACTGGCTTCC
The DNA here is from genome assembly GCA_032359785.1 of Heteromormyrus szaboi. Classification (NCBI taxonomy): domain Eukaryota; kingdom Metazoa; phylum Chordata; class Actinopteri; order Osteoglossiformes; family Mormyridae; genus Heteromormyrus; species Heteromormyrus szaboi. The sequence goes on from JAUMHC010000111.1 coordinate 4,118,063, forward strand.
ACTGTGAGATCAGTTATTATGTAATCATACAATAATGTAAAAGACATTCATTTTAGTAATGGTTCCTCATGATGATGTTGGACATTGATGTATGTACCGTGCTGCGCGCCTGATGGGCGTTTTCCTGTTTTGTCATTCGCCGTAGGCGGAATCTTTCACGGTGCGGCTGTGCATGACATCGACATCATCTGCTGGATGCTGGGGGAGCGGATCCCGGACACCATCTTCTCGCTGGGCCATGCGTTCTGCGCAGGTGTAAAGCCGGAACCTTCTGACGTGACCTGTAGACGCTCTGCTACGCTTAGTGATTTTCGAGTGTTGTTTCATCACTGTGTGTAAAGCCATCAGTGCATGGAATTGGACAGACACGTTACACTTAGTGGCTGTTTCTTAAGCAAGAAATCGTAGCTAGTGCTTGGATGTATTGTTGTTTTACTGAAATATATTTCTACGTTTTATCTATTTAGCTAGGGATTTTGTTCAAAGCCAGATTTTTTTTTCTTTTACGAAAGCAGGATCAGACACTCCCTAGAGCAATTTGGTGGGGGGTGGGGGGGGGGTGTTAAGGCTTGTGCTCAAGGGCCCAATGGTGAAGCGCTGCTAATCGTGACATTCGAACCAGTGACCTTCCAAGCGCAAGATCAGTGTCCTAACTTGCTAAGCCACACATCGCCTGGGCGTGTAGCACAAGTGCTGAGTCGCTCGCGCATCTTCTTGTGGGCCTCGAATGAAAACATGCACGAAAATCGATGTAGCGAAACACCGCAGGGTGAAGTAGGGCAGTCTGCCGACGCCGGGTAGCAGAGTGACCCGCTGTGGGCTCTCTCCACAGAGATGGCTTCCCTCAGTGACACTGATGCCGTTTCTGTCAGCATGAAGTTCCCCAGTGGCGCCATCGCATCCCTGGACGTGAGCCAGCACTGCAACAAGAGCTGCGACCAAAGACTTGAAGTGCGTGTGTGTGTGTGTGCATTTTTTAATAGTTATTTGAATGACCTTTCTGGACTATAGGTAGATAAATTGTTAATAGTTAGCAGTCAGTATGATCCTTTTACACACACAAACACACACACATACACACACGTTTATATAATTTGTACCCATTTGTGGTGTAAATATATGATTCATCCTGGAAAGAATCATTAAAATGTATTATTTATATCAATTCCAACATCGGTTTTCCCTTTTACTTCACTAGTATGCTGCTTGTGTCTTTTATATTTTTGGTGTTTTTTTTTTTTTTTTTTTAATCTCTGGTTTGATAAACATGGGAGCCCAAGTGTCTGAATGAGAATAAAGATATTCTATTCTATTCTATTCTATTCTATTCTATATCCTGGGTGTGTGACCAAAGCATCTCCTGCCCCTTGGTTACGGTTCAGGTGTACGGCTCCGAGGGTTCCCTGCAGATGGAGAACAGGAATCCGCTGGGCATCTCTGATCACAGCCGTTCGCCAGGGCCCCGCCCCCAGAGCACCGCCGACCGCTTCCGGGACGCCCATGGGGAACTGCTGCGCCATTTCCTCCGCACGCTTCGAGGTCAGGTGACACAGCAGTCACAGACAGCCTCCTCAGTGACCTCCCTGTGTAGTGATGGGACCCTACAATCACAATAATGTCACGGATCTCTAACCCAAGCTAAAGTTGGAACACAGCTAGCATTAGCCACAGGCAGTCTGCTCCTCCAAAAACCAGCCATTTAGCTTTTCTTCCCCTAATATGTAGATGCTAATCTAACATAAAGTATGACTGCAGGTCAGATGCTAACCTAACAAAGTATGAGTGCAGGTCAGATGCTAAGCTAATAAAATATGACTGTGGGTCAGATGCTAAGCCAACATAAAGTATGACTGCAGGTCAGATGCTAAACTAATACAAAATATAATTGCAGATCAGATGCTAAGCTAACATAAAGTACGACAGCAGGTCAGATGCTATGCTAACATAAAGTATGACTGCAGAT
>JAUMHC010000111.1:4120125-4152377 GCA_032359785.1 Heteromormyrus szaboi
TGCAGGTCAGATGCTACGCTAAAATAAAGTATGACTGCGGGTCAGATGCTACGCTAACATAAAGTATGACTGCAGGTCAGATGCTATACTAACATAAAATATGACTGCAGGTCAGATGCTAAGCGAACATAAAGTATGATTGCAGGTCAGATGCTACGCTAAAATAAAGTATGACTGCGGGTCAGATGCTACGCTAACATAAAGTATGACTGCAGGTCAGATGCTATACTAACATAAAATATGACTGCAGGTCAGATGCTAAGCGAACATAAAGTATGATTGCAGGTCAGATGCTACGCTAAAATAAAGTATGACTGCGGGTCAGAAGCTATGCTAACATAAAGTACAGTATGACTGCAGGTCAGATGCTAAGCTAACAAAGTATGACTGCAGGTCAGATGCTAAGCTAACATAAAGTATGACTGCAGGTCAGATGCTAAGCTAACATAAAATATGACTGCAGGTCAGATGCTAAGCTAATACAAAATATAATTGCAGGTCAGATGCTAAGCCAACATAAAGTATGATTGCAGGTCAGATGCTACACTAAAATAAAGTATGACTGCGGGTCAGATGCTAAACTAATACAAAATATAATGCTAATGAGATGCTAAGTTAACATAGAATGACATTGACTGAGGGGTTAATAAAGGACAGTTGGACAAAGGCATGGAAAAGCAGTTTGAAAAGACTTCATCAGACGCCCGATTACCTGATTAGACAAGCAACAGAGACAGATAGCAGTAAAATGAATGCATTTGGCAAGCAAGCCAAAAACCAACATCTTAAACATTGAAAATGATTTTAATCTCTGCTTTATAAAAATGAAAATGTGCCTTGAGGCTGTTGTGATACAAGAAGAGCTGAACTGTAACAGCATGTGGTTTGCTGGGCTTTCATTTGCTTCATTTTTTAAGGATTCTCCCAGGAGGATTTATAAATATGGCATGTCAGTGTTTTGTAGGGCATAACATAACACTGTATACCAATTGTCCATCTGTCTGTCCATCCATCATCCCTCCATTCATTCATCCATCAATCCATTCATCCATCCATGCACATTTATTTAGCAGTTATATAAGCATAAGCCACACGTAGCCTGGAGTGGAGGTCCATTGACGACCCCCCAAGCCTAAGCCATCCACAGCGATGCAGACCCACTGATCTTCCTAAACTAATGGTGGGGGGGGGCTTTGATCAGTCACTGATCCGGGAGGCCCGACCGACAGCCAAAACATAACCCTCACCTGCATACCCAGACATAAGCAGCATTGTGTACGAAGCATGCAGTTAGATGCAGGCCCCGACACGTGTTTCTGCCCCCAACAGGACGGGAGGCGCCGTTCTTCACCAAAGAGCAGTACCTGTGGACAGTGCAGGTGGCGGCGGCCGCTGAGCAGTCCTGGAAGAGCGGCTCTGCAGTGGACCTGCGCCACATGGCCGTCAACAGCGCCACCACCATCAAGACCGAGGCGTGACGCATCACCTTCCCGGGACCGTCGGAGTGATTCGCTTTCACTCCACGTCACCTGGACTGTTGCGCTCTTCGGCTCTCATTTCTCCTCCCTCTCGCCCTGTTTGACTGTAAACGCTACGTCTCTCAGTAAGTTAATCAGGTTTATAAGCGGGGTCAGGTGCAATACGAGATGGACTGACGGCCTGTCGCAAGTCATCATTTCAGAAGCTGAAGCTAAAGAGGGACAAAGGTCCAGAGAGCCATCCTTTAGAAATATATACCAGCTCCACGCTTTATCAGGATTTCACGCTGATTGTCGGTTATTAGAGGATCACCAGTGATACTCTACCTGCACTAGGAATATAGGGACAGTGTATGTTTTCCAAATAATCAGATTTATTTGTTATTAGAAAATAATGAAAAAAAACTCACTGTAGGAGTAGAGTTTGTAGCAGATTCACACTTGGGTAATTTAATTGAAGTCTTATTAAGGCTCGTCTTCCAAATGTACTGTTGTAACTGTGATATTATGCTCCGAAGACTTACTGTGTTCTGGTGACTGTTCTGGTGCTATCTCCCTGTGCTTTTGTGACATATATGTACATATAATTACATTCTTCAGTTTTGTTATATTTAGTTCCTTAGTTTGTTTTTCTTGTGAAGAATTCATCAGTATAAAATTTGGATCTGAGGTTGAGTTCCTGCCAGAGGGACTCCGTTGGATTCTGAAGGTAAACGTATAAACTTAATGCGGACTGAATTTCACGCACTTTATTCCAGGTTGGAGGTTAGAAACCACGTTTCACCATGATGGCTCTGCAGTTGCAGAGGATATTTGAAGCGAATCATATCCTTAACAAACAATACAGAACTGCTGCTGTCTTTAATGGGCAGACTTGGGCTCTTACCCTGCTCGCTGCTAGTTCAAATCCCAGCAGGTATCTTGATGTTGTACCCTTGAGCAAAGTTAACTAAGGCAAAATGCTACAGTCATCATCCTCCAAAAAGCAACACAGCACACTGTTGCCCTCACACACTTTTCTCAATACACACTCTTCCCATCTCACACAACTCTCCTCACCGCACCTCCCGCCCGACTCACACGCTACCCAAACCCTGCGCCAAAGTGACATCTGATAAGTTGCTTTGATTTGTGGATACCATCACAGATCAAATATCATTAACTGTAAAAATATGAAACGGCATGATTATTCTGTGGAGAAAAGTAGGACAGCTGGAGCCTTTCTATGACGCGATACGTCCACGACTGGCTGTGAGACAATGCTGTAAAAATAAGCATTATGACACCATTGTCTTCTCTACCTAAAATGGGACAGAAAACTTGCAATGTTGTACAGCTCTGAAGATAAAACAGAAATCTAAAATCTTAAGATTAACATGTAATACTGCATTTATGAATAATGAACATTTAATTTGATTCCTTTGATGTCTAACCAAAGGGACAATTACCATCAACCCCGACAGCTAGAGTGCTACCATTTCTGAACAGAAGATTTCAGATGCAAATATATACGGTCTCTATCAGGTTTGGTGTTTTATAAAAGGGATAACGTAATAAAATATTTTAATCACATTTTCATTTTATTTCGTATGAGGATGAAGGACAAGGCATCTCCTTTTTTCACATATACATTTGCCACCAGACAAAAATGATGAATTGGATAATTAAACCCACCTACTGCCTTTTCGTCATCTGTCACCTGGTTTGTATGACATCCAGGTCCTTTTTCACCTAATTATAGTACAATGCTCTTTACACGGAAATGTTTCCAGTTAGTTCAACAATTATCACCGCTCTTAAAATCAGTTACACTTTTCTGTGTACAGGTACATGCCACATATGAATATGGCTAAGGTGTTTGCCTCGTAATCTGGGACATCTGGGATGTAGGACAGGAAGAAAAACAATACCGGTTGCTAGGCAGCCACTAGGTCACCGCTTTAGGAAGACAGACGGAATGTGAAATTTCATCAGAAGAGGAAAGTCCTACATCACCTTCGAACAACCTTACATTAAGTGCTGAGATGGGTAATGAAAAAGCCTTTTGGTGCGATATTTGACTGTTAGGATGCCTGTAGATGACATTCTCACCCAGGAGAAAAAAAGGGGGAAGAAATGAATGAATGAACACTGAAGAGGGTTTCTCTCAGAGTATAATTCAGAGATAAATAGGACACCTTGCCCTGCAAGGACATTCAGAACACCATTAAAAAAACAATAAAATACAATGTCAATTAAAGGTAAGAGTATCAAAACAAAAAACCAAAAAGATTTCAGTTCTAACTTTTGTTATACAGGGAAAAACACTTCACACTGTCATCACGCTGAATATTGCAAAAGGACTAAACTTAAACTTAGCATGTTTAATGCTTTTGATGTCTCCCTTTGTCATTATTAATTATTTACAAATATAAGGGAAAAAAACAGTTCTGTGAAAGACTGAAAGCGGAAGACGGGTTGTCAGCATGGTACTGGAATTCAAAGACTAACATGGATACACACAGTGAGTACAATGAAATATTTTTAAAAATCATGAAAATCTATTTGCAGTAGTTGGGTGCCCCCCCACCACGTTCAGGCCAGAGTGGTACAGAACACATGATCTCCTGTCACTTCTAATTTTGCATCTTGACGCGTCGTCTGGGTCTTAATCCCAATCCTGAGAGTTTAGAATTTTCTCAACTGGTATCTTTTAAGTATTTTTTAAGTATTAATTGATTAACACAAATTTGGCTTAACATAGTGGATAATGCATCCACGGTTTTGCTGTAGTGACTGTACATCTGATTCTGTTATTCAGAAAATTGTCATTCCTTTGATTTCTTGGCTCTGGTTTAAAGGTGGAGAAATAGAAAGTCAACCTACGGGATAACAGGCTTTTTTTTAATACAGCGAGTCTTCAGCTGTGCATTAACCAAAGCTAATTAAGAGCCCAGCTTGGTCAGAAACCGACATTCTCCATGGGTGACCAGGATTAAGAAACACGATCCTATCAAAAGGTGAGTCAACAATGAACACTTCAGTGATGTTACTCAGCAGGAACCATCGTTAGCCGACACTCATTGAGCTTCCCACAGCCAAGTCTGCCACAGAACACTGGCGTTTTCCAATTTCTGACCAGAATCCAGTTTGACTCGAAGTTGCACAACCCAGCCCAGCCCTGTGGATTAAATATTATTTCCCTTTCGAGGGTTACTGCTCAATCAGCAAATTCCAAAAGGGAAAAGATATCAATTTTCCATCCTTAAAACAAAGAACATTTATATTTTCTATATATTTATATTATAATACAATAAGAATGCCTCTAGTGTCTACCAATACCAAATGTGCTTATAGTACTTTTGAAAAACAGTAAGTATGCATATCCAGCCCATAATACTGCATTTAGTCAGTTGTACTTGATTTTCAACAGTAGAGAAATTTCAGTCTAAGGGTATCCAACAGCCAGCTGATCTAGTTACAGAAACGATCTCTTGCTGTAATCCAAGATATACGGTGGGTTTGAAGGAGAGCTGTGACCTATTCAAAATATCATAAACTAAGGACAAAGCTAATGATTTGCAACGTCTCTGTATTTCTTACCATGAATTCAGTCTCCATCAAAACTACTGCGCTGGAAAACCACACGGAGCATGTTCAATAGTCAGAATTTGTTTCCACGGCGAAAAGCAGACGTGCGGGTGGAACGGGCTGTACATGTGCTACCTTGTACATGTACACATGCTGTATATTTAAAATCCACATTTGTGAATCATACGGCCATTTTTCTGCTGATCGGTCTATGTATAACGTAATACATTTCAACACATCGATGAACACTTTCTGTTGATTGAGAACAAAACCACATTTTTTTTTACATGTATATGTACACAGAAGAAAAGAACTGATGACACATTTTGTTCAACGAATACATTTTCCCCCCACATTCGCAAGTTGGCAGTTTGTTAAATAAATTAGCAAGCTGCTGGGGACAGCAGTGTCACAGTCGAGGGGGGACTGGGCAAGGCACCAGCGAGGCTTTGCTGTGGTCCATAGAGGCCTTGGCTTCTGCCCGTGTAGAGAGAATATGAGGTTGTGACCACGACACACATGCAGGGAGCTTAGCTACGTGGGCCGGGACCGAAGAATCCCGCTAAAAAACTGTCCCAGCTACATGATGGCAGGCTGGCCTCCTCCCTCAGGTCTGCTGTTCTGATTTTCGATCAAAGTCACCGTGTTCTCAAGATAAAAGGCTGCGAGTACTTGGGAAAAGAGACAGAGGTGAACTATCCAGACTGGCCAAAGACTGTAGGCTAGACTAACTGAAAATAACCTCAGTGCTTTATAAAAAAAAATAGGAAAAAGTAACGAGAAAAAACGGTTGTTTTTGATCTTTGTCATAATGATCAAATAAGCTGAAGCCGAGCAAAACCTCTATTGATTCCGGAAGATTCTCAGTCTTTAAATAAGGATGTGAATAGTGTAGCTACAAGGCGAGATGGCCGACAGTCTAGTGGATGTCGCTCTCGGGGAACTCCTCCTTGATGGAGTGCTTGCGCACTTTGCAGTCTGGCATGTCGAAGCCGAAGTCGGCCCAGTCCTCGCCGGTGCCGGCCCGGTTGGGGATGGTTATGGTGTGGCGCACGCGGAAGTGTACGGCCTCCATGACACGCTGCCGCTGCAGCTCGCCCGACGGCCCGATGCCCGCGTTGCTGCTGGAGCGGATGAGCTGCTGCCCGTAGTCATGCTGCTTCATGTCCTGCAGGCCCCGCCAGATGGCTAGGCGGAACTGCTCGGGGATCTTCAGGGCCCCCAGGTCCTGATGGGGGGGGAGCAGACACAGCGCTGAGCCACTTTGACACAACCCGGCCCAACAGGCACGAGCAATTGACCACAGAGCGCGACTGCGTGCAGAAGAAGGCGCAGCTGGTCGGCTGTGTTTGTGTACGACTGCAGGCGTCGACGTCACTGTGTACACTCACTGCCACACAATTAACAAACATGCCCATCGAGACTGTGCACAATACGAGACATCAGCAATCAATGCACTGATCAACTTTCACTGTGCACAAACAAGCAGGAACATCACACCATGTGTTTATTATTAGATGCTCAGGCCATGAACACTCCAAACAAACATGATTATGTGCAACTGGGCACTCTGCTACACCATGACTGTGCGTGTAACTTTTATTGCTACACGACTGCACCTCACAGATGCACAAATTTCACTGATCCAGATTCCAGAATAATCACAAATGTGTAAAACTCCAATCCCCACAGGACATGGGGGGTCCTGCTTTTCATTCCAGCACACTCCTGAATTTAAACAAAAATTTTTGGACTCTTGAACAGACTGCATCAAGAAATTGCATTAAATCAAACATGCCGCTTTCAGTTTGGTGGTCATTTTACTGTAATGTTGCCAAAAAAAATCAGAAAATTTGTGTTATTGATGCTATGTAAATAAACAAAAAGTATTTTCATTCTTTAAAATGAATGCAGCCCTTGAGTTATTTCCACTAATGAGGTTTTATTTAATCACTCCTAGGCCGTAAATAATAAATTATGACTACTTTAAATTAAGTTATACTTTAATATTGTATAATTTAGGCCAGGACTACACCTGTAAAACCTTATAAATAACAATGAACAAATTTGGTTTAGAGACAGTAAAGGTGACAGTGGGTCATGAACCAACACATTTCATTGGTCATCTTGTCATTTAAATTGTGCGATCCAGCCAATCAATGGCTCTGTAAAATAAGTACTCTGCAGGGATGGAGACCAGCACAGTGCATGGCCCGCAAGGACTGGAGTTTGATGGCCACAAAGCAGAAGTGAAGATGACGAGAGAGCTGTCGTTTACCTCCATAGACAGGGTCTGGAGGTGATACACGCTCTGCAGGCCCTGGGATGTGAAGTAGTCAATGCAGTTTTGGCATCCAAGACTGGTTAAGAAACTGTTCAGAGAAAAAGAATCCCGCTGTGACCAAGGGGACGGCTCCTTCCCGCTTACAGCACCGCCGGTGTTTAAGTACGGAAGCGCACGGCAGAGAGAACTGAGAAGCTTGTCTTCCGGAAGGACTGGCCTGGTCCCCAGCAGAACCCATCCGGTCAAGAATACAGTGTGTGTTAGTACTCTCCTGTGGCACAAACCTACACGCTCATGGGAGTTGTACTTACACAAAAATGTTCTGAGAGCAGAAGAAAAAATGATTGTTTCAGAGAGATAACCAATCAGATTCTAGAGGAAGTGGGTCCAACCAATCAGATGTCTCGGTCCCGGCTCTTATACTTACTTGGACCCACCTTATTTCTCTGAACCAATCATTTCTCCTTCTGCCTTCAGAACATTTTCGTGTAAGTAAAACTCCCATGAGCTGCCTACACGTCTGTAAGTAAACATGCATCATGCAGTAACACGTCACGCCAGTGGCGCCCCTCAAATCTTCTCTGCTGAACTGGGTTATGGTTATGGAAGGTTATGGAAATGCATGCACTTTGCATTAAATGATTCATTACGCCTTTTTGTTTCTATAATGTTTTTATTATAAACACAGAGGTTTTTTAAAACATGAAAGTATTGTACAATATAAAAAAGTATCAATAATTCCACTTTATCAAACATAATGCTATACTGAACAGAATTTAAAACAAATAAATAAAATGCTGCACACTGATACTTGACTGTGACAGCCTGACAAAGAAGGACATATTGAAATGAATCAATTTAGGCAAAGATATGCTCTAGTAAGTGTGTATACACCAGTTATATATACATCTTTATTCTGTGGACAGCTTACTTACAAGCAGATTAAGTGTCCAATTCCTTATTATTCCAGCTGAGTCGTTTTCATTTTAGTGTTTTCAACTTTAATCGTTAAAAGATCATAAATGTTGCTTTCTCGCACGTGAAGCCCTGCCTGTGACAAACAGCTCCGCTTCGAAAGCCATTTGCAGATTTAAAAGAATAAGGGTCAAGTAGCATTACTTACTGAAAAAACACTGCACATTCCATCGGCTTTCTGCTGTGATGGCTTTAAACAGTGAACAGTTTTCAAAAAGGTACTAAGGTTACTACTGTTTTTTTTTTCTAAATGAGAATCGTAGTAAATTTGCATTAATGGGAATTATGCAATAGGCCAAACTTTTAGTCTAACCCCAACCAGATCCCTGAGGACTGACGTGAGTGAACGCCATATTATTTTTCTCTGCTAGTATAAGCCAGCAGGTGGTGTAATACTTAAGGAACTGGTCTTGTGACCAGAAGGTGCATTACATTTGCTCTTCTTTAAATAGACAGCTATGTCAGTGCTGAAGCCTCAGTCAGTACCATACTTATGTCACAGAGAAACATCTAAGTAAATATGATGTAGGTGTAACAGGCTTACATATGTATACATATGAAAAATGGATGCTACGCTCAGATATTTCTGCATCTTAATCGTCGCCTGAAAATCTTCCTGAAGCCCTCATTCAGTGCAAGCTTATCCGAACCCAGTTCGAGCAAAACCACGCCCATGCCCCTATGATGTCATGAAAGCACCGCCACTGTTCCCACGATACATTGGGCTTCGGAGAAATGAGGCGGTGTGGACATTTAATATGTTATTGCAAGCTCTTATATGCGTTATTGCATGTACTCGCATTCGGTGATCGAGCTGCAGATAAGAGAGAAAACCTCTTGCTTAAAAAAGCAAAAGTTTAAAAAATACACCGTTTGGACATTTATTTACGAAATACGTTATTACATTAATGTATTCATATTCGGTGATCGAGCTGTGAATAAAAGCGTAAATCGTTTGCTTGAAATTGAATTTCATTCGGCATCTCCTAAATATGTTACTGTGTTCATGTATTCCTATTCAGTGACTGAGTTCTGAGAAATATGTCACATTGCTTGTTAAAAAAAAGTACGTTTAACATTGCAGTGTCATTACAATCAGCCTGTTACAATCACGTTAAATGTATTAGACTGCTAAAAGACAAATGACATTTTGAAAAAGAAAGTATACTTTACTTAAACCTTAAAATTAAGACAATAAATATAGGACACAGATGATAGTAACAAGCAATAGTGCAATTCAAACTAGTACGATCCAATACGAAACGGCTGGAGTTTCGCGCGTTTACACCCCGAAGGTATGTATCTTGTTAGGGGGGCGGGGTTCTTTCATGACATGTGCGTGATTTTGTCCCGACTGGGTTCGGAAGAGCAGACATGCACACTTTGTGGTTAGGCTGCTCATACGTTTAGAGTATAAGCTGAGAACCACTGATGGTACCATAGTTACTGGTACATGGATGTTTGGAGCCCAAACGCAGATAGTGACACAATGTGGGACAGTGGATGGGACCGTTCTGCACTGTGGCGGGAAGTAGGCTGAGCTCCGCTTTAGCCCGGAGGGCTACCAGCGAGGCGGAACGGGGCGTGTCCGGGCCGGGGTGTGTCACGGGTGCGTCAGTGGAGGGTTAAGTACCTGACGAGGCTGGGGTCAGGGTTATACGGAGGGGGAGGGGTGCAGTGCGAGGCAGACGCCACAGTCTGGGCGGAGTGGCCCCCGTTCATGTCACCGTTGGCCTGCATGTGATGGCTGTTCAGCATGTTGGAACCTGAGCGGGATACAAACGCAGGAGCGGTCAGCGGCCGGTGACATTCCTGCGCGGCTTAGAAGGTGGCGGCTTTGGCGGGAAGAGCAGCGGTGCATAGGACACATAGTAACAAACCGCGGGAATCGAAGCACACGCTCAGGTGGGGATGGGAACATGCAAATGATGTGTGGCAGGAGAAGACGTGCGTGCTGCTGGCCTGCCTCACCAACCTGGCAGGGCTGGACACAGAAGTCACATCCCATTATTTTTGATTAAAAGCAGCTTGATGCTAGGTTCTGTCTCATGCAAAGAGTCCCTTCTCTCCCTTAGTGTGGATCTGAGGGATCGGAATCACTGACCAGCACAGAAGTGCTATCTGGATAATACTAAGTATCATCCATTAATAAACTACCACCAGCGTCTGTAGCTTCTCCTTCCTTTGGTTACTCTAGTCCACACAGTTGGTCAACTCAAGAGCAATTTTTTTTTTTAGATGAGACCACCAATGACGTAAAGTCAGGCTTCCTCATCATATGGTACAGTATCGGCAACCTAAACTCGCTCAGTCCTCATGATGTAATCCAATGAAAAACTTCTGTTAAATTTAACAGCAGGTTTTGGGAAAATGAATCCTGTTGTGGAATTTTGTTCTTCAGTTGGTCAGTGCTAACTGTCTGAACTGCTGTCACTGCAGTTTGTGCATAAATGGCAGAGTTTGTCCCAGACTTCACCTAACAGCCTCTTCCCCCATAATATAACAGTCCAGAGCAGGCTGCTCGGTGAAAATAATAACATAGTAACAAACCTAATCGATGAGGAGGTGAAACTACTGGCTTGTAAGCTGCATATCGAGGCAAAGAAATGACAAGTACATTTTCAGACATTTCAGACATTTTTGTACCTTTGCTTATCACTGGGGTATCAATAGGTAATTGTACCTTTTAATGTACAGAAATGGACTCTGGGGAACATTTCTGTACCATTGATGGGACATTAATGCTGTTTGTACCTTTGGGATGTCCCTCAGAGTCCATTTCTATACCTTAAAAGGTACAATTACATGGGTACAGCACCAGTCACAACTAAAGGTACAAATTTTTACCCTTTTTCTGAGAGTGTAGTTGTAAATAGCTTGATGGTAACATAGACAAGCCAACCAAATATGACTTATCATTTATGTTGGGGGCTGTATAATTAGTTTTTATTACATGCATGATTCTAGGTGTCTATGTTTCTGTAGGATGCTCTGGTTTAAAAGTGATTTTAAACCAACTTATTCTCATTGACCAAAGAGCTGGAGATCAAAAGGTTGTAAAAGCCGACTAAACAGCTACATTTACTACAGTGTATCATTTAATTATTGTAGGTATTATTGATTGAGTCTGAATTGAGCCTGGACTCTGTGTGTGTGGCTTATTTGTGTGTTTTCCCTGCGTTTGTGTGGGTTTCCTGAGAGCTACTCTGGTTTCCTACGGCAGTCAAAACACAAGCGTTTTAGGCGAGACTGTAAACTTGGCTTTAATGTGCAACTCTGTGTGTGTTTGTGTCTGTGTGGGTTATGTATATATTACATTGTGGGGAACAAATGTCTCCAGAAAGTGATAAAAACTTGTAACTTTGATGTTTTGTAACTGCAATCAAAAAACCAAAAATGTTTTGTACATTTTGTTTGGTTGCTTATGGTTAAGGTTAGGGCTGGGTAGGGGTTAAGATTGTCATTTTTAGGATGAGGGTTATGCCCATAGAAATGAATGGAGAGTCCCCATAAGGATATCAATACAACTCTGCGTGTGTGTGTGTGTGGCTCTAGATCCCAATGATGACTCTGAATGACATAAGCAGTATGATGGATGGATGGATGGATGGGTAAATGATGACAGAATGGAGGTGTGGGCCTCACCCATGTGCGTCATGCCAGGAAGGGGCCCTGGGCTCTGCTGGGACTGGCCCACCAGGTGGTTCACGGCTGGCAGCTTGCCGATGCCCCCGTGCAGTTTGTTCATGTTGGGCATGGGGGAGCCGTAGGAGGAAGAGGAGGGGGTGGATATGTGGTTCCTGTCCGAGAAAGAGGGGGTTGGGCTGGGGTGAGCGTTCGTACAGTACTGCTCCAAAGTTTGGGGTGAAATTTCCATGCTTTTGAAAAAAAAATCATTAAAATAACATCAGATTGATCAGAAATTCTGTGTAGACACTGTTAATGTTGTAAATGACTATCATAGATGGAAACAGCTGTTTTTTAATGGAATATCTACTTAATATACTTCTAATAGGTGTACAGAGGCCCATTGCCAGTAACGATTAGTCCTGTGTTCCAGTGGATAGTTGTGTTTGTTAATGTAAGTTTATCATTATAAAAGGTTAATTGATCATTAGAAAACCCTTCTGCGATTATATTAGTGCAGATGAAAACTGTTGTGCTGATTAAAGAAGCAATAAACTGGTCGTCTTTGGACTAGTTGAGTATCTGGAGCATCAGCAATTGTGGGTTGGATCACAAGCTTAAAATGACCAGAAACAAAGAACTCTCTTCTGAAACTCATCAGTCAATTCTTGTTCTGAGAAAAGAAAGCTATTCCATGCGAGAAATTGCCAGGAATCTGAAGATCCCGTAAGAGGCTGTGTACGACTCCCTTCACAGAGCAGCTCAAACAGGCTCTAACTACAACAGAAAGAGGAGATGGAGGCCCTGGTGCACAACTGAGCGAGAGGATAAATATATTACAGTGTGTAGTTTGAGAAACAGACGCCTCATAGGTCTTCAACTGGCAGCTTCATTAAATAGCACCTGCAAAAGACCAGCCTCAACATCAACAGTGAAGAGGCAACCCAAGGTTGCTGGCTTTCTAGGCAGAATTGCAAAGAAGAAGCCGTATCTCAGAATGGCCAATAAAAAGAAGAGACTGAGATGGGCAAATGAACACAGATACTGGACGCTGGAAGACTGGAAAAAACTGCTATGGATGGGCGGAAAGTTTGAGGTGTTCGGATCACAAAACGTTTGTGAGATGCAGATCAAAAGGAAAGAGGTTGGAGGAGAGCTTGACAACATCTAACCAGCATGGTGGAGGCAATGTGATGGTCTGGGGCTGCTTTGGTGATGGTGAAGTGGGAGATTTGTACAGGGTAAAGGGATCTTGAAGAAGGAAGGTTATCACTGCATTTTGCAGTGCCATTTCATACCCTATGGACGGCGCCTAATTGGAACCAATTTCATCCTACAACAGGACAATGACCCAATCACAGCTCCAGGTGGGCAGATGATACGTTTCGGTAGGTAGTTCCGATGCCCCCCCCCCCCCCGAGCAGCCGACTCACTGTCTCTGCAGGAGCTGCTGCTGCTGCCTGTAGGACTCCACCAGCTGCTGGGGAACCAGCTCCACCAGCTCCAAGCTGTCCTTGATCTTCATCAGGATGTCAAAGTTCTCCCGGCCCCGCACCTGCACGGCACACGGGTCGCACAGAGGTCATGAGGGCTCCCCGTACGCTCGACACGCAACCGGACTTAATATGCCTGCTGCTGTAACTGGATCACAGGAAGTCGATTAGCATTTATCTAATGCATGACCATACCTTGTTATGAATTTATGAATAAGAATGAATGTAATTTTTCTAACAGAGATCAGTGCAAAGCAGAACAGAGTAATGAATATAATTAATCAAGTAACTGCTGTGTGGAAAAAGTAGTTGGTGTAATTAGCTAGTTGGTGTAATTGCTTTGTGAAGTTTAGCAATTAGCATCAGCAGAGTTCTTATCTTGTTAGTCGACATTAAAAGTGTCGGACAAACAATCGTGGAGAACTTCTAAGTTTATTCCCTCTTAAAGACAGATTTTATAGTGTCAGTATCAGGTAAATATACAGTCTGAATTCAGAAAATGGAGCATTTCCCATTCAATAATAACGGCTGCCAACTTTGGTCAGCTGGCTGGAGTGAGAATTTCAATTCAAGAAAAGTGGTCACTGAGTAGGTCAGGTCTGTAGGCCAATTCCTTTTGTCTCTTACAGGAATATAGTAGATCTCCTCCTCTCCATGTCGGCGCTTTTTGAAGTTGACAGCAGGTCCTGGAATGGAAGCTGGCGTCTGCTTGAAAGCTGCAAACGGGACACAATAGGGGGAACATCGTTGGGGGTGCAGTGGCTGTGAGTCCAGCAGGCGGCCACTGGGGAGGGTTGCTACTCACTGCGTTTGTTATTGCTGTTCTTGGCCACGTTGTCGTTTAGGGCCTGCTGTTCCCGGAAGTGGTCCTCGTCCGCCTTGCGATCGCGCCCTGGGCACGCGCATATTCGGCCCTCGAACGACCTCCGACCCAGGACCTGGCCACTGTGGGCAGATTTAACACCCTCAAGTGAATTTTACTTACACAAAAATGGTCTTAGGGGAGAATGAAAAATGATTGATTCAGATTATAGAGGAGGTGGGTCTAAGCAACTAGAGGAGGGATTAACTAATCAGATGTCTTGGTCCCGCCTCCTCTACAATCTGATTGGTTATCTCACTGAACCAAGCATTTTTCATTCTGCCCTAAGAACATTTTTATATAAGGGAAGTTCCCATGAGAATTTAACATGCCATGTAGGGTCTGTGCACATGTGTGTATACATACGGCGGATGGCTAGAGCCTCTTACTCTCTCATCTCCAAGGTGATGATGATTAGGATAGGTCTCCGGTTCATGCCTCCCACGCAGCTGCTGTTGCACATGAAGTTGTAGAGGATCGTGGTGAACTCTGTGCCCACCTGTCAAAAGTGAACAACTTCACATCACTCTTCACCAGGAGCTGCTCAGTAAAATCCGGTTTCTAAACTCCTGTACAATATCCATCAACATTTCAAAAACCAAGATAAGAAAGGATGTACAACAGGCACAAAATTCTAAGCAGCAATTAGACAAAAAGAACAATCATAACAATAATAATGATTAAAAGTGATTTTGCTCCTTGCTAAACTTCCATTTGATCTGCTGAAATACCATTCTTTCTCTCCTCATGCTAGTTCAGACATGTTTACTGGCAGGCCCTGAACTACTGTTAGGTCGTGGCTGGAAGGAAATGCTCAGTATAGATGACGGGAACGTGAACTGGTGTCTCCTGAAATGTCTGTAAGCCAAAGTAGCTGAAGGATCATCTCTGGGAGCGAAATAATCCTACCATGGTGTGGGTGAACACCCGCAGATGAAGTATGTGCCCTTAATCTTCAGATTAAGAGCCCAGGGACAGGTCTATCATTGTTTTTGGGTGTGATCTAAAATTTGCTACGTTAGCGTAGCACACAACATGGCGGATAACAGCATGAACTTCATTGCCAGAGGGTTGCAAGTTGAAGGAGGGTCTTGCTTGTCACTGCGATAAAATTACACAACTGTAAAATTGTAAGTTGCTTTGGGTAAAGGTGCTAGCTACGCAAAGTAGCGATAATGATAACGTGTGTGCGTAATGGCAGTCCTTACAGAGCAGGGCAGTGGAGCACGAACCTGCGGAGACTCGTAGGGCACCAACACGCTCTGCCGGCCTGTGACAGGGTCGTCCACGTACTGGCACAGGTTGTTCCCTTCCACTCGGATTAGGTGACTGGCTGGTGCTGCCTGGCCTGGGTAGGGTACAGCGGTAGCGGGAGCCATTAGGTGGAAGATAACTGCAATTTGCGCCATTTCGTAGAGAAGAAGAATGAGGAAAAATAATATAGCTCATGAAAAGCATCATTACGATGCTGCTTAAACACATATGACATGTTGTCTTAGGTCAACAATACACATAAAACACAGAATATGTCTGCTAATAACCTAAATAACAGCAATTACACTCATATGTGCAATAAGCAAGATATATTTTGTGCTGGCAGTCAGGGGTGTTGGTGGGGGGGGTTCCCCCTCAGTAGATTTCGCTGGCTGGGGACTTTGTCTGGGTCCCCTTGCGCCAGTCGTCACCCTTACGTAGCAATCTGCCTATGCTTGGTTGCGGTCTAGCTGACAGAGTGTTTATAAACTCCCAAAGTTGCCTGTATTGGGGGATAGAATGTGTTCTTCATTAGCTGAAGCTAAAAGCTAAGGCACTAGTGAGAGTGGTGCGTCTTTTGGCTCTCGCCAACGCTCTCTGATAGCATAAATCAAATCCTGTTTATCCAGCCTGTTGAGCACAAGATGTCTTTTGCATACGGTGAAACTGTTGAACTCCACCACCTGTATGTGTATTCAGGCTGCCTACACACTACGCTTTGTGTTGCTCTCTCCCACGGTTTATTCCAGTCTTTCCCAATCCGGTCCTTGGGATCCCACAGACAGTCCACATTTTTGCTTCCCCCCACTTCAGCAAGAACATGAATTGTCTGGTAGGGAGCTGGGAGGAAGCAAGAACATGGACCCTGAGAACTGGATTGGGAAACGCTGGTTTCTTCTAACTCCACCTCCATTGTCTCCATTTGACTGTTATCAAAACGGCCGTCGCGGGGGGGGCATGTGTGGCTTGGAGAGACAGTCTCTTACCGTCGTTGAAATCGCGACCCAGCTCATGGTTGGGACACCGTTTCACCACCTCGGTCACGTGCTCTGCCTTCTTGTAGACGGGCATGGCGCGTATGACGCTCCCAGGGGGTGGGGCAGTGGACAGTTTGATCTGGATGGGGCACGTCTTGGCAATCTGGCAGTACAGCTTCTTCAGCAAGGGTGAGTACTGGGGGAGCCAGTCAGAGAGTCACTTTTTGTGCTTGACCCAGTATGAATGCCATCGATTCGCATTTCAAGGACAATTAGCTATGAACTATTCTTCACCATTCAACGTGTTTTGAAAGTGAGAACTAAACCTGAACATGCATATCAGCTACTTTTACCTATGTGAATATTAAATTTCCCTTTACGATTGAGTACTGTAATCAACAGGTTACTGCACGCCACCAATCAACTCAAAGCATTACTGAATGCTTCATTTTGATGCAAGAAAACGGTGTCCAAATTAACCTCAAGTTTCTTACTATATGTGTCTGCAGATAAAAACTTTTTACTTGTTTTTTCTTTGCAGAAACCTTTATGTGTATATAAAATCCAGAAGTAATAGCAACGCATGTCTCTTCAAACAGCAGCACTACATATTAAAATGGTTGTAATATAATTGTAACAAACGTACAGACATTTTCATTCAGACTGATTAGATAGATAGATAGATAGATAGATAGATAGATAGATAGATAGCGTGTCACGTATTCGTACCGGAAAAATTCGGTTATTTCGGTTCGGTTCGGTTCACATATACACCAAACAAAAGCAGCAAATGCGGAACCTTTTCCCGTTTCTGCGTTTCCCCTCAGCAACATTCAGAAAAGGACGGATAAAGGCGCATGCGCGCGTACGTCCTGACAGGGACCTGGAAGTTGTCAATGTTAATTTAATATCGGCACAGGTATATTTTTCAATGCTGCATCATAATGGATATTTGTTTTGTTATACTTTGTATTTTTTGAGACAATATTTATGTTGCACAGTTGTCATGTAAAGCTGAAAGCCGCTAACGTGAATGCAGTACAGATCAGGTACAGCGCACCTTAAATGCGCACCTTAATGGATATTTATTTTATTTTTATTTATTAAGAGAATATTTATTTTGAGTTACTTTTAAGGAAATTTTAGTTTTCTATTAGTAGATGGCAAGAGTATTCACAAGAGTCTTTTTATTTGAGAAATACCGTCTTACTTTGTCCAGTAAACTACTGTTTAATGAAGAAAAAAGAAGCAATTTGTGTTTTGTTTCTTATATCTCCGCTGTACCGAAAACATACCAAACAGTGACTTCAAAACCGAGGTACTTACCGAACTGTGATTTTTGTGTACCGTTACACCCCTAATAGATAGATAGATAGGATCTTAATAATAAATCCGTCCTTCATATCAAAAACCACAACAATGAAAGTGAACCACCCTGGTATGCAGCAGGTAAAGACCAAAGACAGATAAATACATAATTTTTCATTACAGTATTATAGGCGATTGCTAACACACACTCATAAAATTTCTGGACATAACAAAGCTTTAAGTGAAGCCGTGTGGTACTACACTGTTCCTCAAAAATGGGCAACAGAATTAAGCACAGAAGCAGTGGCAGGTGAAGTATGATTAGGAATGAGCCATTATGTGTATAATTTTATGTGTTTGAAGGCCCCTGTTGGGATGTAGCGGAATTCATTCAGCCACATCTCTTCTTCTGAATGTCCCCTAATAACTAGTGCTGGAGCCCAGAGGTTCCATTCTTAAAGCTCCAACAAGTAAACTGAAATGTATGTTTTAAACACTGACTACATTTGGACTAAAGCTGAACCGCTAAGTGACTTCATCTGTGAAACGACAGTTTTTTTTGCAGTCACCCTTAAAGCGCAGCAAGCTTTAAGCCAAACCCCCAGCACTGTTTAAAACAAATAAATATGAACATTTGCATGTATGCAAATCAAATGACCTCAGTAGCCTTAGATTGGTGTAAAGATTAGGGTAAAAAATGGCCATCATTCACACTGGCGCTCATCCATCCACTGAAGATTCAGATTCGGGGGGGGGGGGGGTGCACCATCTTCCCAAAAATGACAAGTTGCAACAAGACTTTATGCAATAAAACAATCTAAAACATTTACCAGAGGGAATCGTACATTGCTCTTCAGAGAGGAAAGATATATGAACATATCAGAATTCAATCAATATCCTCAGGCAACTGTGTGACCTCGAGACTCAAAAAATCTCTGATTATACAAAAATCTCTTATTATAGTCATAAGGTAGAGTACCTGAATAAAGATTGGTATTAGTAAAAGGCAACAATAAGGAATGATTTAGTCTTAAAAACTGATGTTACCGCTTGATGTAGCCATGACAATTTGCTGGAATCCATAGAAAAACTATTTTACTAGCTATCAGATTGTTGACATGTTGTGGTTCAAGACATGATTAAAATATGCAGGTGTGAAAATGCATTCTCTTCCCTTACCCCCGACACCCCCTTCCTGAGCCAACATTCCCAGGCAGATGGGGACACGCCCGGCAAACTGTTTTGGTGTGTGTGTGTGTGGGGGGGGGGGTTTGAGGATGGAAGTCGGTTTTCCCGGGAGAAGAGCTCTCACTGTGCCATGCCCTAACCTCACCTGGATATTACTGAGGCGGGGGGGGGGGGACTTGTTAGGTTAGGGGATGAGTTGGCAGGTTCAAGAAGAGGCATATTGGGGTTATCACCCCAAAGTAGAGTCAAAACTGGGTTATCACCCCGAAGACGAGTCAAAGTAGAGTCAAAACTGGGTTATCACCCTGAAAACCAGTCAAAGGGGAGTCAAAGCTGAGATATCACCCCCAAAGGGGAGTCAACACTGAGTTACCCATTCAAAGAAGAGACATAATTGGGGTAAGACAAGGGTTCCCTCAAAAAAGGCACCATCAGCTACAAAGTCCATTTTCACAAAAGCTTCATCTGGGTACTCTAGGTTTCCTCCTGACACGTATACATAAGGTATAATTTTTCCTCTGGAGTAATGTAATCATGTGACCAGGTGAATGCATGTTTCAGGGCCAAAGTTGGATTCTTATCCTGTCCATAGTATATCCATATAACTCAAAGAACTTCAATCCAAGGTCAAGAGTCACTGAACTGAATCCCATGCATCCCAGTTGATATGTCAATGTGGGCTGGTCAGTGTTTCAGTAGAAGCATGCCAAAGGATTCCAGATGAATCTGCATGTCAGCGCGTGTAGCGTTTGAGGAGCTGGTGTCCTTACTGGATGGTAAGTTCAGGTCTACAGCTATTGTTCCTAAGAACAGTTTATGTAATCGAAATTTCTTCAATGCGATAAACAGTCATATAACTAGGGATGCTGTAGATAAACATAGATTAAGAAATAGATCAAATATGCCATGAAATGGGAAATTCCTTTAAAAGCCAAGCCTCTTAAATGCAGAACAGAAATACATGTCAACATCAGCGAGTTAAGATATCCATAACATGGTAATGTTTCCATTTTTCCCATTGCCAAGTTTTTTTGTAATTTAATTTGAACAATACCTCTCCTTTTGGGATCATGAGAGTGGAACAACTAATTGGCAACACGTTCGGACAGAACCATACTTGACAATGGAGGAGAAGAATAAGGTGAATCAATGCAGTGGTATTCTAGGAAGGGCCCAGACTTGCCCATCCAAGACTATACTCACCTCCTTCCATTTCCTACATTTAATTACCTTCTTAATCAAACCAATGCTGGTAATGACAGCCCCCCTCCCCCACCTAAGCTTCCCACAGACCGCACACAATGCAGGGTTAGGGGGACTGACACATGGGCAGCGACGGGTGAGTGTGAAATGCGGTGGGAAGAGGTGACAGTGGGGGCCAGCTGTGGTAGAATGGAGAAAATCACAGCTGAGCCAGCAGGTGGAGCAGTGGTTAAGGTCCAAACAACTTAACGGGGATTAGAACTGCTTCTTCACGTCCACATGGGATATGTTTAACCCACATTCTTCTGCTTTTCACAAACCAGCTTCGTAAGGCATATGCAAATCTTTTTGGGTAGCATGTCTTAAGCAGCCAGATTTTATATATAACGTCAAGAGAAATCGGGGAGATTGTGATGGTGGTGGTGTGTGTTGGGGGGGTGGCGGGGGCTTACAGACGGGTCTCCTGCGGCTGATCAATGGCCCGGCGCAGGTTTGGACAAGCTAGGAGACACTGAGTGATAATAACATGTCTGTCATCTCCTCCAGCGTGCTGGTGCTCGCCAGCCGCCACTTCGGTTAACAGGACAGATATGTTAGCACGGGTGAGAGCAGCATTAGCCGCTTCTCCACGCTCTGGTCGGCCGCCTCACAGTCTCCGGGACTTTGTTCGATGTCTTGATCTGGAAGATTTACTCCTTGCTGGGTGAACCCTCACAGCTCTATATCACAAGCACTGAAACACCACATTTTATCATTTACAATAATCCTCATATAAGTGGAACGACGTAGCTTCGAAAGTCCATAGAATCATTCTTAGATCCCTTATCTGAGCTTGATGGCTATTGTGTGAGACATTGCTAACACCTTTACACGTCCATTTTGTCAAACAGTTTTTTGATGGTGAGCAAATGTTCCTTCACGGATGTGGTCTGACACCAGGGATTTCTTGGCTCAGAATGTCTCAAGACATAGAAATGGATAAATATTCAGTGAAACTTGTATCCTGTCAAAAACAACACACACAGGAAGCAACAGTGTGACATGGACAGATTATGAAATACACGGCTGTTTATATGCAAAAAATGTCAATATTTGCTGAACACTTACTGCATCAAACCGTAACACCAATGACTGTACTTCTGGCCCAAAGTCCCCGATCTTTGTCTAAATCTTTACTAATCTGCTCTGTTGCAGAACAGCAAGATGTGATGTGGAACAGAGCAAATCTTTGGACCTGGAAAATTAGATCTTAGAGCAGAAGCTGAATTTGTGTTTGTTTTTTGTCAAAAAAAATATGGCAGCAGGGACTGGACATCCCAGGATAAGGGCAGAGGAAGAGTGACTGAGGTTCAGACATGGGAACAACTCAGAATTATGTCGTACTGAGTCCCGGGGGGTACCAAGAGCAGTTGGATTTGGATTTAGGGGGGTGGGGGGGCTTTCTGCGGAGATGGGGGGTGGCCGTGGCATGCCAGGACGTGTTCTCCGCTGGAGAGGGTAATAATCGAGAAGAGCAGCTTGGATGCGAGTTCCAGCTCGTCGATAACAAGCCCTCCATTGGGTAAAATAAAATCCTCAGCATCATGGGGGGAGGGGCGGGCTGTATTGAAAAGTCTGGGGGTGTTAAATCTAATTTCCATCATCCGTGACTCCGTTTCCTCTGGGCTGGGGAAGACAGGGCTGTTTTTGTGAAAGCGGGACTTCCACATGAGACAGCGTCAGGTAGGACAGATTAAATGTGAGGGGGGTCAGCATTTCCCATTCACCTGTCCGGGTGCTTAAAAAGTCACTGTCACGAGTATCGTCAAAGGCTCAAGCAGCAGACCTAATCTGTCTGAGGGTCATCATATGAGAATCTCAATCGGACAGTATGGTTGTTAAACTATCTAAGCTAAATGATTCATTTGGGGCTTGTTCAGAATCAATGGGAACTTCAGCCCTGATTGTTACAGGTTTGTAACACATCTCAGCGTCGCTGGTCTGGCAGGCGCACCATCGCAAAGTAACTCGACGTGACCGTAGAAAGCACCCGTCAGAGAGCAGAAAAAGCACTCAGCGTGCCCCTATGCCATTCCCCATGGCTGGGGGCCATACAATCCTGCACACACCCCCTTTAACCCTTAACAACTCTCCATACTAAGCCTCACCCCTCTGCAGTGTGCAATCCCACGACTTCTGCGAGTATACACAGCCAGCATTCATTTAATGACAGGGGCTTGGAGACATAAACACACGCGATGATGTGATTTGGGAATCCCCCCCATATTAAGGTAACACTTTAATTTGGGCTGCCGTTCTGCCGTAATCCCTTTGTTGTCTAGGGAAGTGCTTGCCAAGGCACTGGGCCATCTGTCGCGCTTGGCTTTTAACCCGTTGAACATGGAGAGGGAGACGATGTGTCCCTTTCACTGGCCAGATAGGACAGCGTGTGTGCTAATCCGACAGCACTCATCAAAACCCAGGGGGACAAAAATCCAAACTCAGACAGGGATCTGCCACATATCAAATTGCCAATACCACTAAAACACAAAGCGAAGGGCCCCTTCGTATAATAAAAGATTATATATAAAACCAAAGATTAGATATAAAACCAAAACTCAAAACAGCAAATGGAGAAAAAAAAAATTTGACTGTAATTTTTATCCTTCTTGTTCAATCACTATCAATAATGTTCATCAAAAAAAAAAAAAGTCATTAAGAAGAATGTACTGACATCTTTGGTCTTGCAGTACCACACGTTCTCTTAGTTCTGATACAAAACTCATTAGACAGATTTGCAGTTATGTCACTATGAGACATGCCCCGGGCAACAGGAAGATACTTAGCTGCTCTCTAAATGTCTTGTGTCCAGAGAAGCAAACTAACAGGGGTCTTTATCTTTGTAGAAGTTCATGTCCTTTTCAGGTTCTAATCTCGCCCAATGACCACCTTCATCTGGCGAGAACAGGCATTTATAAATAAGACAGGCTTCCATAATAGGGGCCCAGGGATGGAAGGGGACCTCTGACCTCTGTTAGTGCCTGGGGGGGGGGATTTATTTTGACGGGTAAATAAATGGCCGTTGTACTGATAATAGACTGTTTCCCTTCCTCCTGCTCCAAACTGCCTGATTATAGCGTGACAGGTCGATTCAGTACCTGTGCCTTTAAATAAGGGCAGCTTAGATTTTCATACCTGTGTTTATGGGCCTTAATGGCAGATAGCAGTGTGGCTCAGGGGGCTGTCGTTCGCTAGAACGCCACTTCACTCGGTGTCTGTCTCAGTGCGGCTGCATCTCGCATCGACAGTTTGGCTCCTCTGCCACTCAATCCGGCCGATTTCGCTACCAAGGAACTTAATACTTTGTCCCGCATTCGAAAGCTACTGGATTTATGAGCCGTCAGAGCTTCTCCCCTGGGAGTCTGCTTGTCCAAACCACTCATACGACCCATAAGACAAGCATACCAGGTGTATGCAGGTAAAAGTTGCTTGTGCTGCATTTACGTGTAAGTTAGGGGTCTAATGCTTTGCTAAGAGCGTTTAGCTGCAGGACCGTCATTAGAGTTTTATGAAAAGTGGAGCTCGGCCTGTACTAGGGGGGGTCTGATTCTAATGAAAATTAATGTAGGGAACACACTATTTCAACTAATTAATGTACATTTATTTGGGGGGGGGGCTGTTTATTGTGATGACCCTGCAAAGCTGTATCTTCTGAACTTCTGTGGTACCCATCCTAAATGTTAGGATTTTCGAAGTAGTGGAAGAACCTGACCTTTGTTAGGAAATCCAACACGATTCTCACTAAACAGATACCTAGAGAGTGGAAGGTGGCTGCCATTCAGGACAAATCCTCACAGCAGCCCGTCCCACTTGCATCTCCTGGGTTCCTGTCTGTCAGCTTTTAACAATGACGCCTTAATCCTTTTGCTATTCCACACATCACCTATTTATAGGCAGCCAGCAAAACATAACCATATCTAACATACAGCCAACAAACTAAATACAGACGTGTCTGCCAGCAAGATAAAATTGATTAACGCCATGAAAAGATGGTTTAATTGTAAGTATATTTTAACTAAATCAAACAAAACGCAGTGATCACCCAGTACAAAATTGTATTTATCTTTCATTATACCTAATTTAGCACCACTTAAAACTGATCCCGCCTTCTAATCCAGTTGATGAAGTTAATATTCTATTTCACTCCTAATGAACACTGGAAGGGGCGTCCTTGCTGTCACTACACAGACTCAGACCAAACCAGCGGCGATATCTATGACAAGCTGCCTTCACTGGCAGTTTTACATCCAAAAAGGGGGATTATATGATGGTCTGCAGCATCTGGTTCAGCACTGCAGACGACAAAGGAGGGGAGGGCCCCTGTCGCTCAGTCAACGCGGGACGCTGTCTCGAAATGTACGCCATTGGGAACGATGGCATTGAGGAATGGGGGGGGGGGGTCCCCTGCAGTGACCCCCACCCTAACCCCACCGCTCTGCTCCTCGGATCACTTTTCAGCACAGTTGGGTTCTGCTCACGCATGAATTAATAGGGCAAACAGAGCGAAACCGGCCCAAAGCAAGTGGGCGTTGGCTCTGTTTTCAAAAGGTCACGCTGGTGACAGGCTGAGGTCACGTATCCCTGCAGTAACTGCCACCCAAGGCCATTTGTTTCTCAATAAACACCCAAATCAGAATTTTCCCCCCTAATCCTGCGCCCTTTGTCACATCTAACGCAGCCGTATTTATTGTTATTATGGAATCCCTTCATAAAACGTGAGTTGCTGTTTCTTCGAGAGCACGGCTGAGAAAACGGCCGGAGTGGCATTTAGTTCAAAAGGCTGCTCAGTCAAAGTAATCAGATAGCAGGACAAACAGAGGCCCGGAGTAGATTCGCATTCCTGTGATCCGCGATCGCTCTTTTAACACCAGGAAAACTCCGCGTTTAGCTGCCGAGGAATGCTTTTATAATACACACATGTCAGCTGAGAGGAAATACACCCGTATAGGGTTTCGGGAGAGGAGGAACCCCGCAACCCATCTTCGCTGCCGACCTGCACCCTTCATTCACCCTGAGCCGGTACTTCACATTCTGCCTTAAGACGGTTTAAAATACACAACTTCAAAATTTAAATAACGTCTGTTATCTTTTAAGTGGTTCTTTCATCCTTTTACCCTCTTGCAAAAAAATATATTAAAGGCTTCTATCTGTTATAAACCGTAATTATCTTTGTAATATCATATTCGGAAGGTAAACTCTTGACACGCCACTCGAACGAGTTATAAAAAACGTAATAATGATATTCCTCCAGCTTTTATCATTTTTTTTCTGGCAGCTGCACCTTGGAAAGAGAGACTAAGGTATAATTAAGGGATAATAAAGAGTAAAGTGCCCGTATAACCGTATAATACGGGAACAATGTCGCGAAAACCTTGCAAAAATGTGACTAAATCACATTTAATAGCAAGTACTTTAATACTGGGGTTTATGTACCTTGGTAAATTTATTATTGTAACTGCCCAGTTTGAATAGTATCAGTAATACAGTAATACGACAAATATCATCAGTTGCTCCCGTATCCGTTTTTGTATCCCATCTTTAAAGATTTGGCATAGACTTTATAACATTACATATTTAAGATTTCATTAAAAGACCCTATTAAGACGTGTTCATGCGTTTGCACTTTGCCGTAAATAATCGATGCATACAATGGCCATCGGCTTGAGTGGCAGCACTGGGGACCTCGGTCCACAGCAGGAGGACGGCGTGTTTTCCCGTCCAAGCTCCGGTCGTCCGGCACCCTGATCCGCTCCGGTCACAAGATCAGATCCCAAAAATATGATGGGCGATTTCTGTGAAGTTTCCTGCTTCCGCGTTTTCTCGCTTCTCCGCCAGTCGCACCGCACTTCCCCGCACTCTGCCCCCCCACCATACTGTACCTGTCACAGGCGCCCCTGACGGACGGACTGCCGCAAATACACCATAAACGAAACAGTTTCCTCGTTTCAATTTAAATTGTGAGAAAAATAATGTCACATTCCTCTAGCTTGACAAGGCCAAACTCACAATAAAGACACATTAACATTATATCCCAGCCGAATTTAAGATAAACTGTACAAAAAGTAAATAGGCTCGCCAATGGCAATGTTTAATCAACAAAAACAAAAAAAAAACCTTGAGGCAGTATCAACTGAGGAATGTTCCACCAGTCCAGCAGCAGTCCATCTCTCAAGGCAGGTGACACCATCGTACAAAGTGAGTCAAAGGTACCTGCGACGTTTCCAGTAAGTCCGACCACCTCAGTAACCGAAACCCGATTGATCTGAGAGTGAAACAAGTATGAGATGTTGCCATGAAGATGGACATATCAAGCAAGGACTCAGCGGGCAGGACGGCCCGAGTCAAGATTTGCGCAGAACTGCCACACGGTTCAGGCGGTGACACAAAGTCACCTCCCATGAGTGAAGAACGGGAGAATGACGACAGTGATGGGGGGGGGGGGGGGACGATACAGGTATGTCCTCGCACGTTGGCAGGCCCCCGCTTAGTGGCCGCAGTAGCTACAGGTGTGTGTGCGTCAGTGTGTGTGCCCCGTGTACGCTAGGGTGGGGTAAAGGTGGGGGGGGGTCTGGGAGGTGACACTCACCGTCCACGTGGCGGACTTGGCGGTGCTGGACTGCTGGAAGGTGACCTCAAAGCCGTGTGGTCCTGGGTAGTCGGCGTTGGAGGGGATGGCGGGGGCCGGAGACATGGCGTCGAAGGTGGAGTTGGGCTGCGAGTAGGGCGACGGAGCGGGCACACTGGAGGCGTGCTCGGAGCTGTAGGGGCTGGCTGAGGCCGCTCGGCCCCCCAGGCTGGGCTCCATGCTGCTGCTCAGGAGGCTGTACTGGGACTGAGGGTCGGGGTGGGGTGAGGCAGGACACACATAGGTAAGAGGGAGCTGGGAGATATCCACCCGCCTTGCTGGGCTCCTGTTACATCCAGGCGCACTTAAAGGGGTAGCAGCCCTGTCCCCAGGCAGGCAGTGGTGGGCCGGCATGCGGGCGGGGGGGCAGGGAGGGGGCGCTTCTAAAACAAATCCTAATCTGACCGTAGCCTAATTGCTGCCATTTCCCACACACCTCCGGTTGGGTCTGAAGTCAGAAAGCTCGTAACTTCTCTGGGGGCATCGTGTCGCGAGCACCTTGTGGAGACGTCTGACTAGTGTGCAGAAATTTCACAGAGGGGTTGTGGGCTGAGAGTGAGCACTTAAATTGTGCCTGAAGAAAATGAGTTTGAAAAATATGACGTATGAAACACTTCAGGCTCTGCGACACGTCTGCGCTGATTCCCTTAGACCTGCACGGGATGCTCTCTGTGGTCTCTTCTGCCATTTAGGAGAAGAGTTAAGCGCAGGAGCAATATACTGCATATGGATCTCGCCTTGGCATGATTGGTTAAGGATATAAACAGGTTTTGCTTTTAGAGGCTGACTGGTTGACTGGTTGACGTCATCAAGTTTACTGGTGGATTTCATATGTATTATGCTCTGTGTTCAGGGTTATCAGCTCCTGACATTAGAAGCTAAATTATATTGCTGGAAATATTCCCTCCCCCTAGTGAGAGAAAGGATTAAGGTCTGATAGAAATTGATTGCCTTTTACATAGTAACAGAGAAGTATAGCAGACACATATAGACAAAAAATCTGTTCACATGTTAAAGATGTATAATATGTGCATAAAATAATATACAGTAGATCATGGTACAAAACGCAGAGCATAAAGTAAAATATGAACCAAGATAATATCACATTAAAGTTACGATGCTTTGAACATTCCTCTAGAGAGGACATGAACTGCAGCTACACTGTTAAATTAGTGACAAATGGAGAACTCTCATTGAAACACGGCACCTCTTACCCATTTGTTAAAAGAATATATTACCTTCTTCTTGACATAGTACATTGTCCAATGACTGCTGTGTTTTCTCAAAGGAAAAAAAGAAATATAATATATAAGTCTCTTTAAAAATCCAGCAGACCAGCAAATTTAAGAAGTGGGTAGCATAATCCCTGCTTGGGTCTGCCAGGAGCGTGCACCCGTGTGGTCGACTAGTGCATTCTTCACCTTCTCCTGATCTGTGGTACCGTCTCCAATGAAGGATCCCTTCCCAATATGAGGCTGGGCGACCAGGCAGCTGCAGAGCGCAATGCAGCATGTGGGGAGTGGAGCGCAAATGAAAAAGCACATGTTTCCCTAATTATGACATGCCCTAACCCAGACTACAACATCGATACAGGTAGATACTTGCAAGAAGCTGTTCTCGCTCTCAAAAGGCCCGGCCTAAGTAAACACGGGCTGGCGGGTTCGCCTCGGAGAAGAAGACGAAGACGAAGGAGAAAAAAAAAGAATGAAGAGCAAGGCTCAAAGGTCAAAGATAGGAGATTGTATGCTTCCATATATGGGCTACGGGATACTTTTCAGGCCGTCTAATTATCACTGATGCTGCAGTTTGCTTGGGGAGTCGTGTTTTTCGAAAGTCTACAATATTGTGTCTGGTCCGTGTTAAAATGTTAGCTGAAAAAAAAAATGCAGTAAGTTGTGTGTCCTCGTGAGTTTAATGTAGCGGGAACGGTCTGTGAATGGTCTGTGAACGGTCTGTGAAGACACTTTCTGATGTCGTGGGCAAAATGACCGATTCAGCCAGATTAGGCCGCTACAGGACTCATTTGGTGCGGGAGTGTGTGACATTTTCACACGGAGAAGGGGTTGCTTTTGACTGGCATTATCGTGTACGAGGAGCGCTGGGGCAGATCTAAGACATGGCCAGGTAAATATGTGGCCACTCCTGTTACTACCCCACATCAAAATTAGAAAAACAAAATATTGATTATTTTATTTTCTAAGCAGAATCGTAGATGAGACACAGTGCAGTGCTTCCCAGTGAAACTTTAGATCAAGTGCTGTCTCTGTATTGCAGACATTGCTTTTATGAGCTCAGCAAACTTGTCAGTTGATCATAAATAAAGCTGCCCCTCCCCCCCCCTAATGGTTGCTCCCAGTGCTGGACATTTCAGGTCCAGAAAGTAAAAATCCAGACCACGATTCTGTTTCATCCAACCAGTTGAGTTATATGTGACTGAGGAGCACCACTGGAGGGGTCTGGCTTGCTGGGAATGTACAGTCTGCACTGTAGGGTCAGCTGTAGGAGGAGAATGAAGTGGTAGGAGGTTTCTGCCTTCATGTACCTCCTGACTGTACCAAAATGCAAGCGCTGACACTGAGTAACAGTGTTTCCTAAGCCAAACCTACGGGACCCCCAGACAGTCCACGTTTTTGCTCTCTCCCAACTCCCAACACCCCTGTACCAGGTAGTAGGTGATCTTGATTGGCTTGGAGCAGGGAGGGAACAAAAATGTGGACGGTCTGCGGGCCCCGAGGAGTGGGTTTGTAAACACTGCTTTAGCCTATAATGTTTAAAATATGGGCCAATAGAGAAAAGTACCAAGGCACAAAGGAATGTACACTCGCAATCCAGCCAGCTGGGGGGGGGGGGCACCCCAGGTACACCTCTGCTTAATGCCATGAGTCTAAACAGCCCGATTTAAACAGCGCTGGGGCACATAGTCAGATAAGAAAGACGCGATCCCATCGAATCCCAGACATGGAAAATATAATGGAATATGACCTGACGGTTTGTAGTTTGTGTGCTGGAGTTCAAAGACATTTCCAAAGCAAGAAAGCATATGGCTCCGTTCTCTCAAATGATCGATCGGAAGGTCTGTCAGGGCTGCACCTGACGTCGTTTTATAATGCTGTGACTGCAGTGTCACCAGATCACATACAGACTGATCCTCAAACCAGGCAGACAAAACATCTGACGGCCGCGTTAGACCCAGGAGAAGCTCTTGAAAAAGGTATTGCTTCAGTCTATATTTATATGTGGGTAAAACTATAAGTCGCTTTGAATAAAATCAATCAATCATTCAATCAATATTTATTGACTTAGCATATTGTGTACACAAGTCTACTGTAGTTCAAAGTGCTTTACTGCGGGAGGAGGACAAGAATTTCAATAAAAGTATAATCAAGTACTTAGCCAGCAAATGTACGGTCAAAATGTCAGAGTACAGCTTTACCTTTCCACTGATTTTTTTTTTTAACATTGCTGAAACTTGACGGCGGAAAGAATGCGATAAGTCTCTCTATTCGCAAGATGATCAAAGACTATCCTCGCCCCCATTTTATGTTTTTTTTTTTTTTCGGGAGTTTCCAAAAGAAGGCAGAGAAATGATGCCAGCGCTCCTACGAAACACGGACAAGTGGGTACGAGGAACGCGGCGAGAAAGCTGTGCGTGGTGCGGCGGCGGCGGCGTGGCTGCGGGGATAGCGGCATACCCGGCAAGTCCCGACACAGCGCCGACGGGGGGACGCTGCGGTGCGCTTCCACCGTAACGCTCCCGCACAATGGCGAGCGGGAGGGCGTTAAGCAGGCACCGCCGAAACTTCGCCCTCCAGCTAATTTCATTGCTCTCCATGCCAAGCACACACACACACACACACACACACACACACACACACACACACACACAGAATGCATCAAGAGCTTCAGTTACAAAGCTTTCCAGCAGCTAAGACGTGCGACCTAAGAGATTTTAAACGTAGTGTGATTGCTGGTGCCTGATGGGGTTTTCTAGCATCTCAGAAACATCCAACCTTCTGGGATTTTCATGTAATACACACCTGAACTTGTAGAGAATGGTATGATGGAAAAAAATCCAGTCAATGCCATTTTTATGGCTGAAAACACCCTTGTTATTGACAGACGTCAGCGGAGAATCGCCACACTCCACAAGCCACAAGCTAACAGTACATCAGTGATGCGGAGAAAGGGCTTCTCTGAATGCAGAAGGGGGCCCTACATGAGCGGGGACACGTCTCCCTCACATTTCATAATTATTCGTTTGGACCCCCCCCCCCCCCACACACACACACACACACTGAACATAAGATACAAGTTTTATGCCAGTGTGTCCCCCCCACATTCAAAATGCTTCTGACGCCCCTGGGGTCCTACCTGATACTATGAAGGGTTATTAAATTAAATTTAATACACTAGCACGTGTAGAGGGGCTGAGCGTGCCTGAGTATATCCATCCATCCATCCATCCATCCATCCATCCATCCATTTTCTGTAATCGCTTGTCCTAATCAGGGTCACGGGGGGTCCGGAGCATATCCCGGAGGCTACGAGCGTAAGGCAGGAAAGACTCCGGGACGGGGTGCCAGCCCACCACAGGGCACAATTACACACCGATCACTCACACATGCGCACTGTGGGCAATTCGGTAACTCCAATTAACCTCAGCATTTTTTGGACTGGAGTTGGAAACTGGAGTACCCAGAGGAATCCCTGTCCCTCCCTATTGAAAGTGCCTCCCTTTCAATATGTATATATAGTATGTGATGCATGTTTTATCTTAATCATAATATGATCTGATGAAAGTAGGCACGGTAAAGTTGAGTGTTATACATTATGTGTTTACTGTGTATATTATAATACTGGGAAAGATAATTGGATTAGGAAAAAATGTGTTAAAATGTCGCCATCTGCTGATCGATGTGTGAAGTACAGCGACCGAGACGAGGCGAAATTAATTGGATGCGTGTGTTAATGGACTTATTTATCAAAACGTCCCCTTTGATATGAACGTTTTTGAAAAAAACGATGTCCTCTACACAGCACCCGCTAGTATAATCATTATTTTATGACGTCCTTTTTGTTTCAAATCCAATACAAAGAAAATTAATGGCATGCGTTCCAATGCCATTCATCCATTTTCTGCAACCACTGGTCACAGGAGGTCCAGAGCCTGTCTTGGAGGCTATGAGTGCAAGGCAGGGAACAGGCCGGGATGGGGTGCCAACCCATCGCAGGGCACACTCACACTCTCTCTCTCTCTCTCACACACACACACACACACACACACACACACACGTAGGGTAAACATATCCTTATGGGGACCACTCATTCATTTCAATGGGAAAAATGCTAATGCTAACTATGACAACCTT
>JAUMHC010000111.1:4162138-4178276 GCA_032359785.1 Heteromormyrus szaboi
CCCCCCCCCCCCCCCCCCCCCCCCCCCCCCCCCCCCCCCCCCAAACGAATACTTATGAAATGTGAGGGGGACACGTCCCCCCATGGCGGCGACGCCCATGATTGGGAGCCAGAAACAAGTCACCCGTTTGGACATGTTCACTGCAAAGAAATAATAAAAAAAAAAAACACAATGATGAGACGGTCTCACTAATTGCTCAGATGTATTCCTGGCAGCAAGATAGTGAAAAAGTGAAAATGATGTGCTGCAAGTATCACATCATTCTCACTTACAGGGCACGTGACTCATGAGTCATCAAAACTGCAGCAGTCGCACCCCACACCGGTAATTTACATCCTGTAGCCTACAGAGTAAGATCATAACTAACTCCGCGTGCACCTGTATTTCGTTTGAACATTAAATCCAATATTCTTTTGCTAACTGCAGAATCTCAGTCACGTCAAACATACATTTTTAATTAAATTATATTCAGGACTTGACAGCGCAATACGTATGTCGTGGTACGCCTGAACCAGCGATCGCATTTTGAGGCAGTCATACACCTGTTAAATTAGGCTTCTTCTATTCCCCTGGTAGCTACCCCTCCAAGAGAACAGGAGATGCGCATCTCCAGCAATTAAAAGATGCCAATAAGCGGATGTCGAATGGAGAATTTAATTCCCGCCGATGGGAACCGCAGCTTGTCACTTATGCCACTGCTCAACAGGGAATGACTGCTTTTGCAGTGTAACATTTCCAATTTCACCTACGTTCACCACTCGTTTTAAATATAAGAAGAAAATTATACGCAGCCTATAATAAGCTTCTAAGAAAGTAGTTCTTTTTTATTAAAATAATTCAACTGAACATACTTATTTCTGGTGTTATAAAAAGAATAACGGAAGAGTGTAATATTTACCATAAACGACCCATTCTTCAGTGTAGAATAATTTGGATTCGCCAGTTCCATGCCCAAGTTAGTCATATCAGTACCCAAGACAACTACTAGCCTATAGTTACAGCACACAAATCGTTCGTCCCAAGGGTCATTAACTTCACCTGGAGCTGTCACCTTGGAACCACGTCGCAGATTGTAACTCTCGGTGTTAACCCGCACAGTGTATTGATGTTCATTTGGGAAACCATTTCCTTAGCGATTCCGCAAAACACAATTAAATTATATCTGGGTATATAATGATATAAAATCTATATATTAGAAACGGATAATCTTCGTTCGGTATATCTTGCATTGTTTGCGTGCTACTGCTTCTTGCTGTGAAATTCAACAAAGGTGTATCCTCATTCAATGACAGATAAACGTGCCTTCTAAAAAAAATCAATTAACATTCATAATAGAATGCATCAGTTTATACATTAAATAAAATATATAGACAGTCAATTATTATTATTAGTGTTGTTTTTAACACAATTTGGATTTCTTGCAATTTTATAGACTTTGTATTTTACTGAAGACACAAAAGAGTGAAGTAGATTTTATTCATTTGCTTTTACTAATTCTATCTTGTGCCCTATTTTCAAACATTCTACCCATATTGCAAATAATAATAATAATAATAATAATAATAATAATAATAAAATCAAAACCGTTTTTTCTATAAAATCTGAATGTTATACAACTGGGCGCAGCTGCTCTTACTTAACAGCTTTCCGAAGCGGCGCGTGCAGGATATTTCTTGAAAGGAAATTATTATTGTGTACTCTGACCAGAAAAAACCCAATATTTGAAACACAAATATTGATTTAACTATTGACCGCGTCTGGGTGGATTTAAAGAGAAGGAATATCTAAAAAAAACTTATATACAGTGTTTTTACGTAAAAATATGATGATTCATTACCACGTTCGTGTCCAAACAAATCTATTTCAGATCAATTCGCGCGAATGACGGCAAGAATAGAGGCAGTTCATAGGCAGGCATTAAAATAAAAACTTAAATGTTTAAGGCTGAAGAGGGATTAATCGAATAATGGAGAGCCGTCTTTTATACAAATGTCAATATATAAATATATATAATATATATATATATTTACACACACATACATACATACACATATAAAATACATTGACAATATATATATAAAACTATAGATATGGTTGTCACTGTAATAAACTAATGACAAATGTTTAATATCACACACAAGCATTGCATACCATTCTGCTTATCAACTTGTGTTTATAAGCTTAATACATAAAATACGTCTGAGACACAACTTAACTAAAATAGCAATAATTCACGTAGGCTACTTAAAAGAATAGTTTCCGCATGTCAGTTGTTGTTACATTACATAAGGGAATGATACAATAATATATTTGAATTGACTACAGAGCCGACAAAATCATATCCTCGATATATAACAAGACAAGGCAATGAAAATAAATACATCTATAATAATAATACATCTATATGAAAATTGCACATTCAAACAAAAATGAAACCGAAATAATGCTTGCTTTGCAGAATTAAAGAAGCTATCATTGTATAACAGCTAATAATAACGTGACTTACCCAATAAACTGAAGAGATATTCCAGTTTCAATATATCCTTAAAGCAGGTTCTTTTGAAGAGATGAAGATTATATTATTACTATTATTTTACGGGAACCCCGAAAACTAAAAGAAAATCTTAGTTGTCACGCCATTAGGACCGACTGTTCCACGGATTCGTTATAAAAATCAACAGTCATTGTATATACTAAGTAGTAATCAGAAAGCAAACTGAAAGGAAATACGATTTCAGAAATGTGCCGAAATGACTGATTAGCCAGGTACCTCTTTGCCTACAAGACTTTCTTTCTTAGTTGAGTATGAGGGTTGGGTTGTGGGAATTAGGGGTAACTACAGGAGGCGTTAGCCGCCGTTAGAGCACACAGGAGCGGGAAGCATTTTGTCCTCTCGCTGGGGGGTCTTGAAGAGGTTGAGAAACGCTTCCTTTAGTTGAAGTGGCTGCTAACTGCAAATAATAAACACCCAGCACGTTTGTTTGTTTGTTTTATGTGCCGATAAAGTTAATAATACACTTGTTTTGAAATGCATATAATAACAAAACAGCATAAGTAAATTAAAATGTTAATAATATTCACGTTTATATTTAAATTTCATTGAATACATTTCAATTTATATATAGTTGCTCAAATCGCAAAGTGGTTGTGTGGACGCGCCTGACTGAGTTTTGAATGACAGCAAATCGGAAATAGGTGCGAATGATGGGGGGTTTGCAACAGTAAAATAAAAACGAGTTTAAATGGTCAATAAGAAAGTACTCCAGGTGTATAAAAAAATCCAAATTGCAATAAATTTGACCATCCTATATTTGAGGGAAAAACTCACATTCCCATAATACCTTGAGCCCGCCTCACAGCCGTTGCTGATTTGTCGCTTACCCTGTCAATCAAAATAAACATGCGCCGCACTTCCTAAACAGCGTTACTCGCCGTGGTTAAGAAGGACGGGCGTTAGGCAAGCTGAATGTAACCTGGGACCAGTTGAGATCGTAATTGTAGGTAATAATATTTTTTAAATCTGCTAAATTATTAGCATTATATAGCAGTGCGTGTAATAACAAACTGGCTCTGACTAGCTTGCTAATATGTTATTTGCAAGTATTTCGGGCGTGAATCTGGGTAGCTCTCGTCGCATGCCGGCTGTAATAAACTATGCCAGTTTGACTATGCTTTTTTTCTAGCTGTTTGTTATTCAGCCTTCGCTTAAAAATCGCTCAAGAAGTTTTGTTATCGATTCGTATTGCGGCGTACTCGAAGTCCGAAGTCAAACAGATTTGCATCTTCACACCGCTACCTCTTGTTGTCGTTGGAAAGTGCGCGGCATGCAGTATTAATAAGGCCCTACCCATGTCAGGGATTACCAGCAGATTATTAGGTACATTTGGTTTAACTCCTCTCTTTAGTATATGCTCGTCGGTACCGCCCGCGGCCCTTGGACTGCCCAATTTTCTTCATTGCAACAGGTGGATGAGCTGCAGAAGGAGATGAACTTCTCGGAGGTCTTCAAACACACCAACCAACTGTGTAGAGTCTCACCAGATGGGAAATATCTGGTAAGATACTTGCACACCCTTGTGTGCAAAAATTTATCCAGAATATTAATGCATTAATCAATTTATCTTTACTATCAAGCTCTTGTACTTCAAGCTGAATTTTTGTTATTTCACAGTTATAAGGTGCCCGCCTGCACATTCACATACATGTGAATAAATATTAATTTCCCCCTCATGGAGCACCGTGCTTCAGGCAGATGAAAAGCTGCCTCTCTCTGACTGGGTCCTTCTTGCGCTTGCAGGCCACCTGTGTCCAGTACAGGCTGGTGGTGCGAGACGTGAGCAGCCTGCAGATCCTGCACCTGTACACCTGCCTGGATCAGGTCACCTGCATGGAGTGGTCGTCTGACTCCCAGTTTATCCTGTGCGCCATGTACAAGCGAGCGCTGGTGCAGGTATAAGCTGCTGCCCCCGCTTCCACGTAATCAAAAGTTTGCTTCGATGTTTAAGGATCATTTTTAAAGTATTTAAGATTAAAATTTAGTCAGAAAACCTAATTGCCAGACCAAATAAACTAGAAGAGAACAGGAATTAAAAGAGAAATTGTTGTCCTTGGAATATTTAAAAATGCTACCTTTTGTCACTTAAATTCAGTAAAAGTTACCGTTACAGCAAATACACAGGGGGCCAAAACACCCCCCTATCTCTCAGACTGCATTCTGATTGTGAAACAGACCCTTGAAAACCTCAGGGAACAGTAT
This sequence comes from Heteromormyrus szaboi, assembly GCA_032359785.1. NCBI lineage: Eukaryota > Metazoa > Chordata > Actinopteri > Osteoglossiformes > Mormyridae > Heteromormyrus > Heteromormyrus szaboi. Next base: position 4,166,895 of record JAUMHC010000111.1, read on the forward strand.
CATTGGCCAGACTCTGATATGCTTGTGGGCTTAAGATCTAATAGTGGTTCAAGTACTCGGGGACCCACAGTGAAGTAGATGAAAATGACTTCTAACATACAGTTAGTACTTGTGAAGATCTGGAAGCACCTTACCTTTGCAGAGGTAGCCAGCGGCAGTCTTTCATTTTGCCAGAAACAGGTGGGGGTGGATTGTGATGGTGGGATTTCGGCCGGGTCTCTCCTGGCTCTTTGCAGCAGACTCCCTCCCCTCCTTCAGGTGTGGTCGCTGGAGCAGCCCGACTGGCACTGTAAAATCGACGAGGGCTCGGCAGGGCTGGTCTCCTCGCGCTGGAGCCCCGACGGGCGTCACATTCTCAACACCACTGAGTTCCACGTAAGTGCTGAGTCAGGAGGAGCTGCCCCCGCTGCACGTCAACTGTCGCTGCCTGTAAGTTAAGGACCTGAAAATAGTAGAGGGGCTGCTGTTGGAGGAGAGCTTCCTTTAACCCCTCGGCTGCCTTGCCTGGTCAGGGCAGCATCCGCCCCGAGGCTCCAGCACATGACAGCTGGTATGTTATGAGGCTCCTCGCTAACAAGAAGCCCTGTTCAGTTTAACGTTCAAGATCTTTCTGTTGGCTAACAGTGAAAATGGCACTTGACTGGGAAGGTGTCAGAAAGATAGCTGGATAACTTGCAGTTTGGCATTTCTGACTTGCATTTGTCTGTCTTAAAGACAAAAGAAATTAACATGTCCAGTCAGTTTTATTTAAAATTTAAGCAGGTTTGTCCAGAGGGCAAAAGTAAATTTAGATAATATGATTTCCAAAGTACTTTTTTTGGAGAATTTTTTTCATAATGAACTTTTATTTATACTTGGTATTTGTCACATATAATCTAATATCACAGTATAACACAAAATAACACGATACAATGCTGTGAGAAAGTGAGCTGAAGGTCTAATAGCACTTCCTACAGTCTGACCAGTCAGCCTAAGCTAACTGGTGTTGTTTGGTGGGAAGGTGCTTTGCTGGTGCGTTTTACTAGCGAGACTCTACAGGTACATTTGGCAAATTTCCCATTTGAAACTGTCGTCTTATATTTGTTCATGATTTGACATCTTGATGAAGATGAATTTATAGCAACACACATCATGCAGTAATTTGTCGTTGCTGATAAAGGATGAGTAGCTTGTAACTAATAGCAATCAGTACATGAAAATGATTTACATCCCAATCAGATGTCAGGTATGAGATGGCCTGAACAAAACCTAATGACATGTATAGTGGTCCAGTTTGACATGTGTTCAATGCCCTTGTACAGCACCAAGAATTCATGGGAGAATGGAAGATGGCCGCTGATTTAATGTAAACATAATATTGGTTTTCTTTTAAATGTTCTGTAGCTTTCCTCGTATGGTTTTACCCATCATTTAATTGGCGTTGCTGTTTCGGAAAATTCACCCTGACTAATTCCATGGCTCAGTACACATTTCAGAAAACAAGCGAGTGTTTGTTGTTTTTACTGCGAATGGTTAGACCAGCTACACAAACTTTGTCTGTAAAGGTTTCCACCAATTGTATTTTGTTGTGAGAAATGTAAAGGTTCATAAATCTCTTTTTACTTTACCCTTTATCCACTTGCAGTATAGTTTAGCTCCAAAATGTTGTAATGAGTAACATTTTTTTTTTTTTTTTTAAAGTAATCCCTAGTTGACCCTTTAATCGTGGTGTTTCAGGGTAAACGAAATTCTACGTTACCCTATAGAACATATTTTCAGAACTTATCACGGTAACATGCAGTAGGTGAAACTTTTAGCTTTTTCTGTCTGGTGCTGTGTGTTTATTTATGTTATGCCATGGGGATCGCCCCCCCCCCCCCCCGTCTGGGGTACATCTGGGCACTGTGCCATGACAGGAGCCGCCCGCCGGCCGAAATTGACTCCAAGAATCGCCGACAGGTGCTGAGGCCAAGCCCAACTGTGTCTGGGTATGGCGGGGGGGGGGGGGTGGTGGGGAGCAGGGTGGCATTCTTCTTTGTGTCTGCATTTCTTAGAAAATTGAAATAGTCTGCTCACTATTTCTCCCTGTCAGTGACAGTGTATATTTAGCATTGTTTATTAAGCATAAAATAATAATAATGCTGTTGGGCGAATTGCCCGTACTGGGCCTGTCAAAAACAAGTGTAGATTTAAGGTTTAAAGTTTTATGGTTGTGTTTTTCGTGTGGTGGTAGATGCTTGTGATCGTCGCTCGTTTTTCCAGCAGCTGGGAAAAGGTTTATCTGCTTTCCAGACCTCTGGCTGCCCTACCAGAGGTGGTGCAAGTGCCACAGGAGGTGTGTGGGTGGCAGGGTTCTGACCTCACCTTGACCCCCCCCCGGGTTCATTAAGGCCCTGGCAGGCCGGTGTCCGTGTCGCGTCTCACTTTTCCCGCCAGCTGTAGACGGAATGCTAAAGCTAAATTCTCTTGTTTCAGGACAGCTGGCCTGTTGCATCACCTCTGTTTTCTTTCCTTCCTCTTCCTGAGCACAGCGCACCAAGAATGTTTTTGTTTGTTAGCTACACTCATGCTTTTTTCCCCGAAACCTGCTGTTCGTAGATATGAATTTACTACATGGCTGAAGTCTGTTTCCGATGTGGTTCTCACTGGCCATATAAGCATGAATACACATGTACTGGTGTTTTTTTGTGTGTGCGCGTTTTTTTTATTTTATATTAGTCAAACTTAGTTATGCAAATAAAATTGATATTTTAGAATTATTTACATAATGAATGAATGGCAAAAATCTATATTTGGTTTTTTGAAAACTTTTGTAGGCTACTTTTAAGACCTCTAACATGCGTTTGCTCTTTTTTTGTTCTTTTTTCGCACTCATCTTTTAACGTAAAATAAGGGACCTGCCACTAGGGGCAAACTTCTTTGACTTTATCCAGCTAGCTAATATGGCAAACTAGGGGAAAGAGTGCCGTCTGGAAACTTTGGATTTAGCCAAATTTACAGCTTTTATCTTCCCCCCTGCATGTGCTTCTCAGTTTCAGAACACTGGAATGGCGCCGCCTTAGGAAATACTGTCAAACACAGTGTAGCGTGGCATTACGTTTAGATGGTATGATGATTTCGATGTCGCCCAAGCCTACTTTGACCTAGGCTAAAGTGAAGGCAGCAGTTTTGAGCTATTTTATGTGCGTAAGTTAATTGTTTATTTTAATTTCGCGCTAGCGTTTCTGAGCAGTGTGTAGCTATGTTATCGTCTGCTCGTCACTTTCCTCACTTAGGCTACTGCGTGATGATAAGCTGTACACGGTAGCATAAATCGCTGAGAGGCATTGGCGACCGTGGATATCTTTTGTAATGGTTTTCCGTCAGTGGGCGCCATCTGAGCCCCGCCGCCCGGCTGGAAGCTCTGGACTTCCGCTAACGTGCGGCAGCCGGCGCGCGGGCTCCGCCAAACCTGCCGACGCAGGCGGCTCCACCAGCCTGACAGTGTCACGGCCGATCGATCACCCAGTGTTCGACCGGGCCCCCACACCCTAGATGCGAAGAGAATTATAAACCTGTAACAAGAGAATTAGGGCTATATTGGTTTTAAAATGTTTTGTGATGTAGAATGCGCACGAGCTAATCCGTCCATGACAGACGAGTCGTTCTAAAGATCCCACCTCCATGTCTGTCTCTCTGGGGCGTGCACTTCATTTAATTACATTTTTTATTTGTAGCTTTGGTCGATGTCGTTTTGAAAACTGCCAGTTTTATCTCCTGGTACTTCCCCGGTTTCCAGTAGCGGTTAAATACTTATTAACGATGGATCTGCTCGCTGAGGAATTTGAATAACGGCCACAATGCTTATACATCAAAGGAGGCTTCTTACGTTAAAACTCACATTAATTTTTAATGAATGTCTCTGCAGCTCTCTTCTGCCCCCAAAGATAATGGTAAATTGGTGATGAGGAAAGCTTATTTAGTGGTTAATTATGCTGCCTTGATATTTCTTAGAATTCTGCTAGAAATATTAATTATAACATTAATCTATGGAAATGATAGCACTGTCTACAGCCATATCTCAACTTGTGATTGAGTTTGACATTGACATTGAGGTGTGTGTTCATCATTAGCAGGGAACCAGGTAACAGTGGGGGTTGTTGTTTCTTGGGTTGATATCTGGCAGCTGTGGTGTCCCCTGTGCTCCTCTTCCAGCTCCTGTTCCATCAATGTTCGCGGTCTGCCCCCCTCCCTCACCCCCAACCCGACGGGGCGCCAGGGCGCATGTCCCGAAAGGCATTTCTCACCCCTCTTCCTCTGCCTTGGCCCCCTCGCAGCTTTGGGTTACATGAAATCTGGGTCTGCTGGCCCGCCTGGTCCCGCGATGGCATCACGGCGGGGGAGGACCGGCCCGCTGTTTGAGCTCTATTGACTTGGTTTCCATAGAGCCTCGCTCGGCCCAGCGGTGAAAGGAATGGTACGTGATATACAGGGCAGAGCTGGATGGCCCTGGACAAATCCCTCATGGAACGGGGACCTGAGCGACATCAGATACGTCAGGACATCTGCGAGGTAGAGGGTGGGATCCTCTCGGCAGGACAGCAGTGGGGGAAATGAAATGGCTGTCGGCTGGGTTTTAATTTTTCACCCATTCTAAGGGACATTTCTAGGAATGGGGAAATGGAGACTCTACAGCTCGAATCTCAGAAGTATAGTTTGTTTGCATTTTTATTATTTTGGGCGGGTTGCATAGCAGTTAAGGGTTCGTAATTGATTATAACCAGAATGCTGTTGGTTTGAGATCCAGGAGGGCCCTTCTGCAGCTCTGTTAGCTTTTAAGATCTTAAGTAGAGATGTTCTTGTAATACAAGTGGCGTACTGCGACGTTACATTGATTCATTTAGCAGATGTAGCCTGAAATAATGTAACGGCTAATAATCTAATAACTGCCAATAACGAAACAACTTTCCATTCTAAATCTAAGTTGATGACATAATTTACCAATAATGTAATAATTTCTGAATCAAAAACGTAATAACGGTGGATAATGTAAAAAGTTATTACATTATTGACTGGGTATTACATTGGCTGCTACAGCAGATGTTTTTGTCCAAAGAGATTTGACAACTTGACCATGGGATTTGAACCCACTGTGGGATTTGAACCTGTGACTTTATGATCCTAACCTGGAGAATCACACACCATCCTGCTGTGTAAATAGGGATGTTACTTTGGAACCACCGACTGAATATCTTTAACCAGCTAAACGTTAATGTTTTTACTCCGAGAGCAGTTAGGGGGCGGAGCCCCCGGGATCTGGCCCATGGTGAGCGGTGCCACGCGCCCGTGAGGAGCCCTTCCGCAGCCAGGAGCTGCTGGCAGCTCTATCTCAGCTCGCACATTTGCCATCCCCAGACCCTAGACGCCGTCGTGTGCAGTTACTAGGCCGTGGAGGGCTTTTTATGGCCGGGCATTTTGCTGCCGTTCACGACCCAATAAGACAGGGCGTGGGCTGCATGTAGAATGGCATTCAGCTCCCCTGCATGTCTGAGGTGTTGAGCACAGTGTAATCACTCATAAATAAAAATATAATATGGCATTTTAAAAAAATCGCTTTGTTAGTGCAGTAATAGTATCCTGTCCCCTGTGGCAGCCCCCCAGCTGAGTTCGTTACATATGCTACACATATCTTCGCTTCAGGGACGTCGCTCGTATCCCTGCTTTCAGCGAGCTTGTCGTATCTGCACTTTCTTAAGCGTGGCTGTTTTCTTCCCTGCCATCCTGTGTGTTTTGCTGGCTAGATTTTGCTTGACCCCCCCGCCCCTCCCCAAGGAACACAAGCTTATTTAGGTGCTGGGGACAGGGTGTGTGCTGGGGGGGACGGCAGTAATGTACACCATGGCCCTTCAGATATGCCTGCCTTTTAATAAGCATGTCGGGTGTAAACAGGTAAACCGATCGCATTTTACAATGCACACCAAAATGCGAGCCATGCGCCGTCTTGGCAGGCCCTTCTGAGGCATCCGAAACCTGAGCCGCATAGTTCTGTTCATCTTCTGCCCCCCCTTGCTTCCTCACGCGTCCCGCAGATCACACGCCGTTTACCAAACAAGACGCGGCTTGCTGTTCAGAGCGTCGTCCTCCCAGGAGCCGCACCTCTCGCCCAGTGCTCCCGAATTTTTGATTTACTGCGGCGTAAATCTGGGCCTGTTAGATGTAACATGACCTATCTGCTGGACCCTGCCCGCAGACCTCTGGGCACCCTAGGCAGCTGTAGGTGTTGCTGTAAGGTGATGAAAAGTTGGCATGGTGGAACAGTGGGTATTGGGTCTTGATGTCTGTTGTAGGATGGGCCTCCATTTGACATACTTCTGATAAACTGCATTGACCTGATATGATGCTACAGAGCTTGTTTCGACCTGACTGTCCTTTCAGAGAGTGGTTAGTCCTTGAAGGGAGCCAGTGATGTCACCATTCTCTTGTTGGCACCCCTACTGCCAAGCAGTTTTCTTAACCTCGCATGACACTTTTTTTTTTTTACCCATCATGCCCTGCTTGGCTCTTACGTCAGCCCCCGAGGGTGACTCTCCGACTAGCTACCTGTGGACTGACACCCAAGTCCCCACAAAGTCACTCGGCTCCCTCGTTGGTAGACCTTCTGCTGTGAGGTCCTTAAAGTGCTGTTCAATGTCATCTCTGTTCCTGCCCCCTGCCCTAGTCCCTCTGGCTTCCCCCAGAGACAATATGACCGTCTTCTGCTCTGGACTGCATATGTAGGCCACAGGATTAAAAATCTTGAATAAATTTCCGAAATCTAGCAGAACTGCTGCAGAGCAGTTCTGGGCCGCAGCCCTTGTGCATGTGATTAATTGCTGTTACCGCTGCCCCATTTGTGTGTAATCTGTGACTGAGATTATTTTGGGAGTCACTGACAAGCCCTCATTTCACCTTTAACCTAATTTATCTCTGAAATCCCAGACTGCTGCCAAATTGGCTGATGACTGTTTACCAATACCTCACTTTGGAGAACATCGGTCATCGACCAAGTACTGAACTTTAAAAAAAAAAAAAAAAATAGTAATAAATTAGGGGGGAATAGTCACTTCTGGTTATTCCAAGCACAATTTTAAGGGGTGAATCTCAATACCAAGAATGCAAAGACTGTACTTGTGGTCTTGGCTAACTTGTCTTCCAAGAATGAACTTGGGATGCAATGAATCATGGGATTGGTCTCGTTCGGTGAAGATGCAACCAATGTATCCTGGATATTTGGGGCGAAGCAAGACTAACATCTGGGGATTTTTACTATCCTCTGTACTTGTGTTCTTAGTATTGAAACTGTACTTTGGCAAAGGAAGATGATGTAAGATGGGTACATGAGAACACGAGTAGAGTCAAGTATGCATATTGAGATTCACCCAAGGTTCTAAATGAAAGTCATGAGTATGTGCCATCAAGTTGCTCCTTAAACTGATGAAATGAAGAGTCGAAATACAAACCCGGAGTCTGACATGTTAAACCTGAAATGCTTGATTTTCATCCATTATTTCTCCCTCCTGTTTGGTGATTTCCAGATGCATCTGTTCTCACTATAAGCCCTGGACGGCCTGTAAGGGGCGCTGTGCCAAGCAGTGGGTGTAGAACCCCACCCACCACCCCCCCTCTTATGGTTTGAATAGGATAATTGTCATGGCAGTTGGTTTACAATAGGTAGTCCATGCAGAATTAGGCTCTCCTGTCATCAGTATGCCAGCATGGAGGCCTTGGGGCGTTAAGCTGTAGGCTTCCACACAGCAGCCATACTATGGCCCACAGAGGGGATGATTGTGTTCCTGTGTCTTTTCTCTCCCCCAACAGCTGCGGGTCACTGTCTGGTCCCTGTGCTCAAAGTCTGTGTCGTATATCAAGTACCCCAAGGCATGTCAGAAGGGTAAGTATGTGAATATGTGTGTATGTGTTTAACTGTCATACGGGGACTATTTCCTACATCTTGTTTATAGCAAGACAGAAACAGCTAGAAGAAACCGGCTTTCTGAGTGCGTGGCAGGCAGCAGTGGCTGGAGTGTCCAGCTTTACACTGGTATGCTGCATGTTGACCTTTGACCTTGGGACCACTCTGCCGGCAGGCATTTCTGTCTGTGTACAGCAAAGACCTTTCTCGGTAAATGGCACATGCTGGTGATGCTGACCTGTCAGCGGCCAAGAGATAATGCTCTCCTCTGCACCGGTTTCCCGGGTTGGAAGCATTCGAAGCCCTTATTTATGGGGTCAGTTCTGTACGGTGCAGACGATGAATTCTGATGAGCATCACATGTTTTTGGTGATGGAAAAAGGATCATGGTCACGGCTTATGATCAGAAACAGAATCTAACGTTATAAATAACTCTGACAAGAAAACGATGAGTCGGTAACCCTCCCAGCTGCTACCCCGAAAAAGCCGTAAAACTCCTAATACAGTCATTATGTTTTTTGTGCTCAATGGTTTAACTATTGCTTTTGATAGATTAATCATTTGAAATTAATAAATAAAATAAGTCTCACTTTAACAAATACCGAAAGACCTGATCACTTTAATCGCCATTACGGTTGGGTATGGGTGGTCTTATTATCGCACAGACAGAATTGACGAGTAATGCTCTCTCATTTGTTTTATCTGTCAGAGCTACGACACAAACAGAATGGCAAGCCGCTTCAGCCAAATACAGTGGAATGTTACAGTTCATTTCAAATAAAACTCAGTTTTTAAGTTTCGCTTGGGTTGATTTGTATAAAATATAAAATCACTTCATACAGTTTTTAAAAGGCAGAAATTTCGACAAACATGAAATCACCAATAAGCTGCGTCTGTTTATGGAACATTTTAAGAAATGCGCATCGTGTTTGAAAACACTTCAACTGTACGACAGGACGGAGCAGCCACTCTATTAGGGGCATTACGGCTTTTTGGTTGCGAGCCATCGGTTTTGGTGCTGTTAACACCAATGGCACTTTAGCGCAAACAAAAGGGCGGCGTACGCTGAAGTATGTCTTGCTCGGCGGATATGGGAGTTTGAAATTTACTGGTGTGGGAAATGGTGGTTTTAATGTTAAGTCATCATCAGACTGGGGATCACCCTGATACTGCAGAGGAAGCTGGGATTGCAAGTCCCGTGTGACTGTTTTTGCACATTCCTGCAGGCCTGGACTTTAGCAGAGATGGCCGGTATGTGGCAGTGGCCGAGCGACGGGACTGCAAGGACCACGTCAGCGTGTTCGTCTGCGACGACTGGCAGCTGCTGCGGGTGAGTGGGGGGCACGGTGCAGTGGCGCGCGACAGGACGGGGGCGGTGGCACCGGCCAACAGCTGCCCCCCAACCCCAGGCCATACTGCCTGGGGCAGCTCAACATGAAGCAGTCAGGAGTACGGCTGCAGGACCGAGGGGGCGGTAACTGGAGTCCGTATGGCGGTCGCCTGCAGACGTCTTGGGTGTCGGTGTGATTCGTTCAGGCCCCAGGTCTCGACGCCCGTGTGTCTGTTTGCATGCCTCTGTAACACCATCGACTGGCTCAACAGACCTCCATGACAGGGTCACTTTGGGACACTTTGATTGGCTCAGTAGAATCACATGGGCCAGTTTGCTGGATTGAGACTGAGACATTCATATAGCTCTTCATTGTCGCTGTATTTTTCTAATCTGCACACTATTACTGCAGTGCTGTGTGTTACCTTTTTGATGTGCACTTCTTATTGCACTATTTTATTGCACTGCTTTGTCACTGCTGTTGTGAACCTGTACTTATGAAGCGTCAGGTGATCTGATTTGAAACCCTGCGGTCACCAGAGTAATCGTGTCACTGTCAGACCCTCGAGCGAGGCTCGTTATGCCTGTTGTCCCAGGAACTGACTAATCCTGCCATCTGATCCTGTCTCCTATGTTGCTAAATAAGTAAATGTAAAAACCAATTATCTGTCTAGTGTCTAATTTTTAGTTTGATGTACAGTGTTTACAGTTGAATATGATCTAGTAGACTGGATAATGAAACTTGTGTAGGGACATTGCTAGTCCTTCCTGTGCCTGTAGCAGCCCAAGTCAAACTGTATCAAGTCACCTGACATTGGCTGTGCAGACTGCCGTCCCTGTGTAGGTGCGAAGCAATCTGATTACCCTGTGTTCTCTTCTTCTTGGTAGCATTTTGAGACAGATACTCAGGACCTGGCTGGAGTCGAATGGTCGCCCAATGGCTGTGTGCTAGCCGTCTGGGATACTTGTCTGGAAGTGAGTAAGGGTGCCCCACATGAGACTGCCAGAATATTAGGAAAAGTCATTGTATGCAATGGGGAAAAAGACTCTATTTGCTTTCAATAAATCAGTGTTTGTCAACCTGGTCCCCGGGGAACCCCAGACAGTCTCTCTCAGGTCTCTAGCAAAAATCGTCCCTGCAGACCAGGTTGGGAGACACTGCAATGAATGTTTAAAGCTGCTCGGTGTTCCCTCTCTTTGATGTGGGGTCAGGTCAAGCCGTCGGTAAGTCATCTGTGTGTGTCTGTCCTCGTTTGTACTGCAGTACCGGGTGCTTCTGTATTCCCTGGATGGACGATTGCTGTCCGCCTACAGTGCCTATGAATGGTGCCTGGGCATCAAGTCGATCGCCTGGAGCCCTAGCAGCCAGTTCCTTGCCATCGGTAGCTATGATGAAAAGGTGGTGCCCTTGTCCTCCTTACCTGCTTACCCAGATTCCTAATTGTGATCCTCTAGAGCCTAAATCTTGTCTAGAATAAATACTTATGTCCTGCGGTATATGTAGGGGTGGGGCCACAGGGGCACTGGCCCTACCTGATTGGTCCCAAAGTGTCTCCTCCCCTGTCACTCACCGATTCAAATCATATCATTGGCTAATAAGGTTGACCCCTTTCTATGAATTATGGTCCCTCATGCCCCATGACCCTGGAAACACTCTCTGTGCCCCGTTACCTGCCATTCAGTGTGTGATCACCATCCCTGTTTCTTGAACAGGTCCGGGTACTGAACCACATCACTTGGAAAAAACTCATTGAATTTGAGCATCCAGCTACCGTCAGTAATTCAAAAGCAGTACGTTTCCATAGTTACAGTCAATGACTGTCGCTAACTTGTCATTCCTCTTGTTAATAATCGCCATCTCTGGACATCCTTATGTTTAGGAATAAAGTAATGTGTTTGTCCACTGTAAGGTTGTTTACAAGGAAATGGAAAGACAGCATGTAGGTGGCTGTGACGATCTCCCCCTCCATCACCAGATTACCTTGGGAGGTTCCCTGTTCAACACTCAGAGCAAGTGTGAGTATTCATGCAGGTCAGGGCTGTTCAAATTGCTGTCCTCAAGGTCTAAGCACTGCTGGTTTTCCAGCCTTCCTTTACCTGTCAGTCAGGTGTGAAGCCTCTGACCAATCAGAATCAGTAATTA
>JAUMHC010000111.1:4178376-4191676 GCA_032359785.1 Heteromormyrus szaboi
TCAGTCAGGTGTGAAGCCTCTGACCAATCAGAATCAGTAATTATTAAACTAACTACCTGGGAGAACTGAAAACAAGGTCTGGATTTGGAATCGAGGGCCAGAATTGAAGTGCCCTGATGCAGAGCCTGTCATATGCTGGCTGCTGTAACCAGAACATAACCAGCCCACATGTACAGAACCCACTGGGTGAAAAATTGCCAGTGCACAGCTTAGGTCAGATGAAAAGAATCCCCTTTAAAAAAAATCTTAATTTTCCTTAAGATTGGTTTGTACAAATATACTAACATGTTATAAATTTACTTTTGTTTCTGTATTCTCAAGACTACCAGGTTTTCCAAAGACGGTAGTGGTGAACTTACGCTTTGCCTGAAAATCTCATACCTAGTGAAACACACTCTGCATCTTTTCCATTACAGATGAGATCTGCCCACTGCCAGTCCAGATTCCTGTCGTCAAGCCGGATCCCGATCGGGCGAATCCCAAAGTAGGGATTTCCTCCATGGCTTTCAGTGCCGACAGCCGCTATCTTGCGACCAAGAATGGTTTGTGTCCTTTTAGTTCTTGATTCTTGATGGATGTTGGGAGTCTTGTGTCTTTAAATACATACCTCAGGGATGCGGGACATCCAGGATTGAGAAGCTCAGTCCAGCTCGACAGCTTTGCTGATCCCTGATGTTTCTACCCCACGTCTGTACCTAGGGCCAGACAAGCACATGATTGGCCCCTGAAAAATTCTACCGAAATGCTAGTGATGACCAAATGAATCTTCATGAACCATTTGCTGTATTTTATGACCCCACTAGATGGTGCTCTCTATTCAAACGCATGCCCCAACGCAGACCAAGTGTCATCTAGCGGGGTCAAAAAAATACAGCAAATTATTCACGAAGCTTCATTTGGCCATCAGTACCCAATGTCCCCCTGCCCTCCTCTCATGCTCATGACTCATGGGTGCCCAATGTGTCTGGACCCCTTAAAGTCTTGTGGGTCACTCTGTCTGTATTAGGCACTGTGGGGGTGGGAGCCAGTGGTCTGTGCTTATTTCCCCATTCTGTTCTCCCCTTCATGCAGACAACATGCCCTCCTGCGTGTGGGTGTGGGACATCCAAAGGCTGCGTCTGCTGGCCGTCTTAGAGCAGACGGCACCAGTGCGCTGCTTCCGGTGGGACCCGCGACGTCCCCGCCTAGCCCTGTGCACTGGTAGCTCCAAGCTCTACATATGGTCGCCGGCTGGCTGCATCTCGGTGCCAGTGCCTGTTGAAGGTGAGGGCAGTGTGGGTGTCTTCCTGATCTGTCACCAACAGGAAGTGGGTAGACCCACTGTTTTAGTGCAATTGTGGGCACTTTGCACGACATTACTTGCATAGCTACCAAGCTCACATGATATCTGAAGCTTCCACATTCATTGTAGCTGTTTAGGTTCAGTACATTGCTCAGAAGTACAATAACAGGATATGCTAATGTATGCCAGTGGAAAAGCACCAGGAACCGAACCCTGCCTGAGCCGTATCGCGAAGTGAGACTAGTTACAGTGCGATTCCAGCTCACTTTGGTTTTCCACTGCATATGAGTCTGCTTGATAAAGGCGTTACCGGGATTGGTTTTACGTCACTAAGAGACGCTTATTTACTGTTCGGACGGTGTCCATCATGATTTACTGTGTGCTCATTTCCAGTAGCATGTCTCTGAGAATTGCCGCGTTATGTTAGCCTCAAATGCTAGCAGAAATAGTAATCGCTTACGTGAACTTGCATTAGTGCAAAGTTTCAGTACTCCTTGGGGACTCTGCTTTACAGAGTAAGAAGCTGCAGTTTGGATGCATTCTGCTGTGCACAGGTAGGGGGCAGCGTGTTGTTACGTGCCCACCCTCATAGCCAGGGTTCTTCCAGCTGAAGAATCGTTGCCTGACCGCTGTGTCCCCCATACTCTCCTTGGCTGTTTGGATTCGCTCCGCTACAGAAAAAGTGCCCTATATGGTCCATCCGCCATTTTATAGTACTGATCAAGTTCTCAACGGCAACTCATACTTGCTCTATAGCCCTATTATTCAAATCACTGTCCTCGAGGTCTAAGCACTGCTGGTTTTCCAGCCTTCCTTTACCTCTGAGCCAGGTGTGAAGCCTATGGCCAATCAGAATGAGTAATTATTAAAATTAACTACCTGGGAGAACTGAAAACACGGCCTGGATTTGGAATCGAGGCCCGGATTTGAAGAGCCCTGCTCTAGAGTATGCAAAAAATGACCCACAATGCCCTGCAAATTGAAGTGTACTGACGATGTACCAATACCATGTACATCATAGCAGTTAGGTGACGACTGCAGTCAGCTGTTCACTTGTGAAACATGATGGTACAATGGGGCAACTTTGTGTGTTTCTGTTTAAATTTAAAAAAAAAATTAACACTTGGTACCAGCAAAAGCAGACATTTCGTTGCTCAGGATAGTATCACCGAGCATCTTGGGATGTCGTGTCCCAAACTATAATCTTGATTCACTAATTCCCTGTATAGGGAACTTCATAGACCTTCCTAAATATGGAATATTATGCGTGTGAACAGTGAAGCCTCTTCAGCACATTGCTTGTTCATACGTCTCCGTTCCTCTCTGTCTGGCAGGTAGCTTCCCGCTCCTGTCTCTCAGCTGGCACAGCAGCGGCGAAGCCCTTATCCTGCTGAGCAAGGAGCAGCTGTGTCTGTGTTACATGGAGACGGAGGCCGAACGAGGGGACGTAGCTGCCCGCTAGCACTCCGCACAGTGAGGGAGCCGGCTGGCCCCCGCCGGGCCCCCAGCACGCCTCTGCTCACACACACTGCGCTCTTCCTGTGGGGGGCGCAGGTTTACATTTCAAACGGCACTGGTGGCCAAGATACCTTTTGATACCCTCGCATTTCTTCAACCTGGAGGACTTTTATACCATTTTATAGAAGAAATTAAAGTAATTTATTCCATGTGGTATGAATCGCTGTACATATTTTTAGGTAAGTGGAAATGGCTTGACTTTGCATATCTAAAAAAAACATTTTGTAGGCCCATATTTTTCAATAAACTTTGGTATGACTGTAGTAGATTTACTGTTCATGTTTGTTGGTCAACTCAGTCAGACTGGAAACTTAACAGAAATGAAGTACAAACTATATTTAACACGGTCGAGTAACGGCTAGACTGCTGGAGTGTAAGAAAGATCTTGTTTCAATAAGCAGAAATTTTATGTTCCAGTTAAGTCCTATTACACCTTTCTGAAATAGACTTCTACCTGGGACACAGTGGAAGGTCAGCTGTGGGGGCTGTGATGTGACGGGTCATTAATTTTGTTTGTGGGATTTTTGGGAAATTACAAACACGACCCGCTACTACAGCCAGAATCTGCAGTTTGAGAGCCAGGCTATCGCACACAGGCTCATATTCATGGAATAGTTACATTCCTGCTTCAGGGAAATGTGCAGCACCTTGGTCTGTTTCCTGTAACTGCAGGCCACAAGTGTTTGAAAGCGCATAACAGATGCCGTGGTCCTTCTCTTATGCAGATTAAGGCGGGGGGGGTCCACAGAGCAGGATGTCTATTAGCTGGGTTAACTTGAGGTAGAAGTCATGGCTGCCAAATGAAAATTTAGGCAAGAAACATTACTATTGGACAGTCATAATTTCTAGCTGAAGTTAACCCAGGTAACTGAGAAATCCTGCTTTGTAGAACACCCCTTAGGACAGATCAGAGGAACAAACCAGATTAACTTTTATAACTGCATCACTCCACCTTGGGACAATGGATTTGCCTTTTACACTAATAGCATACGACTCCTTGTGACAGGGTATCCGTGGTCATGGAAGACCTGGAAATGTTTTGGGATTTTGAAAATTTTTCCAGGCCCTGGATAAATTTTGGAATTCTTGGATAGAGAGGAAAAGTTTTGGAAACTAGCCTTGTTCATTTTTGTTTCCCGCTTCGTTCCGCCAGAAATGTACGAGTGGAAGTCAGTAGTTAACTACCTTGGTAAACATCAATTTCCAGCACTTTACCACACCGATTTCGCGTGATTGCTGCTTTTTTGTTAGCTATACCAGTTTGCTTTATTTATTTTTTTGCACGTATTTGAATTTTATTGATCAGTTTCCTGTTTCTGACTCCGTTTGCTTCTACCAATCATAAGGTACGTATAATTATTTTAATATTGGGATTAATTTTGTTAATTGAACAAGTTTTACAAACTTCTGGCTTTTGGAAAATTTTCTTATGGCACTGAAAGTTTTGGAAAGGTCATGGGAATTTATTCTGCCAGAATTGGGGGAACCCTGATTTTTACCGTCCTCTGTACTTCTGCAGTATCGAAACTGGTCTTTGGCAATAGAAGATGATGTATAACAGGTACTCGAGAATGCAAGTATGGTCAAGGCTGCATACTGGGAAACACCGCATTCTGTGACAGACAGCTGCACCTTTTTAAATATCAACGTTTCTTTAATGTTTATGATGCACGTACATCTGGACTGAGCAACAGCCGGTAAAGGAGTCAATAGCTTCGGCGTCACCAGATCAGTGCACTTCCACTCACTCTGTCCCCCCCATGCAATGCATGCATACAGCAATAATACTGAATAGGTGATACAGAAAGTGAAAAACTGGATCAATTCCCTGACTTTCTCAAGTACAGGCACAGTTACAATAAACTATTTCAGGCCTTGCTCACCTATAACCTGCAGAACACTGAATTCCTTCAATGAATGACAATGCCGTGTGATTGATACACACTGCAGACATAATAATCAAGGGTTTTTCTTAGAGCTCAGCATGTGAACAAACACACTATGACCAGCAGATGTGGATGAATTTTTTTTTTATTTACATTTTTAATTGATGCCTGAAAAGTGAAAGAAGCTAGTGACAATTCATGTATTCCAGAATTACACAATGATGGGAATTACTTTTATCAAAACACAATGGTTTCCCCCCCCAAATTTAGAATACACTGACTGTATATTCCAAAACAAAAACAAAAAAAAAAACAAAACAAGCTGAGGCAACGCAAATCAAAGTTTATACATTTTGTAATTATACATTTCTGTTTGTCAGGCTAAACTGTGGAAGTCAAAGTGATTGTTGTGATTAATCATTAACAATCATTGATATACAAGTGTTGTATGAAAAGGTGCCTTGTTTCTAGAAGTTTCTGCATACATACATACATCATCTAGAAAAAGCATTTCACCAAAATGGCACTTCTCCAGGATAACAGGACAAACCAGACTGAAGACTATCTGTATCTTTCAATAAACTTTGGCTCAAGTCTCATTTAGAAATGTTGACTATTTTAAAATTTAAGACTGTGATCTCAGATGATGTACAGGGGCGTGGCAAAACAAGGCAAACACTACAAGAGAAGATATTTAAAGTAAATAAATCGCAATCACTAGGGCTGTCAAACAGGTAAGTCTTCCGCTGGATTTCCGATATCTGTGGCCAACAGCTATAGACCCTCTCAAGGCAGGCGTTGCTGATTTGCAACAGTTTTGCAACTACCTACCTTATTACCCCAGATACATATTTTACGAGTTTTTTTTACTCAGAAGTACCTCTGCAGGACTTGGTTGTCCTTTAGCAACAAAAACTTAATTTGAGCCTGAAAGGGTTAAAGTGGTCTGGCAATCCGCACTTGCAGACGTGCTTCCAAAATAACCCGAGGCAATGAACAGTGAACAAGAGATTAGTGAAGATTAGTGGCATTCGCTGTACAGAACAGATGGAGGACTTGGCATAATGGCAGCATGTCACATGTCAGAGGATCTGTACAGTGCAGGCAGCCATCTTGTGGAGGTCATGGGGTTACACTGCTGGGAATTGGCTGGTTGTACAGTAACCAATGAAAATGAAGCTTTTACAGGACCAGGTACAGCCCATGATGCAAACAACGTTCTTTTGTGATGCTCCAATGCATGCAGCTGTAGGGTGGCTTCACACACACAAAGTTCAAAGTGCATTCTTAAAGATGGATATAATACTCCAGGGCTGGCATGACAGCACTGCAAGGACAACTATTAAGCCGTCTCAGTATTGGGTGTTATTTTGTCGACCTCCTGAAAAAACATCTTTTAGGCAGAAAATGGTTAGCAATAATGTAGAAAAATGTGATCCGGTCAATTCAGTGCAAGCATCCAGAATTTTATCACCCGTTTCAATTCCTGGACCCGAGTTTTCATCTTTTCAGGAAATCCAGTATTACCCCAAATTAAAATAGCACTTATGACTGACATAAACCCACTTCAGTACCGCGTCTTCCATCACATCTGCATAGGTGCGTATCGAAAGATAATCCATTTGTAAATTCAGTGGAAATCAATCAACACTGTGCTTTGAGTAGCTGCAAGCCATTGCCACTGCATAAACATTTTTCTCTTTGTATATCTTTGGCAATATATACAGAATTTGCCTTTTACACTAAAGACATTTAATCAGGACACGTGGAATGTAAACGTTAGACCGTCACATGCATACTTGTCGTGCAAAAACCATGCAGGTTACATTCAGAAATACAGACAGCACTTAAGAAGTTGAAGCAAAGTCAGGAATGATTCCAGGTGGGGGGTAAGTAAGTAACCCAAGCCGTTCTCAAACAGATACACGTAGTGAGAACGGTGAAGTTAGGGAAACTAATCTGGCTCCAATTGTCCGTGTTTCTCAGTCCATTTATAAAAATGAATTGTACCTCAGATGAGTTAACAGTTTATGCCACAGGAACTATTCTGCAAAAACTGTTACAAGCTAAACAAGTGCTACTCTTGCCCTCTGTGGCTGTTAACACAGTATGTTTGTAAAGATCCACTGGAAAAAACACTCAAACACTAAAATGATTAGCCAAATCTCAAAGACCACAAAAAATGGACCAACATCCCAAACCCTGTAAACAATTTTCACTGATTTTGACCATCATCATAACATTAAAACTTTAACTTCCTCAGGTCGAATCACCAGAAATGCAGCAGCAATTCCTGTGATGTAACACTTATCTGATTTTCTCTTCTTTGTTAATATTTCATTAAATTTTAATCAGAGCTGACGGGACAGAAATGAGGCAGCGATTGGCGGGCTTTTGGGGCTGGGGGGGGGGCATGGCCTCCTCACAGCCGATTCCATCACGGCACAACTAAGCTTCTCCTTAGAAAGCGTTCTGAGGAGCCTCTCTCGCTGTCACGAGAGGGCTCTGAGCTCTCTGGGCAGCCCGGAAGAGGGGCTGTAGACAAGGCGGGTACAGGACCCACTGGTAATCGGGTCGCCCGTCGGATCTGTGGTGCTGTCTGACCCGCCCGCTTCGCTACAAGCGTCTGCGCATCTGAAACAAAACAACAGGACGTTGTGAACAGAAGCATATTGTTACAGCAGGGGGGGGCTGACGGCCGACCATCGGGCACGAGTCGCTGGCTCATGAAGTGGGGTGGGGGAGAGGGGGGGCCCTAGCGACAATGGCAGCAGCAAAGATGGGACGGTGGGGGGGGCGAGGCGAAGAGAGCCCCCCCCCCCCCCCCCCCCCCCCCACTAACACACACGGCTCACGGACATGCGTGGCACATGTCGCCGTGACGACCAGCCAGTGTCCGCGGGGACAGAAGCGCTCAGAAGCCGATCCGCCCCCTTGTTATGGAGTATCCCAGCTTGGCCTCGTTGTTGATGAAGGACATGAGGCCCAGGTAGGTCTCGATGAGCAGGGGTCGCTCCAGAATGAGCACCCCGTTGGCGCGGCCCGGGAGCGGGTTCTCCTTGTGGGCTTTCTTCACCGCCTGGATCAGCTGCAGCTTGAAGCTCTCGAGCTGGAGACAGACAGCGACCGGGAGGACAGGCAGACTCAGTCATTCGTCTTTTTCAAGTTACACTCAGGGGTGCCGCTATGTTCTCTGTCCTCCCCCCTCCCGAAATTAATGTACAGTAATTAGTTTAAATAATGTGGGCCATTTCCATCAGACCCCCCAGCAAAGGCTTAGCCCCCCCCCTCACAATTAAACTGTACCAAATATAAAATATAAATACACACAAATAATATATATTATAGAAAACATTATATGTAGGTGTGCATGTTTAAGTGAATAGTGAGTGACTGGTGTGTGAGTGTAAGTGTGACCCATCCTGGGTTGTTCCCTGATTTGCACCCGTAGCTTCCGGTTCAGGCTCCAGACCCCCCGTAACCCTGAATAGGACAAGCGGGTACAGAAAATGGATGGATGGATGGAAATATATGTATGCAGCTTTGTGGGGGTCTTAGCTAATCAGCTAGTGGAAGTTAAAAAGCCACGGAGAAGAGCAGCCGTCCTACCTGGCAGAGCGAGATCACCTTCTCGTCAGCGTGGGCCATCGGGTGCTCAGAGAAGGTGACGTAGGGCATGTTGGTGGACCAGGGGTTCCAGCGGTTGAGGAACGACGCCCGTGGCTGCTTGTCCCACTGCACCCGGATTCCATAGCCATCCCTCCTGGGGGGGGCACATTTCAACTTTTTTTTTAAATTTTTTTTTTACAGGAAGTGGTTTGACCTTTGACCTTCCCGTCACCGTATCGACCCTTCTTCAGCGACCCTGACATATGGCTTTAATGAAGACTGACTACAATCCTTTTAGAGTGGAACACAATACATCTACTGTTGTGATCCAATGTGATTAACGCAGCAGGCGGCGTCGCTAACCTCATATCCATTTAGCTGCACCAGGTACAGAGATCCAGGTCAATTAAATTCAACGAGCTCTGCATGACACATACTGGCCTAATGAGACTTAATGAAGGGAGGTAGCACTAGACTGGGAGCAGCAGATAGGGAACTAAAGAGAGATGACATCACTCAGAGCAACATGTGGGTGCAGCTATGAAGGATCGAGTCAGGGGGGGTTCGGGGGTGCAGACACACAGGCCCTCACTTGTTAAGTGACTTGGGGGGGAATTCAAACTCGCCCACGGAGATGGTGTCCACCGCATTCAGGGAGATCCTCACGACCTGCTGGCACTGCAGGTTGATGAAGTCGTACTTGCAGACGAGAAGGGACCTGGGAGGAAAGGAAAGGAAAGGGGGGGGGGGGGGCAGATGTACGAGACGAGCAGATCACGCAGTTTTCGACTGTTCAGTTTTCTCTTTACAAAAGCAGCAGATATACACAAAACATTTAATGAATTAATATAAGCAGCAAGTAGTAACTTCATGCCAAGTTAAATCTTACCTATCAGTGATAAGTGCCAGCCTCTCTTTGTCATTATTCCAGTGGTCTATTCTGAGGAAGACATTTAGGGAGACATTTATGTAGGTGAAATATTCAATCAAAAAACTTAATCTTTCTATACAGCTGGCATTCCCCATAAATGCACCATCATCAAAAAGCACTCAGTAGACTCAGTGTAACACATCTTAGAGCGAACATATGTTAAAACACTAATTCGGTAATCATATATCACGCTACTTTTCCTTAATGCTGACTAACGCAAGTGTCTATGTCTCCCTCTGCTGGCCGGTTCAGGTACAACAATAAAACAACAGGCTATTTAACGTACAATTTGTGTGGGTGGAAAATAAGGTCACACTGTTGCGAAAATATTTGCTTTTTATCGATCCATATGGTTAAAAGTTTGGCATGTTTTAAATTAAATCGTGGCATCGCTTAGCATGTGTGTTGCGCCTGTGTATTTCCAGGCCGGTATGACAGGAACGCGGGGGCACCGCGGCGCTCACTCTGCCAGCAGCCAGACGCTCAGCACCTCGCCGTCCTCCGATGGCAGGGCCACGGTTCGGATGTCGTTCACCGCCTGCTCGATGGTCCCTGGCTGGAAGGAGCAACGTGCTGAAAGGCACTGACACATGCATGGACGCCTAACCTCTCTTGGTTGGGGTCAGCCGCCCATTAAAGAGCGAATATAAACAGATGCGATAAGAGACATTACAGCCATGTTACTTTATCGATTATCGTCATTTAATTTGCATTCTGCTCCGTAACACGCAAACAGTATTTTAATCCCTTAAAAGTGGAACCAGTATTGCGCATTACGATCATTCATGCTTCTATGCCAACAGGGTGTAAATATTGACACCGTGGACGTAGGTTATTTGGGGGGTGGGGGGGGAATGATGATCGAATCTGACAAATTGCTGTAAAATCTTTCAGAAGATAATGATCCATCTATAGAACTAGACAATAGCGTGATTAAGGGTTACTGCCTTCATATTCTTCGCAAAATTTCATCTCGAACCAGCTTCCTGATTTATAGAAATTGCTACGCAGCAATCTGCGGCTTGTGGTTGCGGACCGATTAACGGCAGCTAATATACTCACTCTAAAGACGAAATAGTCTTTGACTTTCGCTTGCATTGTCGGGTTGTGGATATGAAAAGGCGTCAGTGTTTGCAGCGGGGAGCAGCAGGCTACCGAGGAACCGTAGCCCCGGCTGGGCCCGGCTCCGGGCGGAGTAAAGGCGACCTCCACCCCGTCATCGCTCGCCGCCGTATCCAGCACCGCGGCTCCGGGGCTCGCGGGCTCCACGCTGTCGTTCAGCTGCAGCATCATGCAACAGGCTAAGCGATTCTGAGCCACGAAATAAAATGACAGGCGCGATTAAATGTCTCGTTTGACTGTTTGCGATGTCAGGCGGTGAGTTTGGCGAAGCAGGCGCGCATCGGGCTGTACGGCGGCGGACGACGCATCTCCGAGGGGCCGCCCAGCCCAGCGGTGAGTGCGGCGCTGCGCTACTTCCTCCGCGTCGTTTCCAGCATTAAAGCGGCCGCGACCTTGGTTTCGACCGAACTGAATGTTGGATACAAGTTGATGAAACATGGTAGCTGATAGTTAAATACTAGTTCATTTCCTCAAAATTATTAGTCTAAATATTAGTTTCTGTAAATACATGCCATTTGTGCATGTCACTTATAGAACTTTGATCCCTTCTGCAAATCTAATTTCCGCTAAATATTACTACTATGAATGGTTTAAACTGGAAATTCAAAAATGATTAGATATAATGTTTATTCTGGCATTTTTGTGTGGTGCAAACTAACGCGTAGCGGAACAAATGAACAGATAAAATGCGAAAATGACATTACATATAAAAAGCACACAGGTTTTTATTGCATATCAATTTCATGTATAAATTCTTCATAGCATTGGAAAGATTACATTTGGTATACATTCCTATTCTACAGAATTAACATCAGAATCAGAAAATCTCCTCAGTTGAATTACTCTAAAGTACATCTTCGATAATCACAAGCATCAAACTGTAATTTCAGATTTTCAGTATTATTCTACAATCTTTTCATATTTTTTTTTCATAATTTCTCTCCCACAAGCATATTGTATTTATTTAATAGCCGCCTGCCCGCTGTGTTTTTAAGGCAGTAAAGGGCTCGATGTCTCAGATCTAATAACCTAACCACATGTACAATAAGTGCATCTACGGATTTATTTTTTTTTGTAATTATTTTGCTCTTTTTAAGATTTTTGATACACATTTCACAAATGGACACCATTATGACCGCTAAACACAAGTCATGCACATTAAATTGTTTTAATAAACATAACAAAGGCGATATACAATTCAGATCCAAATGAAACAAGCACCATCCATTTTAAACCCATATATTTTAATGAATTTTCAGACATATGTAACATTTGTTTTTAGAATACTATACACTTGAAAAGAAACCATATTATCTCCGCTTGTACTGTAACCGTGGGGAAAAATCAACCTTGTCAAGTTAAAAACTCAGTGACCCTTCATCTACTTCTTAGGAAAACTTGCAATGTGATCAACCTACAGCGCGCACTTATTACAGTAGTATGTGACACGAAATTATCCAAGGTATAGTTTATATGTATTAATCCCAGCGGGTGAAATCATTTTCTAAAATACTGCTAAGTCCCGGTTTGTAGTCCTGCTAATGAATAGTGCCACTCATTTCGTTTCAATTGCTTGCGGTTAACAATGCAACACAGCCGATGTAATGCTGCCACCTGCTGGTAAAATTGTACACTACAGTGCATCATTTAAAAAAAGTAATTTGCTGGTAGATATCGTTCTCATTTTGCCTGTTTCCTTACGTTATACCACGATTAAAAAAAATCAAAAAGGGCTTTATTTCTTTTAAAAAATACGTCCAGCTCGACATTTCTTTAACACTTTCTGAGACAGGATAGAGACATGGATTTTAATGCATACTTATGCACCCGGGATAAAAACGTAGAAATAGATTTTGCTTTGCTGGGTATGTTAAAGTCAACTATTTGACCTACGATCACATACACAACTTCTCGGTTCATTTGATACAGCATTCCCAGGCTTTTTTTTTTTTGCTTCAGAGTTAAAGTGCTTGTCTGAACCAATTTCTTGTCATCCTGAATTTCCTAACGAGACCAGCATCAGGTAACAGAGCACAAATATGTGGATTAATGCAGCAGCGTATTGTTAGGTGAACACCAAGTAAGTGCTATTTCTGACTCTCCACATGGCCTGGAATGGACGTCTGGAATGATTTAGAGAAGCACAGAAACGATATTTTAAAAGGGAGGAGGAAAATGATTTATCTTCACCTAAGACTGAAATAACGTTTCTATGTGGTGCTGTTTGGGGGCCCGCATTTCAAATGAGCAACATATAAGGTGTAAAGCTTGTCATTTAGCGGCATACACACATTCAATGTGAACAGTTCCACTTTTTTCTGTTGTACAATTCATTTGCTGGCTTCACAGTTGCGTAAAGGTGCCGCACATGGTCTCAGCGCCCGACAGCGCCGCCAGACGGTCGAACACCCAAACTGCCGGCAATCCCAGCAGCCCCCTGTCACAGCGCGGCAAAAATCTGCACCCTGCAGCCGAAAAGCCCTGCCTAAGGCGTTCTTTCTCTTCCAGAGGTGGCTACCAGACAGCTATGGTTGAGCTCCACAGCATGTATATTTACACAGCCAGTGGCTTTTTCGTTTGCCTCTGGTCTCCAGGAATTTTTTAAAATTTTATCAAAACGTGACGATTTGATGACGCAGAATCTGGTACTTCATCTTACTGCCTCAATCTAGTCATTGCAAAGTACCACGTGACAACTAAGCGTGTTAGAAATGAGTTACTCGCTCAGGTTGAATTTCACAGCCGGAGTAACTGCACTCAGTCACTCTTTCACACACTGTAAAGTTTTCTTGCACTATGATATTTTGTTCTGTCTTACACCTATGTCAAACTCGAAACTGTGTAACTATGCATTCCAAGCACAAATATCAAAACTTAAACTGTAGCACAACTACAGATCACAGTACACTGGGGGGAGGGGGGTCAGAATGTGATGGAATAATAGGGAAGGTT
>JAUMHC010000111.1:4191776-4202086 GCA_032359785.1 Heteromormyrus szaboi
CCCCCCCCCCCCCCCCCCCCCCCCCCCCCCCCCCCCCCCCCCCCCCCCCCCCCCCCCCCCCCCCCCCCCCACATGAGTGTTAACTTTGTTTAAAATTTTGATTATGGGTTTTAAAGTCCAGCATTAAGGTACGCTGACATCCGCAGTGGTCCATGCACCACGTACAAAGGGGGGGCTTTCTAGCATGGCTAAATGAAGACCTCAACCACTTTTTACACAAAACACTCTGTATATAGAAGGAATTTGCTGGACGGCACCAAGACAAACCAAACCATACAATGAACACAACGCAAAAATCAATGTCCAAACTAAGGACTAAATTGTTATAGATTTTTTGAAAAACTGATTTTTTTTGTGTGTGATTTCTTTCAAATTTTGGCACACTGGTCTCTACAAGACAGCCTTGGAAACAGAGATTCAGAATCTCTACGAACTTTCCTACGACGTTTATTCCTTCAAAAAAAAAAAAAAAAACATCATATGGGCTGGAGCTTTCAGTTTGTCAGTTTTTTTTCTTCAATATGACAAAACAACCAAAATAAATAGGAAACACAAATCCTACAGGAAACCAAAGCAATATCAGCTACAACAGCAATGGAAAAAAACCCTTCAAAACGAAATGATTGTCAGAAAACAAAACATTTTCTATGGGTTATTTGGCACACGACACTCTTGCTACTTAGGTCTTGGTTATTTTGTACATCACACATCAATATCATACAATTTTGGTCCTTCACTAAATAATTATATTAACATTTTAGCACTGTGGTGCCTAACAAAGAAACAATACTGTTTATCATAGAACAAATAACATACAAAACAAGGAAAAAATTATGCGTTGAGAAATTTATCTGATTGGAGGGAGGTGTGAGCATCTGCCGTTGGTGCTAATGGACAATAATTTAAGGTGGATGTTGCTGAGGCGCCATTAGCCCCCAGACGCTGATGCCTTTAAAGAATGTGCCCCCCCCCCCCCCAGCCAACTGAGCTTCCCTGTCCTGTTTCTTGAGACGAATATGGGGTGGTGGCCAAGGTCGCTTGTGGAGAGGTTTGTCTGTGAGGTGACTTGTGGGTGGGGGGGTGGATCTGAGGGTGCTTGAAGGAAGTGATCGCTTAGGTACTACATGCCAGGGAACTGTCCATCCTCTCAAGTGGGTTATAAGCTTCTTATAACCTTCAGAAAGCGTGTAGTGTCAGTGGAAATGTCGGATGGGGGTGGGTGATGTTCTGATGTCCCTGTGAGTGTCAGTTCACCCGATGGCTGCGGAAGCCACACACTCCAGGCCAGCGGCTCAGCAGCCGCTCGCAAACATGGGATCCGCCCTTCGGCAGCATCGTGGTTCAGCTTCTCCTCTTCTGGCGCCTACTTCGACTGGGCAGGGCGGTCTGTGCCGGATCAGCTCAGCAAAGGGGAGTTCGGGCAGGGCTACCTCCGAGGAAGGCCAGGTATGCTTTGAATGAGACAGCTCTGGCTGTTCATGGATGGAGAGGGGCGGGACCATTGCGTGTCCTCCCAGCCTATAGTCGCCGGAGGGGAAGAAGATTGGGCGGCGGCTGAATAAGCGGTGTGGTGATTGGCTGGTGGGATGAGTAGGTCCGCCTCCTCTCTCTGGCCATTGGTGCTCTCTCTCTCTCTCTGGCCATTGGTGTCCCCCTGGAGTTCTGCTCTGGTTTCACAGTCTTCCACATGGACTCTGTTGCCGCCGCCTTTCTCACTCTTTCCCCCTCTGCCCCCCCCCCCCCAGCCTCTCCCCGCCCATCACCCTTAGATGTGGTTGAGCGGATGAAAGCTGGCGCTCTCCGAAGGTCCTCCTCCCATGTTCAGCCAAGCCTCCAGAGAGTTCGGAGTGGATGCGTGTAAAGGGTTGTTTTCGGAGAGGGACAGCATCATTGCATAAGCCTGGGGGGGGGGGGGGAAGCAAACCAAACAAAAACGTCACTCAAAATGGCACAGAGACCCCATCTGCTGGTGAGACTTGGAATGACATGTGCTACTGACTACTGTCTAAGAGGCATTTAGGATCCAGGTTAAACCCAACAGCCATGATAACCCTCTGAAAAACTGACTCGTTCACCCAATCGCGGCTCGTTTCTTCAAATCCAATAATAACTCCCATAATGCCCAATAATCATCATCGCTGCACTCGATACTCGTCACGTCAGCTGCTGTACTACTGACACACTGCCATGTTAGAACTGACTCTACAGGTCTTTGGACAAATATTACGTCTGTATATAGTACGATGTACAGTACCAGTCAAAAGTTTGGACTCACCTACCCATAGCAAGGTTCATTTGTACTATTCTATATATTTTACATAATTATAGATATCAAAACTACAAATATATGGAATTATGCACGGACCAATGAAGCATTAAACAAAAATAATGTTTGGGAAGTAGTTCTGTGGGTTGGGACTCAGAAGGTTTTTGGTTCAAATCCCAGGGTTGGCAGAGTGACCCCACCATTAGGCCCTTGAGCAAGACCCTTTAACCCCAATTCCTGCAGGGACTGGCTGACCTTACTTTCTCCTCTATCACTTCCATGAGGTGGTCTCCTGGGATGCTCTTCTAGCTGTCCTGAAGGAGGTCCCACATATATGCTGAGCTCTCATTGGCTGTTTTTCCTTCACGCTCTGGTCAAACTCTTCCCTGACCATCTCTGCTGCGTTTAGGTCAGGTGGCCAGGTCATGTGGTGCGACACTCTACCTCCCTCCTTTGTAGGCGGCTTGGCGTGTCCAAACTTTTGACTGGCAGCGTGAATATTCAGTAAAGGGTTACACATTTTGGCATTTTAAAAATACGTGCAATTGAGCTGCACGTAGAATGTCTATAAACAGAGATGTGCAGAACAATGTACTGGCTACGAGAGTGGGAGGTGGGTATTAATGTCGTTAGTCAGTGGAGGGGGGGGGTATGCTTAGATGTGTCGATGGATAGAGGAGCCACAGGGCACAGTGATTGGCTGCCTCAAATGGGTCTCCAAAGCACCCACTCCTCAGCATGGTGGGGGTCACAGTCACCAAAGGAGGGGGGTCATTTTGAGTCTGGCTGAGTGCCGTGTTGCGTTTCGGCTGTCGGACATTGACTGGCTGCCCTCGGCAGGGTCTCCTGTTTGGTCGTCCATCTCCGCACCTCCTACCGGGTGGAGTCACGTACCTGGGTCTTAGCCTGCCTGTACAGCGTCTCTTTCAGCGCCTCCGACTCTAGGGAGGTGTTAAACATGTCTTTAACGTCAAAGGGCTCCTCCGTGGCCTTGTGAAGGTCCAGGCTCTTTGCGAAGCCTGCGATCGGCTCCAGGTCTAACAGGCCTGTTTCCTCCTCGTCAATACACCTGGGGGGGGGGGGGGGGGTGACCACGGGTTAGTGCTCCCCGACAGCACGACCCAGCTGTGCCCCGCCACCCCCCCACACATACACACACGCCCGCTGTTTATGCACAGGACACTGCGCATGCACAGGTGGGGGGGGGGGGAAGGATGGCAAACATGATGAGATGTTGTGGGCGGGCAGGAGGGGAGGGGGAGGCGTTCCAGCGGGGAGAAGTGCATTGTGGGCCGTTCTATGTCACACTGGCCTCCCGTTATCCGGTCCGACTTGGCGCAGACTTAGGAGTCACACTCCAGTGGAAGTTGCTTTGTTGCTGCGGTGATCAGTACGCATAATGCTAGAGGATCACAGCTCAAAGCGGGGGGGGGGTGTTCAGACACAGGCACGGCCCTAATCCACTGCAAGTAACTGCTGGCAGGATATGCAGCTCTTATGGGGGGGATATGGGATGGCACTGGCAAGGAGGGATGGACGCTGTCCACAAGGGGGCATGCTGCGCGTTCCGGCTGGCTGTCTCAAGCATGGGAATCGTCCTCCGGGGGGGGAAACCTTCTTGCTCCATACACTTTGCAAAACCCAATGAGTTATTTTGCTCTTCGGATGTCCACATGAGGGAGGTGGTCTTTGTTATTAGTAGGGTTAGATATTGGAGCAGAGGGGTTTGCCATGCAGAAGGACTTGGGCACAGGGCTACAGGACATGCAACCTAAGGTGGACTATAAGACATGCAATACCACACTCTGCAGCAAGGGGGCGCCTCACCTCCGGTTTTGCTCATAGGTCATAGAGAGAGAGCTGGACTCCTCTTCGTCCTCGTAGGTGCCCTGGGCTATAGCAGCCGGAGATGCCACCTCGTCCTGCGACTTCTCTGTCAGGCTGCCATCCTCGTCTTCATCATCTCCCTCCAGCTCTTCCTCTTCCACATCGGACTCCCTCCTGCGGAGCTTGGAGCCCGAGAGGGCGTGGCTCTGGGGGTGGTCCTCCTCCGGGAGGTCCGGCCTATAAGAGGAGTGGGTGGATCAGTACACCGACTTCCACTGTTCTACTGTCCCGTGCCTCGTCACAACCGATCTTTTTTTTTTTGTGTGCAAGAACTAAGTACAAACACAAGTGTGGATCACTTTTCAGAGTGCTGCACTGATCCAAAATAAAGACGCGAGCGCCCCAAAGCCTCCGTTATGAGAAGCATACAACCTTCAAAATAAACACATTAACTGACGCTTAACGAAAGACATTTCAAAGACGACAGTGGTATGATTAATTAGCTAATCCTTAAGGAAACTTTAGTGTGGGCATAATCACTTTGGTACGTCTCAGTCAAAAAAACAGAGCCAGAGGGAAAAAAAAGGGTTGTTCTGCAAACGGGCTATCAACACACGCCATTACGGCATCTTTAGATTTTTTTTGCTTTTCCAGCCCTGCTGGTTCAAAGTTTGATGTCATTTCCTGGAGCGAAATTGACTCGTCGAGTAGTTTACCACACCGAAACACATACAGACATTTATCAAGTCGGACCCGAATATGAGCACTGCTTGTTCTCCGCTTTCAATCCAGATTAAATGTCACATAATGAAATCGACTCCCGTTCAGACAGGGCCCGTGTTCATAGAGACAGCGCAGTCCTGGATGGGGGACCTGGATTTTGTCATCTAGTCTAAACATGTCATCTTGGTGTTTGGGTTACTGCGTGGAGGGGGGGGGGGGGGGGCCCCATCTATGTATCTTACAGATAAATGCCCCAATCTGACTCCCCCTGGGATTAGCTGTGCCAGGCGGCATCTGCTCCAGCATTGTCCCAGTCTGGCACGTAGACCCGTGTTCGAGTGAGGCGACCTCGTCCAGCCAGCACTCCCAGAATCCCTCCTCACCAGTCGTCCTTTTGCCGTGTAATAAAAGTGGCCACAAACGAGTATGAGGCCAGCTCTGTCCGGGACAGACGTCGCCCCTGATACGTTTGGATTCCCCCTGCCTTGTTTACGAGCTAGTCGTCAACGCGGTGCTTTCCTGGAACGGGGACAGGCGGCCTGTGAAAGGGGCCTCTTCACCGAGAGTCGTTTCGGGACAGACAGAAAGCAGAACAGTTATTTGAATTACAGATATTAAAACACCGGGTTTCGCTCGTCAGAGACGGGACGGACTATTGATCCCAGATGGCGGGGGTGGAGGGGGGGGGTTATTCTTTGGCAGACCCTTTCATGTGTCTCAAAGTGGGAGACCAACAGACCACCCCCCCCCTCACTGGCATGTAGAGGAGTGAAATCGAGCAGGATGATCGATGGCCCACAAAATATCTTAAGCTTGCATGCCTTGGCAACACGTCACGATGCACAGCTCTAAAACAAAATGTCCAGCTGCCTTTGACACTGTGGGACAGCAGCGCTGTGGACTAAGGGTGACAGTGGGGTATGATTAGGGGCGTTTGTCCTCAGCGTGATCAAGCCTGCGCTGCCCACCCAGAAAATAATAAGGTTCTGCAGGAATATGTCTCACGTCTTTGAAGACAAGCATCATGCATTGCCTGGCACCATAGCCATGGTGGTCTGCTCTCTGGCCAGAGAGCTGAGATCCATCCCAGAATCCCACCCCCAGGTGGGTTAGGGGAGAAAGAAGAGGAGGAGGACAGATGAAAAGCACAGGTAGCAAATTTTGATAAGAACAGGCGATTTAATAGGCTGGACACAGGCTGAAATGCCAGCTGTCTCAGGGCTCAGTCACACTGGCTCTATATGCGCTATATAAACAGGGTAAGTGTGTGTGTATGTTTGGGTTATGTATAAATTACACTGTGGGATCAAATGTCCCCAACGTGATGAAAACCTATTCTTTTGACGCTGTGGGGACCATTTTTTCATTTCCCACAAGAGGAAACTCAATTTTGTAAAAATTGTAAAAAAAAAAAAACAAAAAACTAAAAAGTCTTTTATTTTGTTTGGTTTCTTATGGTTAAGGTTAGGGCTGGGTAGGGGTTAAGGGTGTCATTGATGGAAGGGTTTTGCCAGTAGAAATGAATGGACGGTCCCCACAAAGATGTTAATACAACCGCGCACGCGTGTGTGTGTGTGTGTGTGTGTGTGTGTGTGTGAAACAGAGTGTGGTGGCTGTCACAGGACCCCCCCAGTGGGGGGGTGTCGGTGCTTGCTGACCTTTTATCGGTGGAGCTGGAGGCCTGGTTCAATTCGCTGTTGGATATGAAGTTGCGGATCTCAGAGAAGTAGGAGTCTTCCTTCTCGTCTAAAAGTGCGTGATTGTCTGGCTCGGAGTTCGGAGAAGAGATGTTTGTTCCCAGGTTCGACAGGACCCCAGAGTGCTGACTCACTGAAAAGATAAAAGTCAGGTCACGACATGGCATGCCCGGGAAAATGGAGGGACACGTCCAATTTAAACCTGGCGATCAAGGAACTATGCACAGCTTAAACATGCCATGTTACACTTCACGGCGTGTCTGATGAGATTTCCTATTGTGACCAAGGCCACCTATAAAGGAGGAAGAAAGAGGAAGACGGGGCCCAGACACCAGGGGGCGCCCATGAGTCAATGATCATGGGATATTGGTTTTGGTTTTAAGAAGGGGGGGGGGGGGCATCTATCTATCCATCCGTTCATTTTCTCAGCCATGTCTTTATGTGGCCCTGATTGTCGCCTCGCCCTATGCGAATTCCAGCAGTACTGGGGGGGGGGGGAGGTTTTAATGTTGTCGATGGCTATCTAGAGGTGGTTTCCAGCAGCTGCCTTGGGACAATGCTGGGAGGGGGTTCCCCGTTCACACCTGGGATGTTCTCGTGCTCGTGTTTCTTGAGGTGACGGTCCAGGTTGGTCTGCTGGCCAAAGCAGCGATTGCACAGGTGACATTTGAAGGGCTTCTCTTTGTTGTGGATGTTGCGCACGTGCCGTTGGAGGTTGGAGGATATGCTGAATGACCGGTCACAGTATTTACATCTGGGGAGAGAAGGGGGCGGGGGTGCAGTCTAAATGAGTGCCCTGTTCCACTGTGTAAACACTAATCACTGGCCCCCCCAGGACGCCTCCGTCTAAACACTGCGGGCACTGATTTCCACTGATCTTGTTCTTTTCACTGGACAAATTTGTCACTGACCTTCTGACAGACAAAGAATTCGGCAGCTTCCGAGGACTGAAAGCAGGCCCAGCTTCACAGAATAGCGCATGTGTGTGTGTGTCTGCATGCGTGTGTGTCTGTGTGTGTGTGTCTGCATGCGTGTGTGTCTGTGTGTGTGTCTACGTGCAGTCATGAAATATCCCCAGAACCTGTTATTTCGAGGCACTGGGACCATTTTACAAAAAACTGCGACTGTAATCAAAAAACGCCATGCATTTTTTTGGCTGCTTATAGTTAGAGTTAAGGCTGGTTAGGTTATGGATGCCACTGCTGCGATTAGGTTTTTGCCCATATAAATGGATAGATGGTCTCCGCAAACATGTACAGGTCTGTGTGTGTGTACATAGAGCCATGGGGATAGCTACGAAGTCCAAGGGGGTCCACCCAAGCACCAAGCAGCCCCCCCCCCCCCCCCAAGTTGCAGCCCCAGTGCTGGCTTTGCACACCATGACAGAAACCTCGAATACAGAGAAGATCAGTGAGCTGACAAGCACATTCATTTCAAACAGCCATGATATAGTCAATCTGAGTTTCAGTTTAAAGGGATTATCTACAGACTTCCAGGTCATGAATAGCTAAGGAACGTGTTTGGGAACCGAGCAGTCTGCCCCCCCCCCCCCCCACTAACCCCCAATGAACTCCACACACTCATCGTTCTGTGTGTCATTCTTATAGACGCTCTCCAGGTGAGGTGGAAACAAAAAAATAAATAAATAAATGCATGAAGCTGGTTTCCATCCACACTAAACAAACAAGCAGGTCAGACACACGAAATCCACTTGGAGGAGCTTTTAAGAAAACACGTCTTGAAAACATCTGGGACGAGACGAGCAGCGGGGATGGAAAACAGTGTTTTACTTAAATGAGGGAAAAAAATAAATCCCTATTTGGTTATGGGATCAAATAATATCCTGGATGCTGTACCAAGCCTCTTGAAAAGGCAATTTCAGGGATTGGTAAAAATGTGTGTACTTTTGTGTACGTGATGGGGGGTTTGAGGCTTATTCTCCTCTTAGGAGTGCAAATCGTAAATCCTGCAGAGACAAAGAGATGGATCTGTGAGCCATCGGCCACCACCGAACACAAACTTATTGTTCTACTGTGCGGTTCGCTGGCCTCCTTATTGCCCTAGTGCATGCAACTTGCTTTGCCGCCATGGCAAGACTTGTGAGCAGGCTAGCCCTAAATGCTACGCCTCATTAATGCTCCACGTTTGACCCCCAGAGCTCAGTGCTGATAAAACAGATCCCGCTGTGGATAAAAGCAGCATTTAGCGTCGCTAAGAAACAGCGCTCAGCACTGATGAAAACAGTGATCGGCGTTGATAAAAACAGCACTTAATGGCGGTAATAAAGAATGGTCAGCGGCGATAAACGTAACGCTTAGAAAAACAATGTTCAGCAATGATGAACCAATGCTCAGTGCTGAGAAAACAGTGCTCAGTGCTGACGAACAGCTTTGACACCGCTCAGTGCTGGACTGCTGGCTGTTCCAGAGGACAGCGCAATGAGTATGAGCGATGAGTCATTCCATCACGAGCTGCGTGTTGTTAGACAGCGTCCCCCTGTAGGGGGCGCTGTCAGCCCTGTACTCCAGCCTACCTTGGCTGCTCTCCCTGCACGCCTGCCTTTCAGCAGTAATTGCTCTGGGAAAATGGCTTGTCGTCAAGCACTGGGGTCCTTTTATGTTCCCTACCGCGTTGTCCGTCCTCCACGTGGCTGATGACTTTCCAGACTCGGTGCATCATGGTTCATGGAGAATGGTAGGGCGCCAAAAATAGTTCTCTTTTTTAAAAGGCTGATTTTTTTGTTGTTTATTTTTTATTAGGGTGTCTAATGGGACTTTAAATGACTTCATCATCCAGGTTTTTTCGTTTTAATGTCACAGGGACTGCCGTTGGAGCGTTACGATCTGAATGGGGTCTTTCACTGGTCACCCTGAGTTGGCCCGCTTCTGCGTAAGCGAGACAGATACCATCTCCTTCGGTGAAAAGCCTTCCACAATGAGCCATGAAGGGGTTTCAAACGTCCCCCGGCCGCTCCCTGCCCTGCCCCCCCCCCACCCCTGTTTTTGCCTGAGAGTGGAAGAGATAATGATGTCTGCCATTTGTTAGGGTAAATTGTTGCTAAATGAGCTAATCAGTGGGTTGTTAGGAACGAGCTGAGCATGCGGTGACCCAGTCCCTGGAGGCCGGTCCCAGCAGCGCTCGCTGTGATAGCCCTCGGAAGCGATCTCCATGCTAGCGTCGAGCTTCTCTGAGGGGGGGCGGAGCTACGAGCAGAGCCCGGCCTGAGCTCATGATCACGAACGTGCTCATTAACTTTAAATGGCATGTCTGCCACTCCTAAGGTCATGTTTGGAAGAGGTACCTGTGAATCACCTTGGATCAAACTGCCTGCCAATTTAATGTGTCAAAGCAGCACAATTTGACACAGATGCCCACAGCCGAATTACTAGGACTAAAGTCATAGTTGGGGTCCTACCTTCCATCCAGGAAAAAAAACTGGGCCCCCTACAACTCCGGCGCCTGGGCTAAAGCCCACCTTAGTCGCTGCATAAATTTGCCTTGAAAATATCCAGGAACTGCGTTTATAAATCCAGACCAGGATTTTACTTCAACCAGTCAATTGAACACCAAGAGTCACAGTCACAGAGAATGCAACTGGTTGGTTGAAACAAAATCCTGATCTGGATTTTTACTTCCTGGACCTGAAATTTCTACCTCTGCCTTCAACAACTTGACAAGGAAACCCAAAAAAAAGAAGCTGCAGCATTATTTCAGGTCGGGTCGTTGCTATCGGCCCCCACTGCAGCTAGTGGCTGTGCAGCATCCCCATGTTGGGGGGGGGGGGGGGGGGGGCCCCC
>JAUMHC010000111.1:4276754-4294555 GCA_032359785.1 Heteromormyrus szaboi
CCCCCCCCGCCACCCGCCGCATTTCCCTCAAATTCACCTTGGTGAGGAGAGTGATGAGGATGTTGTCATATCAGAGGCTGGAAATGAGAATCGCTCTCTGGGCAAAGCCTACAGGGCATCCCCAAAGCCGGCACGGCCACCTGAGCGCCACTGAGGTTGAAGGTCAAAGGTCAATGGGGGACGACCCTTCAGGGCGCCCACTGTGATGATAGCGGTAGGAATCCTGACTGCTACATTTTAGGGTCACAGGCCAGTGAGAGGAAGGGTATGGACAGGCCTTCCTTTCATTGCGGGGGGGGGTATCAAATGAATACACGGGCTACAGCACTGCTTCCCAGTCCCGTCCTCAGGGGCCCACAGACAGTCCACGTTTTTGTGGAGCAAGAAATATGCAGAGTCTGGCAGGCAGCTGGGAGGGAGCGAAAACGCAGACTCTCTGTGGGTCCCCGAGGATCGGGTTGGGAAACACTGGGCTACAGGACTAGTTGATTCAATTTGTGACCATCTTACTTCATGAATAATTTTATGAATTTCCAGTATTATTGAAAAAAACTTCAGAAATTTGCTACAATCATAATAATATTGAGTAATAGAGGGACTTATGTACACATGAAGATAGGATTCTATAAGACAATGGGAAACTTCACCATGAGCTTTTGTTTTCATGCGGTTAGTAAGGAACCATAGGGGCTGCAGTCAGTAAGGATGCCATCCAAATCTCAGCTCGCTCTAATTGTTCTATATAGTTAGGATTCCATTCCAGGGAGTATCTGAACAGCCTGGTTATCGTGACCCAGGCAACACAAAGCAGGCAGGCTCATAGACATGAGTGTATTCATTATAAAACAGTAAGGTGCAGTATAAATCATACAGTGCGGGACACCTTGTCTTCCATGGGCTTCAAGAACGAACTATCACTGTGAGTCACTGTGAGACTGGGGGAGGCCAGACCCTTAGTTACTCTGTTACCTCCTAAAAGGCATAAACCACCTTTAAATGTGAAGTTTTGAGTCATCAGTTCATAAGTAAATAAACTGTAACCCTACAGGGATAAATATCTCACGTGTTCTCAGTGGTCAGCAGTGCCTGCCTACGAATGATGTATTCGTCTAATAAATGGTAATAGCATTCATGTGCGTAATAATTACCAAACGGACATTTAATATATCATGTGACCCCCGTGCCACCCTGTCAATAAGAGCTGAGACTTGCTTTTTAATGCATCATGTGACTTCTGTGCCACCCTGTCTATAAGAGCCGAGACTCGCTTTTTAATGCATCGTGTGACTTCTGTGCCACCCTGGATCTAAGTGCCAAGACAGAATTGTGGCAAGAAGCAAGCAAACTTCCTGTAATGGCTAACCACAGCTTTTTGAATTCATACGCTTCATTTTGGCAACGGCGTCACAGACGGTCTGGATGATTCTGCTGACTGCCAATGCTGATCCTCCAAACAGGTGTCACGCCATTGTTCCTTCACGGACCATTGAGTTTATACTCAAACTCTTTCACTTTCCGCCTTGACCTCTTAACATCGTCCATAAAAAACAAACTACCCACTCTTCAATAAATCTATCACCTCATAAACTGACCATTCTGACTTCAATGAGACACGTCCGACCTCGAGGTCTTTTCAGAATCCCGCTCTATCAACAATGACTATCCAAACAAGAGGTTCTCCACGGGTTGTCCTGCTGTTGTCATGACCTCAGCCACAGATACTCCTGTTTCAGTACCATAGATATGGCATGACGAACAAGCTGGTGACATTAGTGTTGGGTTCAATCTGGATGTGGGCCTGAACCTGAGTGCAATATGACCTCCTTCACAAAATCAGTGGAAGATCACTATGGTTGTGGGTACAGATGAGGTGCTGAGATCATTCTCCTACATTATTGTGTGTGTGGAACTGGCTTAGTGATCAAACATACTGAGAGAGCGGAGCAGCGCCTAGGAGAGTTCTGGAAGTTTCCATGATAATGCTTAGCTTTCCTCGTTAGCGGTGGCATGTACTGACAGGGGTTGTGCTGGCATGTTGGTACAGAGGCTGCTGATGTACAGCAGAGACTCAAACAGCAAGGGAGTGGGAAGCAGACAACAGGCGAGCAAATGAAACGATCAAAACAAAAGCAAAACAAAACTAACCTTTTTAATGCAACTGTCCTGGGATGTGATGTCGTGGTCGTTGAGCATTTGCTGTAGGGAAGAGAATATCAT
Source organism: Heteromormyrus szaboi (assembly GCA_032359785.1). NCBI lineage: Eukaryota > Metazoa > Chordata > Actinopteri > Osteoglossiformes > Mormyridae > Heteromormyrus > Heteromormyrus szaboi. Next base: position 4,278,972 of record JAUMHC010000111.1, read on the forward strand.
TGGTTATAACATACACAGATGCATAAACGTTTGAAATAAAAGAAGCAGGCAAGAACTCAAGCAAACATAGTTTTATCAATGCAATTTAGTATCCGAAATAAATCAGGAATGACATGTAAGCTGAGCGCTAATCTAAACCCCAATAAGATTTTCTGCTTTGACCCAAAGCTCTGTGCCATTGGGAAGGCACGAGGGGTTAAATCTCCCTCTTTGTGTAACCAATGGGCCACCCTCGTAAATCTGACCACTAATTCACAGTTCAGTCGGGCAGGAAATTTCGGCTAAGACACTTGACTCAAACCCTGGGAGGAGATGTGGAATTACGCCTTTAGCAATATTTATCCTGCACGGGGCAAAGAATGTGTCCACTGTCTGTCCGGCCTGGTGAGAGGCTTGTTGATGAAGTGGAAGTCTGTTCTGGGGAGGGGTGATAATGGGGAATCATACTGGGGCTTCTCACTGGGGCCCATTCATCGGGATTTGGGGTAGGGAGGGGTGACAGATGGAGAGATGGCTGTATTTTGAATTTATCTGGGATTATCAAACCATATTACAGCACCTACTCCCACCACGGACCACCTCTCCTCCCTTCTCGCGAAACAGAGTCTGTGTTGTTGGGCGTCCAGCTGGCGGCGTCTCACGCACAGCCCCTGATGTGCCGTGTTTTCATTCGTCCTGAAGGGCTCTTCAGTACGTTAAAATGATGTATCTTCAGATCATGAGCCGCTTACAGGCGCAGCTTGTGGAAACGTCGACCGTCGCTTTGTCGGAGGTTAACGGCGGGACAAACTGCAATGCGCAGTAGCTTGCTATGTTTCTCATATTTGCAGCTACTTCAGGCTTTTCTAGAATGTTCCCCCGTGTTTGCTTCTGGCGTCTGCGCATAGTTTTCCCATGCAGCAAAGATCGATCTATCGATTCTTGTCTTTACTGACAATACAATCTGATGATATTTCATTATTTATTCTCTGGCTTACACTGAGTTCCATGAATACTGTTTGGATACTTGGTAGAACATGAAATCATCTCCATGCCTGCAGTTCGCTAAACCAGTAACCAGCATCATCCCCCAGTTGCATTATAACGCTATGGTTAATATTTCTCTACTGCTTTTTATCTTCATGTATTTTCCTGTACTGTGGTTCATTTGTCTCTTTCTATTTCGGTCAGTTTTCCATCTCACATATTTATTACTTATTTGTATACTCCTTATTATATTGCACTGTTTTGTCCTGCACTCTATTATCTTTCCCTGCAACTGTAGCATAAGAATCTTGCTGTGTTCCTTGGAACACAGGTGACAAAACATGAAACTTTATTGATATGATACAGGTAACGTGCACATGTCACACGTGATGGAGGCTTGTGAACGCTGGCCACACAGACTCAGCACAGCTTACCCTTTGGCTTCGTATCTCAGTGACTCATTGTAAGGCGGAACCGCGGAGCGGAACCGCACTAAGAGAACCGCAGGGCGCGACCGCCGCAGCAGGACCGCTGAGCGCAGCCTGAACACTGTCGCCGTCTCCTTCTCTTTGCTGTTTGTTATTTCATGCAGTTTACCTCCAGTGGGGGCAGCCCGCAGCTGAAAGCCGCCCCCCCGCCGACACACTTTCACGCCGCACGCTGGATGCTTGTGGGCAGGGGGGGTTATTCGCATGAGCGCATTAAGCTGGGATCCTCCAGGAACCAGCCAATCCAGGCGGCTGAAGCCAGACAGGGGGAAACCACTCCTTCACTGCCTTCGCCTGGGCATTTCTGGGGTCCCCTCCGACTTCCAAGTTGTCGACAGGGGGGGGGGACTTCCCATTATGATTTCCCAAAAACCAGTGGCCCCATGAAGACAGAATTTCCAGGGTTACATTTATGGATATAATATGATATGATAATTTAGATTATAGCAACACATTTGTTATTAGAACTTTCAGCAAGAGTTTGTTAGACAGCAGACATATTTGCCCCCCACCCCAGCTTTAATGGATTATTTCAACTTTCAGACTTCATGCAATGATGCAACGGCAAACTCCAAACCCTTAAGTCTGCCCCTGGTTGTCGAAAGAAATTTTTAAAAAACCACAACCACTGGATCCCCATGGCTCTTAGTGAGCAGATACAGTGAACACTGCCCTGGATGCAACATGGCCCTGAGAGAGCAGCAGCGGCACTGCACCAAAGTGCAGGGCTCTTATAGACAGTGTGGACAGGATTGTACGCTCTGAGGAACAGGGATCCTGCTTTAATGTTTCTGGCCGGCTGTACAGGGCTCCATGTAACAGATTTAAAATGATAGGACGATCGAGTCCATATAGACACAACGCCACTTCATTCACGTAGGTCCATCTGGAGCGGGGGCTCCCAAAGTGGGGGGTAGCGATATGATTTCCAGAGTATGAAAAAAAATCCGTCATAACTGCGACGGGTCGATCACGATAAATCTACTTAATGGAAATGCAGCCCTCGTCAGGCACCAAAGAGGACCCCCCTGCCCCAGGCAAACAGGGGGGGCTGCAAGTTTCTGGTACTGTTATTTTGGGGGTCGTGGGCTAAAAACATTAGATCTAGACGAGGTCCACCTTATAACAACAATAAAAACAAATAAATAACAAGGCAAAATGGTTGCTAAAGCAACAGACGGATAATTCAACATAGTTTGGTGTGGGACTGATGACTGTCCTGCTGCCTCTGAATCGACCATGTGTGTATCTTCGGACCGCTGTATTACCTAGTGGGTAATATGTAAAGTACGTTGATTTGATCCGGAAAAAGCTTCTGACAAGTGAAAACACGATGAAACGTTAGAATATTAGTGGGGGAAAAGAAACACATGAATCACCCCCAGCCTTATACATGACTTCATTTCAGAACAGTGCGAAATTTAAAAAGGGGAGTATGTCATCGAATAAAAAGGCTTTTAAAAGGCTGGGCGACTCGGCTGACATCCGTCACACCCCTGCCGTGACCTTTAGACCTTCAGGCGTTTCGCCTGTCGATGCCGCTTATGAAAAAGTGACAAACTGCAAACGCGTCGCAGGTACGAGTCATTCGTCGGCGTCTGCCAGAGTATCCACAGACAAAAACGTCTTTGTACGCTGCGTGTCCAATGCTCTGAAAAAGGTGAAATAAACGAATTAAATGACCTGATGAATATTCAGCTGCCTGCTGAGTGTTTGGACGGAAATCACGTAAGCACACATGGATCTCAAAAAAAAAACATCTCTAGAGGAGTCTAGTTCCAAGATTCCATGTCCAGGGCATTTTCAACCCCCCCCCCCCCCCAACCAACCCCTGTTTGCATTGCATGCCGTCGCAGCAGATTTGGACAAAAGAAAACAAATTTCAGCGATTTCACTGAAGTACGAGTCATGTTTTTCCAGTTGAGCGACAGAAGGGATGCACACACACATACACACACGAAAATACACCCCTATAATTTGCAGGAAAGTAGTTTTGTTCTGATCTCTCACAAACATAAGCAGTAATTTGGCTTCAAAAAAATAAATCAAAACAGCATCAGTTTTGCAGTGCATTTGTAGCCTAATTAAGGTCTTCTAATGGCAATTATAAAATAATTATGGCCGATTGGAGGCCGCAGGGCAGATAGAAGGGACTCGTGCAGGCTGGGGGCGGCTCAAACCTGCAGGAATTGTCTCGGGGAGACTTTGGTGTTTCTTGCCAAAAACAATTCTCTTCAACTCTGGATAATATGGCAACATGGATGCTTTTGGCCGATAGATGGTTACGGATGTCAGAAGCCACAAGTTTCTAAAAAAGTAAGACATGAAAACAGACCTCGGGACCCTCGAAGAGTCTGAGTGACACGACCACTGGCTCAGGGAGCCACAGTACAACGCAGTTATTGGGAAATCGCCGTTGTTTGGACAATATTTAATGAGGTAAGAGAGGAGAAAAAAATAACAATACGGATCTCTTGATATATAGCCGTCTTTGAATATAAGCACCTGACAAAAAAATAAAGCGGCATATCCAATCAGTTATGAGGGTTAGGGTGGGACGAAACGGGTGCTGGATAGAGTTGTCGTGCTTCCCAGTGAGGCGTTACAGTCTCAAAGAGAGTGAGCGTAGCATGTCAAACATGATCACAAAGAACCTGTCTCACGCCGACATTAATCATGTCCATCCTGTTCTACAGCAGCCCGAGTCAAACAGCTCCTCTGAACGAGTCAATCAAAGCTGGGGGGGGGCGCCTGTTAGATGGGGGGCCGTACCAGCTCCAGGCCGCTGACGTCATTCCTGATATCGTGTGCGCACGCACACACACACACATGCACGCACACAAAAAAAACATAACCGTTATTGTTTTTGCTGTGTAAAAAAAAAAATTGGAAAATGATTCTGGAAGGCAAGAGGCCCACAACATTGCCCCCGCCCTCTGTTTGGGTGCCTCCCCGAAAGGCGTTTCGCCCCCGCGAGAAGCAGACGAAAGCTATTTCGGGAGTTTCTGGCGAAGATATCGGCGCGGGCCATGAGAAACAAGCCCTCCTCAGCTATCGCCGCTTAAGACATATTTCCACAATGAGGGCGCTGATAAAATAAAATAAATAAAAGCAGCAAAAAAACCTGCTGCTGTACAAATGCCAGGAAACTGAGTGGTGATCTGATACAATATATTTATGATGACTTTAATAAGCTGAAACCTTGAAGCTTTTCTTTTTTTTTGTTTTTTGCCAAGGCAAACACGGAGAGAGGCTTGATAGCGCACACCCGGCGGCTATCGATAGGAGGGTAATTAAACGTAATCACTCCCAGCTTAGCATTGTTTGAGTCATTATTATATTCTTATCGGCTGTTTCGAGCCCCTCGTCAGCGAATGTGAGAACGGGGGGGGGGGGGGGTGCACTGACTGGCCAATGGCACGACTCCCCAACGAGGAGGTGCTAGAGGCCATTTTGTCAGAGTGCAGTTAGCTACTTATCACGATGGGATTAAGTTAACAGTTACTCAACTGGTGCCTCACTGCTGTCACTGGGCGATGGGCATGGCAAGAGGTGGCAGTTCTACAGACACTTGGTCTGCTCAATCTGGCGACAGTTTGTCATAGGCCATTTTACAATTAACAATTCAATTTTAAAACTTAAAAATGAAATTAAAAATGGCCACAGATTAATTACCATTATGCTGGAGTGTCTGTGTAAGGCTCTAAGCAAGCATAAACGTTAATTGAGCAATTGTGGATTAGTATAATGGTTTGTATAGGAGCTGATGAAAAGCAGAAAAATATTGTCCCCTTGTTTTAAATTTTATTCTATATACAGATATCATTGAAAGGGTTTTCAGGATTTTTTTCAGGGAGTATGCATTGAAATCGTATAAACCTAAAAGACTAGCTGTCTGGCAGACTGACTGACTGACTGGCTGTTACCTGACCAGTTATTCCTCAAATCTACTGATTGTTTGTTACCTGACTGACTGTTTCCTTACTGACTGTTGTCTGATTGATTAACCATTTCTTGACTGATTGGCTGTTTCCTGACTGACAGTTAGCTGATTGGCTGTTTCCTGACTGACTCTCACCTGGCAGATTATATGTTTACTGAGCGACTCTTACCTGATTGGCTGTGTCCTGACTAACATTTACTTGATTGATCGACTGACTGTTACCTGACAGATGAACTGTTTCCTGGCTGAGTGACTGTTTCCTGATTGGCTGCTTCCCAACTTACAGTTACCTGATTGACCAACTGACTGTTACCTGACAGACTAACTGTTTCCCAGCTGAGTGACTGATATCTGATTGGCCGTTACTGGTCTACTCTTTCCCACTCTGAGAAATGACCGGCCGAAGCTTACCCAGTGAACTCGGTCTGACGGTGACAGCTCTTCGTATAAACCCCAAATGGACCAAAGCCGTTTGGAAAATGAAATAAACAAAAAATAAAAAAAGAACTTTATTAAATGGATCCGATTTTTATTTATGTACGTCTCATTCATCAACGGATGGTAGCCTTGTCCTCTTAAGCTACAGCTCTGGACTTCATATTGACCAAACAATACAGATAAATTACCTGCCAGCCTTGCTTTATTGATAAGTCATTTCGGAAGATGATCAGCAATAATCATAAGTGAGTGCGTAAGGAGAGATACATCTTTCTGTAATAGTGCGTCTGACAGCCATAGTCCATTCCATACACCAATAAATAACAGAGCCCTTATGGATTGAGAAATGCTTATAGATCCGCCTGCTCTTTCTACTCCGTGGTCTCCTGGTCACCTGCCGACTGTTGCTTTCCGAATCATCCTACAGCGTCACTTTTTATCTAGCCGACGCCCCCAAACAATCCGGATGGGCAGCGGCTCTACAGGACCGGGGGGGCCCATGCCGGCGGAATGCGCCGTGGTGGCTTCCCTGCTTATTAATTAACACCTCCCTCGTTTAATGTCAAGCGCGACTCTCGTAGGCACCGTCGCTGCCAGGTCGTGAGAGCCGGCCGGGCAGCCCCCGTCCTCACCGAGCCGAAGCTCTGAGGGAGAGGAGAGGCCCACCTCCCGCGGCGGACATGTACTGTAAGTGCGTCGTGCACTGTGCCGTCTCCCGTTTTAAATCTGCGCACTCGGCATCGACCCATGTGTTTGGATCCAAGCCCTCGGCCGAGAGACACAAAAAAAAAATCAATCTGGGCCTTTAATTCGGCCTAGGAATTTCTCTGTATGCAAATGTACACCGAAAACATACTTGCAAGACGAGATCTTTCCTCGTCCACATCTTGGATGGCTGCCCGCAAGATATTGTCACGTGATGACGGACGGGGCAGACTTAAATTACATGTATCATTTATCAAGCCGCGCTTGGTATTTACGGTTTGTGCAAATTTCAGCGTAAATAAACCGCTTTCGCCAGTCTTTTATTTCAGCTCCTCGCGTGCGGCTCACTGGGAAGCGACCAGTGCCGCCAATCTGTGGGCACTCAGAAATCGCTGGCGAGCTTTAAACAGCCTCCTTTTACTCTCGGCTCTGCCCGTGAGCCAGGATTTCCAGGGACTTCTCTCGCGTGGGGCCGGGGGGGGGGGGGGTCACCTGTGCCACGATTTGGCGCACGCCCCGACATGGAGGCCCTGCATGTGCGGCCTGGTGCTGGGCAGAAAGGGGGCGCCAGCGAGCGGCACGCGTGGCGCCTTCTCTGCCGCGGGGGTTTACAGCGGGGTCAGCTTTCCCCGAGTCCGCGGGACAGTCACACAGCGCCTCGCTTGATGCGATTTCTTTCCCCGGGTAAATAAATACCGCGGCTGTGTATTTCCTGCCAGAGTGTGGTGCAGCCTGATGTTGTGAAAAAGGCTGGGAAAAGCTGAATTTGGAGGGGGGGGGGCACAGAAATCCAAGGGCCCGGGGGCTGGCTGTGACACACTGCTTATAACCCTCATGCTACGGCTCTCCCGCCCAGCCCTGCGGCCCTTCCGGCGCGCTCCTTCCTGTCAATGGGCCCCTTTGTTGCCCCCCCGTGGCAGAACTTTCCCCAGGACCCTACGGGGCCCGCGGACTCGTCCCGTCAATGGGAAGGCACAAACCGCCGCTTGCGCACGCGCTGCCAAGGCAAACACCTCGTAATTTTATAAAAACAGCCTTTGTTTCGACGCAGACGCCCTCTTTCTTAAGATGTCTAAGCCCCTTCTCATTACGACCCTCACGCACCGACAGGCCAGTTTATTACCGCTGCTAATGGCTCGTATATTTTCAGGGAAACGCTATAGGACGTGAAAAAAGGGGTAGCTTTGCCTAACAGACAAAAACGTCTTTTCACATGTATTGCTTATAAAGATTTTTCAAACGCAGAGCTGGAACAGGCGGGCAAACAGCTTGGGTCCGGTGATGACAACATTTTTCTTAGTGACTCAAATGAAACACAACTAATTTTATAAGGAGGGAAACAGGACAGCAGCACAGGGAAGAGAAAGAAAATGAGCTTCTTTTGGTGGCCAAAGAAAGAACAGAAAAGAACAAAAATTAAGGAACATATGTGACTGTGGTTAGGAATGGAGCTGCAGTCATGGTATCTCAATGTAAACTGTCTGGGGCTTTTTGATACAATGTGCTGATAGCTCCTCTCATGGGCCAGAGCAGAGAATGAACTGGAAAGAAGCTCCCAAAAGAGCTATTTAAATCGTTTACACAAATCTCACCATAATAAGCAGGCAGCATTTGTAGGGATGCTCAAATATACTACATTTTCCAATGTTGTCATCAACCTATGGGAAATGATCTACAGTGTAAAGTAATTACATTTCCACTCTAGTACAGCTAGATGTCTTATTGCAGATAATCATGCGCAATAAGTGCCCAAACCACTGCTCCCCCTGCTGGCTTCTTCGTCTGAACAGAACTCAAGGCTGCCCAATAGGATACAGAGCCACTGCAACAAGTGGAGCTTTAAGCCGACAATGCAAAAGTCGTGGGTTCAAATCCCAGAGAATACACTTATAGCCCTTCCGTCTACAGTATAGTGCTTCGGACAGAAGTGTCAGATAAATCAATTAAATATAAAAATAAGTTTGGTTCCATGTTGTGATAGCTACTCCCTTTCTCAAAACTGAACATGTTTTGGGGTCAGCAGTCAAGTCACAGGAACAGTGAAGTTAGAGTCTAGGGTCCCAGTGAGACTATTCTGAGAGTCAGAGAACATGGGGGGGGGGGGGGACACCGTGGATCACAGGCTTATTAATATTGTTTTTGTTGTTGTAATGTTGCTGCTATTAATGTTGCCCCTTGTCCTTTTATAATATCAGGAGAGAGAGATACACAAAGGTGCTTGTTCACGGCAAATGAGCTGTGGCTATAGAATTGTTTACCTTGCCCAGTGGAGAGGAGTCCAATCAGATTGCTTAATTGTCAGGCCACTAATGCTCCCATGAGCTGCATCAGCCATCAGATAGCGCCTGGTGATACAGGCGAAAGGATCACAAACAAGATACACACTCTGCCAGACTGACGGGGAACAAAGGCTGCCTTCTGCAAAGTCACCGTCTGCGATTTACGGGGCGAAATTCCTGCGAAATTGCGTGCATATTAAACACAACAAAATAAATCACATTTGGGGTAGTGTTATGTGCCTTGTCAAAGCTGGCAAAACCGTTTAGGGAAATCCAGCGTAAACCAGGCGCGGAGTGTCGACGGAAACAAAATGGCTTATTTAATGAAAACACGGCGCATTTCGCGATCGAGAGATGCTTCATAAATCATCTCATTCTAAATATGAAATAGAACATGTCAACGGAGGGATGCAGGGAAATCTAAATTTTAAAAACGATAGAGTAAGGAAAAAAGAAATTGCGCAAAAAAATTGGCCTTAAATACATGGGGGCATTTGTGCCAGTCCCTGTTAGGATATGTACCCAGCTGTCAAGAGGGAGGTCCTGGGACGCTACCAGCGACTAGAGCATATGGGTTTTGGAAGGGGGGGGGGGGGCACAGCTTCAAACATCTCATTCAAGCAAGTGCCCCCCTAAAATAACGAAGTCATAGAGTTTGGGAATCTGCATCAGTTGGGATCCAGTTGGACCAGTGTAATGACACGTGATTGGTTATTTGGTTGCGTCCCATTGGGTGAAAGCAGGCGATGATTGACAGCACACAGTAATCCCACCTACTGTGGCTTTCAGAAACTAATTTTTTCCACTAACATATAAATATGCCTTTAAGAATTGCACACTGTAGCCAGAGTACTAAAAATATCCCTCTGCAGATTTGATGGACCTCTGCTAGTAGAGTGAGCCGTGGCAACAGCGGTCCAGGTGGATTGTTTCACTCGGGTTGTCTGACCCCTCTGACTGACATCTTATGGCTTGTGGCACACTACGCTGAAACAGCGGTTGATCCATTTACTGCCTGCTGTCCATGAAACGGCTCCAGTCTCTTTAGACTCACAGTCAGGAGATAGCATTTATCACCGTGCTGTCTGCGCTCAGGTCCAGAAGATCAGCCCATCACCACCACCATAAATGTCAGCCAGCGATGATTGATGCGACTAATGAAATCGATCATCTGGCCCATAGAGCGCGGTGCTCCCATGATTCACTGCTGTCTGTTTACTCAGACCGAGAGGCTACTTGAAAGATGAACCGTCAGTGAGACATTGTTCAGTCATCATAAGGCATCGATTTGTTTTTCCTGTTAAGCCCCAGCGACCTCATCTTTATGACTGTCCTTGATTTTTTTCTAGGCATTTTCTGCTGGAAAAAAAAAAATCAAAGACCAGAGATAGGCGACATTCTGATTTATTGCACGGTTCATCGTTCATGCCGGTTTTTTTGTCTTTTGACAAATAAGGAAAGAGGATGAGGTTTCACTGAGTCATTGATTGTGACAAATGTACGTCACAAGAACAGGCCCCGTTAAACCCTATTTCTGTTTTCAGTGACTTTCCGATTGCTGGTCCTTTACCAATAACAGTTATTATGTCATAATTATGAAAAACGAACCATTGCGTATTGAGACACCGCAGTGGACAGAGCTGGTCACTCACATCCCAATGATGGCAGGAGAACATGAAGGAATTAGAGGTCGTCTGTAGTGTTGAGCAAGTTGAGCACCTTGGGGGAGCAGTGTTGGATACTGACAGTGGGAATAACCGGAATATCAAGAAATAGGGGTCGTCAGCAGACTCGAAACTGCAGGCCAGCTGGTTTCCGCCAGACACCAATCAGAATCTACAAACCAGGGTCTCCTGGATACTGTTGTGAGAGCCGAAGGTCATTTGGTCGTGTTCCAACAACATGACATAACTGAATGCAGCTGCTGGTGTCCACACCCTGGTCAAGAAACGCAGGAATCCATCGCCTGTGAATTTCTCCGATGCTCTGCAGCAATTCCGACTACTGACCTGATTTTCCGAGCTGTTTCCTTTAGAAAAGTGCTGGTAGAGTCCATTACACCAGGCCGAAGGCCACGACGAGGTGGAGCGAGCAATCTGGAAAAGGTGATGACAGCTACAGGCCGGGTGAAGCTTCCCCTTCCCAGGCCGGAGCAGCTGTCTGCGAATTCCCCTGCCGATGAACTTCGGCTCATTACGAATTACTTTATTAGAGCGCGATAACGTTTTACTGCCTTGCTAGCAGGGAGCGATCGCAGCAGACTGACGGACACAGCTCATCACTGCTTATCAGGAGGTACCTTCAGAGAGATATTAAAAATATACGAACGGTAGTTTCTGATAGCGCTGGTATCCGCGATATTAGTGTCATCTTTTCATCAGTGGTATTATCGCAAACTGTGTGAGCATTGCTAACAGCCACAGAGGTCTTAGCGCGCTCGTGTCACTTCCCTGCTTTCAAATGCAATCTTCATAGCGGCAAGCTAATTTTAGCAGCGAGCATTTCACAAGTGCCGCAGACATACCTCGGCTACTGTTTATGTCCATGTTCACTTTCTGACCTCTCTTTTAACCTATGCTTGCATTTGCCGCAACCAAACATGATAAATCAAAAAGAATTGCAAGTTTTAAGCGATTTTTTTGAGGCTGTTTTTCTTCAGTGTCATCGAACTTTAACGGATGCGGCCAGAACTTGGAGAGAATGTCAGACGTGGCGAGCAAAAAATCAGCCCGTTCCTCACACGAGAAAACAGTACGGCTTTATCCTGGCTTTAGTCGCATGGCGAAAAAAATGATGACACGCTCTTCTAGCCGGCATTAATCTTTACAGTCTGCTTTTTAAAATAACAAGAGTCTTTTCTCCCCCGGGTCAGAAGGGAAGGCCGTCAGTCTGCGGAGGTCTGCCGATGGAAGAATTTTTTTCTTGTTAATATTGGACGGAGTCTGAGTCTGCACTGACAGGAGGTACGAAGCGCAGGGTGTCAAAGTCCTCGACCCCTTCACGCTAGTCGTGGCTGTAGACTCCTTGGCCCATTGCACTTTAGGGCTGTTAAAGGCATTATCTTGGCCAGCCCAGGCCAGATAACGAGGTCGCTGCTGGCAGAATTGAGACCCAGAGCCAGAGACTGGCTGGGGATTTGGGCCCCCGCTATGGGCCAGTGAAAACGAGCCTTTGCTCTGTACTGGTCATTGTTTGGGTTTTTGTCCAGACAGGAATCCCAGTTTATCAGGGCCAAGAGACCTATCAGTGGAGTCCATTCTCTACAAGTGTCCATTACAGGGAGATAGGGGATGTGGCCAGTGTTTCAGCCTCCCTGCATGCTGAAGCCAGTGATCTCTCCTGCCAATATCCTACTTTGGCTAAAACCTGTCATGCTGGCTCTAAAAACGAATGTTCCTTCATAAATTCCTCCAGCATTTCATCTCACGCACAGACCAAAACTCCTGCCGCATATCAGCCATGTTCTTTTTTTTCCCAATTAAAAAGGTCAGCGAAAAGCAACGATACCGCTCTACTTTTCACCATATGCGGCCACGCAGCGCAACGACACAAGATCTGGCATTTCCTAGCAGTTTCTGGTCCTTCCGTTTGGGTTGACGGGTGCCACTGAAGCAAAGATGGAGCTTGGGTTCCATCGACCCTGCCACCGCCACCCTATGGTATCGCCATTCTCGCCGCGGCTTCCTCCCTGCCACAAGCGAAACCATCCGTATCAGCGGCGTGCTTTCCATTAAACGCTGTGAGTCGCATACAGATGGGAGGCTCCAGCTAAATGATCGTTATCTGCGTAGATCTTCTATGCCAGCTGTCTGCCCACTCCCTCCCCACGAATCCCACCTCACAGAGGAGTTCCCTACCCCTGCTCTAGCGCTGGCAGCACGGACAATGGGCATGTTGTGCGAGCAGCTCCGCTTCCCGGATGGTCAGTCTGGTAGCGGGCCCACTGGCCTGACCCTGCGTACTAGAACTCGGACCACTCTCCCAGGGATGGCGTGAAACAGCCTTTCATAGCGCTGCCGCTGCACTGATTGAGACGTTGGGCCTGTCTGGCAGCAGCTAGTCGCCCGCTCCTCTCAGCCTAATTGGAATCTAAATGTTATGCGGGGGGAGGGTTCCATTTTCATTGCGGGGGGGTGGGGGGGCAGTATTTTAAGTACTTAATAACTGTCTTTCTTCCTGTTTTCCAAATGTCTGTGCAGAAAAACCACTTTGATACAAACACAATGACTACATGAATCACAATGGCTGCATGTAAATAATTTATGACTAAATATTAGAAAATGATGACAACTAAAAAAGTGTCCCTTTCCTGGTGCTATACATACGAATAATAATAATAATAATAATATTTATTATTATTATTTGATTCAAATAAAGCTGTATATATGATCAAATGTATAATGGTCAAAGTTCACAGAGAAGCAACAGTTGCAAACAAATAAGATGAAATTAGAAGCTTGTGGACTAAATAGTCACATCCTGTTAAGAGTTCAGATTTTTTTTTTAATTGCCAGATGTAATGAATCCTTGGCGTCCACATAAGTCAGCAGAGTGTCCTGCATCGTGCACCAAGGTGATGTCATACTCAGGCCCTTCAAAGGTAACTATGCCCGTTTGGGTTCACGGCCCAGTTCTGCACGTCACTGACTGACTTCATATTTTCCGACCACCACCGACAGCGTAAAACGCTGGGGGGGGGGGGGGGGGCGGGCTGCTACTGCTGCTGTAAGGGAGAAAACAGGGTCCTCGCTGAAGCCCAGGTCCCAAAGGCTGACTCCTGTTGTCAAGGTAAGGGGCGGAGCCGTCCCACGATGGGAAAAGGGAAGCCACTCCCCTGGTCGCCACGGAGATGCGCGCGTGTAACTGTGGACCCCACCTGTTTTATACACAAGTCCAAAGGGCACCTTCCAGATTCCCCCTGAACTGGCTCCGTGACGCTCACCCCACTGCACCCCCGACCTCATGCCCCCCACCAGGCGACTGAAGGCACGGCAGCCCCCCGACCAACACATTCAAACGTAATGAATATCTTAGTGCTACTTCAACAACGCGACATCAAAATGCCCCAAAGGGATTTCTCTGCATTATCGGTAATGGCAAAGAATTTGTTCAATTCTTTTGCTGATATGGAAAAAAAAAAACCAGCGATCAGCTGCTCCGGCCTTTCAGACGCGCTGTTTATTTATACTTCCTCGACTCTCCGGATAACAGTACCAAAGAAAACGACTGACAGCCATGTCTAATATCTCTTTCTGCCAATTTAGGGTTTTTTCCTTCACTTGATGTCTTTATGTGAGCCTGAAAGTGCAGAGGAATGAAAGGGGGGGGGGGGGGGACTCCAGTGAGTGACCCCCACAGGAGGAGAGAGTATTAAAAGCAGAAAGAAAAGGGGGTTGTTGGGGGGGGGGGGCAGGATAGAAAGTAGAGTTCCCCACTGAGACCAGTGCTTCTTTGCTGGCAGTCCACATCTTGTCTTCAGACGGCTTTTGTCAGGACGAGAAAGAGGGGCTCTTCTTCACCGGGGACTTGGACAATGGGCGTTTTGTCCATCCCGGGGGGGGATGTGGGGCGAAAGAGAGGGCCCATCTTCGCGAGGGGTAGCCTTTGGGGCCTGCAGATGTTGAAATGGGGATGATTTATTAGCCCCTCTGTCCTCGGTGGCACTTGGCCACGTTCCCAGACGCGCGGGAGCGAGAGACAGGCGAGGAGGAGGTGCCCAGGGGTCAGAGACATCTTAATACCGTGTATGGGCATGGAGGAGCAGGCTTGCCGACTGTCAGGGTATTTTGGGCCTGTTTCTTGAGAAAATCGCTCGGGAGCTGTCCACACGGCCGAGGCGGGCAGGGGGACATGTCACGTCCCCACAGGACCCCTTCATGCTTTTTAAGTGGGACGGACGGGGCGGGGAGATGGTCGCTCCCCCTACTGGCCATCCCTTAGAATTGCACCGTGCCCCGAAACAACTCATTCACTGCAGGGGAGGGGAGAGTCTGTGAAGCTCACCGGATCCTCGTCACTTACGGACCACAGAGCCCGACGCAGAGTGCCATGGGAACAGGTGCCCGTAATATCGCCCCACCCCAAACACCCTTGCAGATGCCCCCAGCAGCAGTGTAATCTCCTGGCCTGACTCTCCGGCTCGCGCCCAGCTCTCTTAATGGACTGCGGAGGGTTAGTTAAGGAGGGAAAGTTGAAAGACCCATCAACAGGGCTACTGAGAGGATTGATTGGCAATGCAATTTCCAGCCCTCCCTGCACGCCAGCTGCCCCCTCCCAGTCCCTTGCCTGAAGGAGCAGCGTGTGCATGCAGGCAGCGCTCGCAGATGGAAAGGCTGATTGCCTTTGCTCCTTGAGACAAACCTCCATCGCCAAACAGTGGCACACAATGTGGTATATGACTGGACCCTGTGCAAGAGCCCTGACACTGACAGGAGGGGTCATCTGTCATCTGGGGAGAGGTCATGGCGCCATCACTCTCGCCGCTCACGTCTGTCATCTGCCACAACGGCCCAGGGAGGGGGGGAGGGACTCTACGTGTCTTTCACACGGCAACTCACTGCTGCCTCCGAGGAAAACGGGGCCATTCCGATTCGAGCCGACAAGAGACATGAGAAAGGGTGTTCATTTTGATGTTAAAAACGTTATTATAATTTTTTTCTTAATTATTTTTGGAATTTGCTTGTGTAAAAGATGATTGTAGTAAATTTATGGCCAATCTGGGGAGGACACTTCTGAGGACGGGGGGGGGGGGGGGGGGGGGGCGGG
>JAUMHC010000111.1:4314396-4325499 GCA_032359785.1 Heteromormyrus szaboi
CCCCCCCCCCCCCCCCCCCCCCCCCCCCCCCCCCCCCCCCCCCCCCCCCCCCCCCCCCCCCCCCCCCCCCGTCAGGATGGACGACTACAATACCCAGCGAGCTTTCCAGAAACATACACAGTTTCCCCCAGTAAAACCAGTGGGGGGCATTCCAGCTCACGCCACCGCGGCCTCACCTGGGCGGGCGGGCAGCACCAGCGATGCGCCAGATTAAACCACGGGTCACTTCCATGCGCGTAGAAGGAACCTTCCACTAACTCACCGCTATTAAACCCCCCCTGCCTGCGTTTCCCCGAAGGCTGTGGGGCCCAGCACATGCCGAAAGGCCCCCTCCCTCTCCCCCCGCCAGCCCTCTCCCGTCTCCTAACTCCCCGATTCACTTCTCCTCTCTCCCTCTCTCAAACGCGTTTCTCCTTCTCTCCATATTTCATTGCGTTTAATTTACAAAGTTTTATCCAATGTCGCATCCCTTTTTGAGAAAGCAGGGTCAGACCATCCCTGCAGCGACTGGGGGTTAATGGCCTTGGTCAAGGGCCACGGAACCATTCTGCAGAACCTGGGATTTGATAACAGACGCAGATTTGGATGCCACCACCCGCGAAATAATACAGATAACATCCCATCTTTCTCATCCGAACTCCTTGCCACTCATTTGTCCCCCCATCAAGTCTCCTGCTCTCCATCATTCTTGTCCTCTCTCACTCCTCACCCCCCTCTTTCTCTCCTCTCTTGCTGTACCTCCCGCTCTCTCTCTCCCCCCTTCCTCTGTGCCAGTTCAGATCCTGCTGCCCAGCTCTTTCAGAGGGGATCCCATCACTGGCAAACCGGTAACAGGAGGCAATGTGGTTAAAGAATCAGAATCACAACCAGAAGGTTATAAGGTTGAAGCTCAGGAGATGTCCTCCTCTCCTGAGAAAGACTCTTCATCTGAAAATTAGAGCAGCACTTCTCCATTCTTTGACAAAATAAGACATGGGAGAAAGGATACAGATCAAGGAAGCCACGTAAATCTTACTGAACACGAATTTGATCTGCGCAAATATAAATTTCACATGTGATCGTTTCTTGCATATTTCACAGTTGGTAAGTGGCTAGGATATTAACCGTGAATAAAATATGTGGACATTGTATGTAGCTCAAGGCTCCAGTCATCACGAGGCCCAGATGAGCATCCTGAAGGTGGGGGTCTATGCCCCTACCCACCATGCCGCCAGGGTCCCAGTGCAGGAATAGTTCCGGAACAAAGTGAGATGGAGGTCATATTCATTTACTTTTTTCCTATTCGTGATTAATGCCGGCCCTCTTGAGCTGTAAAGAGCCCTGACCCTAATTACCAGCTAATTGCTAAGCTGCTGCTTTTGTCCTGGGCAACTTGAAGATCCTCACACTCGTCCGATGGGACGTTTCACCAGTGAGCTTTTGGGTTAAGTGCTTCGCTCTGGAACACAATAGCAGAGCCCCTTCTGGGACTTGAACCAGCAGCCTTTAGGATATAAGTGCATCTTTAGCCATTACGCTATCGAGGCCCGAAAGGCTCATGTTCAGGAACGCTGTCCTTATCTTGTACGACGAAGGAGAAATTCTATGTGAAAAATCAAAGTATCAGTGTCAATTTCTGATCTCTCTCATAAAAAAAGGTGCTGCATTGAATAGGGGGGGGGGGGGTTTAACTACCCCCACCCTCCTCCCTGCCCTGGAGCTGCCACATCTGTGCTGCTGCTACCCCCCCTCCCCTGAGACCCTGGGGGAGCTCGCCTGCCCATATAGACATTTATTAACACGGCAGATTAATAGCACCAGGGAAAAGACATTTTCACAAACATGATAAATATTAATAATAATCAATAGTAACTTACATTTGCTAAATTGAGTTACAAACATCACCCAAGAGACACAGATATGGGGAGGGAGTGAGACCCCCTGGCTCCCCACAGCAGGAATAAGCCCAGCCCCCCCACCTCCCCAGATTAAACGGAAACAGGACGGGAGGTGAGGCTGCTGATTCTCCTCTTAAACACACTCTGCTTATTTGATATCTAAAAATGCTTCGTCGCAGCATAATTCGAATTAACCGGCATAATGGAGTTTCGACACGTGAACATTTACTTAGCTAAAGGGACGGCTTAGACTCAGCACTCATACCTGCAGTTTGTGGGTATTATTGACTACCTGACTTGCTCTTTAAGAGGGCCTGGTGCGAGGTCACATGACAGCCGCCCGTACCCGTAGCTGTGGCCCAGGGCATGCTGGGACGATGCTGACATTTTCGCCGAAGCGTGACCGCTGTGAGAAAGCCCACCTTTGTTCTGCACAGGATCCTCGACCCTGAAAACAGCTCTGGCTCCATCTCCTCCCCTCAGACAAGCCCTTCCATTTGCCCCCACCCCCTCTCTATTTACCGCGTCCTCTTCGTTTGCCCCCCATTTTCACCCCGGTCCCCTCTCTGTTTCCCCCAGGCCTGGGCATCGGCTTTTAAGTCTCCCACCAAAGGCGGCGCTCCACACCGGAAACGCTAGCGATTGCCCCGCTGTTGCCGGAGTGCGGCCATTTCAGTCCCGGTTACGTCGTCGCTGTGGCACCGGTGCAGAAACCGCTGCGTCTACATTTCCACGGCGTCTCCAGTAAATGACACGTCTCGCTTAACAGGCACAAGGCGCTTCTATTAGCACGTTACGGTGACGGACGCAGCGAATCATGTGCCGCCGATTGTGGGACCGGGCGAGTCTCAGCCGCTCATCCACGGCACAACTTCATTTAGCGGCCCGCTGGGAATCGAGGGAAAGGTGTGCAGGCAGGAAGGAGAAAAAAATGCATTAATTTTTATTAACACAGAGAGCGCTTCGTTCCCTGCAACAATGTCTGACTCGTGGAAATGATTTTCACCTCTGCCATAGGGTGCACTCTCCACACATATATCACCCGATTACTCCCAGACTGGCCCCAGTCTCAGTCATTAGCCACTGAATTAACGGCAATCCACGCTGCCATTAATCACGCTGACAAAAGTGTTAGCACCACCGCTGACCCGCCCGGGCACCAGGGGACGGGCCGGCAGAGAACGGGAGCAGGAGAGGAAGGGAGAGGAGCCGAGGAAGAGAGGAAGAGGAGGTGTGAGGAAGGAAGAGGAAGATCGGTGCAGGAATGGGGACTGGAGAACATGATGGAGGGAGCAGGAGGCACGGAATGAGAGTGAAAAGAACAGGAGAGCACAGATGGAGAGGTGGGGAAAGTCAGGGGTGGAGAAGGAGGGAAGACTGAAGAGTGAAAGAAAGCTACTGTCATGGGAACAGGGGAACAGGGCGTCAATGGAGGCCATTAAAATGAAAAACTGCGCATGGTGATATATAGGTGCATGTAGGGTTAGTTATGCTAAACCTGAAGTATTTGTCATTAAATTGTCCGTAGAAACGGGCTGTGAATAGACAACCAATGAGATCATTTCTAAGCCCCAGGGCTGGAGTTTAGCACGGTGGCCAATCAGGGTTCTTATGTTCTGTAAGTATCAGCGGGGAATTGGGGGTCTGGTTTGGTGCTACTAGAGTGTAAATCAGGGGCAAAATGTGTTTAAAAATGTGCTTAAAAGAGTCAGAGTCTATAAGTGTATAATCAATATCAGGGGGAGAGAAATAATGAAAGCTTTGGAAGCAGCTCTGAGTTCGGACGTTGTCTGCTAAGCACATGAAAATGTGAGTTTGTGTCCATACGGCCGTCACTGGGCCCCGGGCCCCTTCATCTCAGCGGACCCCTGATCTCACATACGCGCGCAGGCCACCACTCAGGTTAGGGTGGAAACAGATCAGCTGGAATCGCCTGATAACGAGCGTAGTGCCTCATCGAGCCTGTACTGGGCCCCTGTGGACCGAGAGCTACAGGA
Organism: Heteromormyrus szaboi; assembly: GCA_032359785.1. NCBI lineage: Eukaryota > Metazoa > Chordata > Actinopteri > Osteoglossiformes > Mormyridae > Heteromormyrus > Heteromormyrus szaboi. The sequence goes on from JAUMHC010000111.1 coordinate 4,318,271, forward strand.
ATTACAGGAAAAATAGGGCCCATGGCTGCGAGATTTCGAAGCCAGAGGTAGTTATGGCTCCAAGTGCCTAAACCGGGCCGGGTATTGGTGAGCACCACGCAATTCAGCTGCAGACCTGTCTATCTGTACTCAGGGGGCAGGTGGCAGAGTGCTCCAGGAACCGGAGGCCACCAGTACAAGTCCATCATGGAATGATCCAGAAACATCTAGAACAGCTGGCAACTATTTCTCCCTGAGAGCCAAATTCCATCAGCAATGCGAAGCCAAAGTCCACTGCATCCACTGAGTGTCCCAAAAAAATTGCTGAGAGTTGTATTTCGGTCCGGAGGTACACATGATCTACATCAATGTTTTTTAAACTTGAGGGACCCCCAGCTCCTTCCCAGTTACCTTCCAGCAAAAACGTGGACCATTTGGGGGACCCCAAAGTCCAGTACCACCATGTGAACCGTGTCTAGGAAACCAAAAGAGAGCAACTCAGTGAGGATGACGCCCCCGCGGAGGACGACGGGCGGTAGCATTCGCTAAGCGTTCGACTCGCCAGCGCGTCTCCGCGACACACGGTTAACCAGGGCCACCGAAAGACTGATTTCCCCGGCCTCCGATCCCATCTGTATGTAACTTTATTCTCAACAACCGCTCAGCGGGATGATGGAGCGCGCGGCATAGCAGAATAAATTTCACCCCCGCCGCCCCCAGTTGGACCGGTCCGTTCGGATTCAGTCTCACTGCCACTCCACTTTTCTTCACCTGTGGTAGAGACCATGCGTTTACGGCTGCAGGTCGACGAAACTAATCAAACATCGGACTGGATTAGATTGAAAAAAAAAATACATGAATTTAAAAATCAGTGCATTTATAAAGTTTCCGACGCCAAGCTCCTAATCCACTTACGATCAGGGCTACTGAGCCTCAGCCGTGACTTTTCCGTGGAGGTTGGTGCCAGCCACAACGGGGGTGCTGACCAATCCCCTTTCCCCACTCAGCACCTCCGGAATGCCTCACAACAGCTGATGTGAACGTGCAACCTGCGCCTGGGGGGGGGGGGGGGTTTAATATCCTGAAGCTGAAACTCACTCAAACGCCTAAAAAGGAATCGGGTTAATAAGTGGCTGAGCTGGCCTCATTCCTGGATATGTAAGAGCGCAAGAAGATGTAGTTACAACACAATTACACAAAATTACCCAAGAATGACCCATGTGAGGAACAATGAGTGGCCTATTCCGTCTCTGCTCCGCGCTGCGGCTGCACTTAAATTAAACCACACTTTCATTTTAGGGACAGTGCCTTTGCTGGGTGTCACACAGAAGGTGGCATTTGGGGACAGCAGAGTCGGCCAGCAAGAGGAGATTAGCAGGTCCTTGGTCACTCTGTGTCATTGTGGTGACGGCTGGATGGTGCTGAAAACTCGACATTAAAAAATAAAAGATCTTTTTGAGAAGGTTCCCGTTTTTTTTCCACTCAGCAGAAGTTGTGAGGCCGGGGTGGGGGTTGAGGGGGGGGGGGGGGGGTGTGGTGGAAGGAAGCAGGGAAACAGATGGACCAGGCTGGGAATTGGTAACAAGTGTATTTGGAACAATGTGGCAGGTCGCTTCCCCAGTGCTGGCGGCAGAGCGGGCGCTGAGAACGGGCCGGGGCACAATCGGCTCGCTCACCGTGCCGCCGTACCACACGAGGCGTGGCTGCCCAACAATGGGGGCTCGCTTGAAGAATCCTGGGAACGAGGCAGGGCCTCACATCCCCGGGCCTCCGGAGGTGCTGTGGATTCGGGGAGGGGGGTCGCTTCTGTTTCACAGCACCGTGCGGCCTGACCTAGCCTGCCATATCCCCACCACGTGGCCCTCGTAGGCTTTGGGACAGGAAGGCAGGTTGCAGTGGCATGGCCGAACCACTGGGGCGGCGCTATCTATTACTACTCAGAATCTGTTGACTTCAATCTTATATTAAGAATTCATTTAATTATGTAATTTTTCCTCAACAGGAGTCACATTAGGATCTGATTCTAAAACTATATTTAAAACATTACCCAGGATAACAAGTCTGTCCTGAATCATCTGACAGTGAATAATAAGATTATAAAATCTGGGTATAAATTTTAAAAATAAGGTAGTCGAGCAGTGATTCTCAGAGCGTCTTTAATGCAGGAGCACGGTGTCGTTTCACAGTACCGCTGACAGCTGTGAGGAGGCGAAAAGGAGGCCAGGGAAGGTGGGGCTAAGGCAGGCAGGCGGGTGGAGGAAGATGGAGCGAAAAGCAATTTTCCTGTTTAAACCAGGAGAATTGCAGTGAATTCCAGATAATTGGGTGGTAATTAGGGGGTCGTCGGGTCGGCTCGGGAACAAACGGCTCGCTTCAGTTCAGGTGGCCGCCTGTGTAATGTGAGCGCCCCCCCAGCTTTGTCTCTGTTATCTGTGACAACGCTCGCTGTGTGACATCCCAAATAAGTCCCCCCCCCCCCCCACCCTTCAGGGACCACAGTGTAATAGCTTTATTATTCAGCACTAGGACAGTTCTGCTACAGGGAGATGATCCGGCAGTGGTGGGTATGGTGTGTGTGTTTTTCTTGGGGGCGGGGGTCAGGAGAGGGCAGTGCCTAAATGCATCCCCATCCCACCCCCCTCGCGAGAGAGACAGTGAGAAGCAATCGAGGAGGAAAGTAGCACAGGCCCAGAGCGGGGAAAACCCGCCGTCACAACGGAGCCCAGCTGGAGATGTACGATCACGTCATCCTCAGCTGCCGCGCTGTCTGAGCATCTAGCATCTTTACACTATGTAGTAGTTAAAAAGCTCTCGGCTTTTACTTTAACTGGAAAGAATAATAATTATGAAAATGACTGTTGTAAATTTTTCCCTATCGTGATTAATATGTCCTACAGGAGTGAAATTACCCTACCCCAACTGTTATTCCTCAGATCACGGTGCAGTAATTCAACTAAAACAGCTCCAACAGTCAAACGAATGGGGAGCACCAGCAAGGCTAAAACATTTACTCTGACAACCGTGTTATTTAATTACTCATTACCAAGCAGCTAATTTGCTAAAGCCTCCATGCACACATTTCAGAGTTAATGATAATGAAAAGTCACTTTATCGAAACCTACAGCACCGTGATCATGATTGCCCTGCTGGGAGATTTATCATACAAAGTTGTGGCTCTTTAATCACCACGCCACCTTGTGTCCTTACTAAGAAGTGTGTGATGAGTAAAAAAAACTGGCTCCATGCAGAAATTTGGGGGCCTCTGTCGGGGTGTTTGATCATTCTGCATAGTGTGGTGGGGGGTTCACTCTCGTCAAGGGTTAAAAAAAACTGGTTTTCTATTCGTCAGTGGGCTTGGTTGCCTTCCTGCTGATCTATGCTTGGTGACAGCTTTGATTCAAAAGCTGATATCCATTGATAAGTCTAATTAGGCTGTTTTGTCTTCATTAAAACGGAACGGGCTGGCAAGATGAAACGGGCAGGCAGCGAGTCCGTCAGCAGGACCCCGCGGAGTCACGCCGGCGACGGAGGATGGATCGAGGACCCTTATCGTAACGCCGCAAAAAGACAGAGGGGAGCTGCCGTCATAACGCAGGACACCAAACCGCCACAACTCAGCCCTGTATCATGTGACACGGCCTTATCTGGGATGGGGGGGGGGAGGGGGGGTACGCAGCGATGCTAAACTTAGCAATTGCACCCTCTCCCAAAAATGTCCAGACGTTATCTTATAACAAGAAAATGAGGCAATACTTCCAAGATATCTCCCTTACTTCACGAGAGAGAGAGAGAGAGAGAGAGAGAGAAGAATTGGATGGTGCTGGTGATTTCTGCACTAAAGCAGCCACTGTGTCAATAATACCTCTGCCCCCCTGCCTAACCCCCCCCCCCCCCACCCCACCCCTCCCCGCACCCCCGTGTGAGAGATGCCCAAATACATTTGTAAGGTACTGGGAGTACATGGTTATTTTGGCCTACAAGGAAAAAATGACAAAGAACAAGCGTGAAGTGTGCTAAAAAATAGCCTTTTTTGGTGATCTAACAATGGAGCTCAGTCCAAGCTTTTTGGAGAAAACGTGCTGATTCCTTCCCCTTGGAGGGAGCTGGAAAGCCCGGGTCGCCATCCCAGGACCGTGAGCAGACGTGTCCAGAAAAACCTTTCAAAACAACCTGGATGCCACTGGCATTGTCAGCGACTCTCAAAGTGATTCTGAGCACGTCTTCCTCGGTTATGAGTTGGAAATGAGACAACTGTAAGTTTTATGAAAACAGGTCCTCTTTCATGGAAAAAGATTCTCCATAGGCCCAGCTTACGTATCCAGAGGACTGTCACCCACTGGCTGAAGTACCCTCTAGACAAATAAAAATTCTTCCACCCCTCAGGTGCGTCACTCAGTCAAAGTGCCCATCATAGTTCATTACCTCATACACGGCGACCTGCAGTGTCCACAGAAACCTTCTAAGGTCCATCATACTCAACATTTTCTCGAGCGTCGTGAAGGTGCCTCAAGCAGTTCCAGACCGCTTTCTGATAATCACCTTCATCTGGGCCAGTACCAGACCATGACTAGTCTAACCAACAGGCCGACAGAAATGTAGATGTTCACCATTTTTAGTATCACTTGGTTTTTCTGTGGGTCGGGAGTCAGTTGTGAGTTCTGTCATGGCGTTCACAACTTTAGTCCTTGTGCTGTGATGGAAAACCTTAGGGACTGTGCTCAATGGCACAAGGACATGGGAACCAGGGAGTGACAGGGAGACAGGGACAGGTGAGTTATGTGAGACAGACAGAGGAGGGGAGAGAGCAAAAGAGAGATAAAGAGAAAGAGACAGGAGTAGAGAAAGTGGGAGGGAAAAAGAGTGATGGACAGAGAGAGAAAAAGAGAGGAAGATATAGACAGTAAGAGTGATTAGGATGGGACAGGTAGAGGGATAGAGGGAGGCGAGAAAGACAGAAAGAAGACAGAAGTGAGATGGGAAATGGAAGATAAAAAAGCGAGACGATGGAAAGAGGACAAGAAGAAAGACAGATGGAAAGTGAGAGAAAAAGAGAAATAAAAGGGAGAGAAAGGGATGAGACTAGGAAGAGACAGGAGACATGGAACGGAAGACAGAAAGAGGACAAGAAAGTGGGGGAAAACGAAGGATCAGAGAGAAAGAGAGAGAGAAAGAGGGAGAGATCAAAGGCTGTCTGACTTTGATACTGCGCTGCTGATAATATGTGGTACAATTAGACGGGTTTGACAATTCCCATTATGCCTGATAAAATATTTATCATGCTTTGGAGCCATCGAAGCCCGGCATACATTTGCATAAAAAAATGAGGAGGGGGGACACTTAATAAATAAGTGAAATAATGACAAAAGAGATGAAAGTGAAAGGCAAAGGTGTCTTAGCGGTGTGTAGCTTTCCTGCTATTTGATTTGCAAATTGTGGGCTTCTGCCATCAATTACAGTCGGCCGAGGAAGGGGTGTCGCCACGGTGACGAGCCAGCGGAGGACGCCACGCTGATGCCACCTCACAGCACCATTAATCATGCGGCTTGTGGAAAATGCCCTCAAATTGGGCTCATCAGTCTAGATATTAAACAGGAATTGAGGTACAAGGGCAGGCAGAGATGAAGGTAATGGGGGAGTGTGCGAAGGCCCCCGTACTTCCTGATTTTCGGGTTCTGCCTTCCTCTCAGCCACACGTGGAATGGAATAGTAGCATCTGATTGGACGGAAGCTCGGAGGTCACCTTCCACGGGAGGACACGCTACGCAGTACTGCTCATCCGCGGTGGTGACTACACTTCCTGCTGTTTGGAGGGAACCTGGCTCTCCCTGGGTCCCCGTGTCACCCACTGACCTCAGGTTTTTTATTGTTCTTTCAAAGGGGGGGGGGGGGGAGAGTTGCCCCCAACCCCACCTCATACCCCCACCAACAGTGACGGAGGGATGAAAAATGGCCCCCGTTACAGGGTTCTGACAGACTCCCTTCAGGAATACGAATGACTCCCCAAAGGGTCGCTGAGAACGTGTAATCAATGGGGGGGGACACAGCGGCCAAACTGCTAAACCGGCAGGTGGGTGTCACCGTGGCAATGATATCATGTTTGTAATGGGGACCGGGGACACAGGACAGGCGGCGTATGGAATATAGGGTGGGTTGGCGGGAGCAGAAACGCGCGGAGAGTTTACATGTTAAAAACATACTTTTGAGAAACATTCGCAAGAGCTACAAAGACTAGAAAATGCTGTGGAGTGAAGCAGGTGTGTCTTTTTCGTGTGCAGATGATCGAGACATGTGAGGACAAGGGGCGATAACACACAGCACCTGTGTGCGGATCGGGACACGCCCCGCAGGAAATGACCCAGCTCAAAGTGACCCGGCGAGTTTAAGGCAAGCCTTGGGAAATGGCACGAACCCACACACCTTTCCCAGCACCATTTATACACGTGTCACGAATGAATGAAAAACGCAGAGAGCGAAAAGTCTCACACGTGCACACACGGCGAATGGAAACAACACGGGCTAGCCGACAAAGGGAGAACGGGACACGAGAGCGAGTGAAAACTCACCGGCGCCAGACATAGTCTCACGTCCCCCTCAGGTGGGTGCGTCGGAGAAGCTTGTCCAGTTGCTGCGAGCCCCAGTTACCGATTAACCACGTCCCCCTGGCAGCAGGCAGGACAGGCAGAGACCGGCACAGCTATCTGTGCGGCGGTGCCGCTAACGTGCGAGAATGCTGGCGTTAACGTGGCACAGATAACGGAAGTGAGCGGTAATGACGGCCGGGAGCAAGGGCGCCATGAGGTCAAGCACTGTCAGGAGGTTCGAGTGGGGCGGGGGGTGGGAAACGTCTCACCTCTGAGGGAAAGAAGAGAGAATCTGCTACTCGGGGAAGGTGCGCTTTGGAAGAAGGACGCTCGCCAAGACGTTGTGTTGGGAGACAACGATGTGCCCGTTTTTTAAGGATCCTATCAGAAAGTTCCTGAAACAGGGCAGCAACGAGGGGAAGCATGGATGAGGGGGACGGGAAGGTGGCAGTAAGACAGGGGGGATGGCTGCTTGTAGCTTGACAGAAACAGCCACATGACAGTGGGGGCATTGGGGGGGGGGGTGTTCTGGAGCCCTGGGAGACTGTCCCCCTGCCTCACATGACGGAGCTTTGTGAGCAGAGGTGGGGTGAGCTCGGGGGGGGGGGGGGGGGGGGGTTGGTGGATGGAGGGGGCGACCCCATTCCTTTGACAGGATTATACGGGGAT